>JARQOD010000005.1:189567781-189594284 GCA_033576555.1 Oophaga sylvatica
TCCCTTTGGGGCACGTACACTTCAGCAAACTTTTTGCTGAAGTGTTCGATGACCGGCCGAACTTTGAACAGACGGTCAAAGTTGGGGTCATTTTGTGGGGGACACTGTGCATTATCATTATAATGCAGGAATTTGTGGATGGCCTCAAAACGCGTCCGAGCCATGACCATTCGGAACAGTGGAGTGTTGTATAAAATATCAACACTCCAATATTGCCGAAGTTCTGGCTTCTTCAGGATCCCCATATGGAGGACCAGGCCCCAAAACTGCATCATTTCACCTGCGTCTACAGGAGACCAGTTGGAAAATGATGACACTGGGTTTTGCGCCAAAAATTGCCGAGCGTACAAATTAGTTTGCTCCACCACGAGGTTAATAAAATCCTCAGAGAAAAAGACTTTGAAAAAGTCTATTTCTCTGAGGCCCGTGGTGTCAAACTTGATTCCTGATTCTGCCACAAAATCAGGAATCAGTGGCTCGTAATTTTCGGGGGGCGGGGTCCATATGGGGTCCGAAGAGGGGTGCGCTGGTTCATTTTCAGGGGTGGGCGCTGCCTCATCTTCTGTCCTGGGGCGTCTGCGTGGCGGTTCCGCAGGACCCGAGGAGGAAGATGAGGAAGAGGAGGAAGAAGAAGAAGAGGATGAAGAATCTGAAAAGTAAAGAAATGTGGGATCCTCTCCCTCGCTATCAGTGTCGGAGGCAAGTAAAGCGTATGCCTCTTCCACTGAATAGCGCTGTTGGGAAGAACGTGACGAGCGGGACATTTTTTTTGTGAATGTGGTGCTTTGTGTGAACTTTATTTATAACTGTGTGTGTGTGGGGGGGGGATAGTGGTTGGTGCAAACTATGCTGAAAGGAAAAAGCTAAAAGAAAAGAAAGAGAATAGGGAAAAAAATGCCTGTGAAAAAAAGTCTAAACCAGCAGGCACGAGCTCTGATAAGTGACCGGTGTCACTTATCAAAGTTCCGCGGCTGCCGGATGTGCGCACAGGAGTGGCGGAAAGGGAAGTGAAAAAAAAAAAAAAAACGGCAGGAACGAGCTCTGATAAGTGACCGGTGTCACTTATCAAAGTTCCGCGGCTGCCGGATGTGCGCACAGGAGTGGCGGAAAGGGAAGTGAAAAAAAAAAAAAACGGCAGGAACGAGCTCTGATAAGTGACCGGTGTCACTTATCAAAGTTCCGCGGCTGCTAGATGTGCGCACGGGAGTGGCGGAAAGTGGAGTGAAAAAAAAAAAAAAACTGCAGGAACGACTCTGATAAGTGACTGGTGTCACTTATGAAAGTTCCGCGGCTGCTGGATGTGCGCACAGGAGTGGCGGAAAGGGAGTGAAAAAAAAAAATGCAGGAACGAGCTCTGATAAGTGACGGTGTCACTTATCAAAGTTCCGCGGCTGCTAGATGTGCGCACAGGAGTGGCGGAAAGTGGGGTGAAAAAAAAAAACTGCAGGAACGAGCTCTGATAAGTGACTGGTGTCACTTATCAAAGTTCCGCGGCTGCTGGATGTGCGCACAGGAGTGGCAGAAAGGGGAGTGAAAAAAAAAAAAACTGCAGGAACGAGCTCTGATAAGTGACTGGTGTCACTTATCAAAGTTCCGCGGCTGCTGGAAGTGCGCACAGGAGTGGCGGAAAGGGGAGTGAAAAAAAAAAAAAAAACGGCAGGAACGAGCTCTGATAAGTGACCGGTGTCACTTATCAAAGTTCCGCGGCTGCTAGATGTGCGCACGGGAGTGGCGGAAAGTGGTGTGAAAAAAAAAAACTGCAGGAACGAGCTCTGATAAGTGACTGGTGTCACTTATCAAAGTTCCGCGGCTGCTAGATGTGCGCACGGGAGTGGCGGAAAGGGGGTGAAAAAAAAAAAAAACCTGCAGGAACGAGCTCTGATAAGTGACTGGTGTCACTTATCAAAGTTCCGCGGCTGCTGGAAGTGCGCACAGGAGTGGCGGAAAGGGGAGTGAAAAAAAAAAAAAAACTGCAGGAACGAGCTCTGATAAGTGACTGATGTCACTTATCAAAGTTCCGCGGCTGCTGGAAGTGCGCACGGAGGGGGGTGCAAAAGAAAAACGAGCACGAGTGTTGATCGGTGAACTGCGTCACCAATCAACGCTCGGCGGCTGCTAAATGTGTGCAAAGGGGGGGTAAAAAGAGGGGGAAAGGGAAGGGGGGAGGGGGAATGGGGGATTGGGGTGGATCGGGCAGGGATCGGGGCTCAAAAACTCACGTTTGTAGTCTCTCTTCTTTCTTCTCTCTTCTTTCTTCTCTCTTCTTTCTTCTCTCTTTTTCTTCTCTCTTCTTTCTTCAGCAGGAGTTGTGGTGTCACAGGCTACTGTGGCACCACAAGGCCCAGCACAGGAGGAGATCTGGCGTGTGACCGCACTGCAGGAATCCTCAGCAAGTGTGAGGACCCCTGCAGTGCGATCAGACAGGTCAGATCCAGTTTGCAGACAGGTCACAGAGCGGTCACATCGCTGCTGTGACCTGTCATTGGTGGGATCGATGATCACATCGATCCCACCAATCAGAGGAGACCCTTGTTTTGCCGGTTGCTAGGCACCGGCCTAGTAATCGGAGCTCACTGCTCCGATTCCTAGGCAGGTCACCGGCAGGTCAGGAAGCAGGGCACAGAGCGGTCACACCGCTGCTGTGCCCTGTGATTGGCGCGATCGTCGATGACATCGATCGCGCCAATCAGCAGCTGCAGGCCCTACTGGGCCTGTCCTAGGCTCCGGCCTAGGATCGGTGCTATTACTGCACCGATCCAGGCAGGTACAGGCAGGGCACAGCGCGGATACACCGCGGCTGTGCCCTGCGATTGGCGCGATCGATGTGATCGGCGATCGCGCCAATCCAGGGGGGGTCTGCTCCTTTCTATGCCCAGGCCTAGGATCGAGTACATCGGTACTCGATTCTAGCCTGGGATCTCACTGTTTCAGCCCATCGGATTGGCTGAAACAGTGAGAAAGGCTGCGATTGGCTGTTCAGAATTGAACAGCCAATCACAGCGATCGGGAGTGAGGGTGGGCGGTGACAGACCCCGGGATGCCGGCGCCATCTCTCCTGAGGTAAGATAGCGTCGGAATTTTAATGCGATCATTGCGACTTAAGTCGCAATGTCGCATTAAAGGGCTGGACGTACTATCCCGTCCCCGGTCATACGGGCCCAGGTACCATGGACGGGATAGTACGTCCGATGGCAGTAAGGGGTTAAAGGCTCTTCAGAGATTTTTGGGTTTTGCCAATTTTTATCGTAAATTTATTGGTAATTTCTCTGTTATTGTTAAACCATTAACTGATTTGACCAGAAAGGGTTCTGATGTGGTGAATTGGCCTCCTGAGGCAGTCTCTGCGTTTCAGGAACTTAAGCAGAGATTCACTTCTGCTCCTGTTCTACGGCAGCCTGATGTTTCTCTGCCATTTCAGGTGGAGGTTGATGCCTCTGAAATTGGGGCAGGTGCCGTTTTGTCCCAAAAAGATCCAGAGACCTCTAAAAGTAACCCTTGTGCCTTTTTCTCTCGAAAATTTTCTCCTACTGAACGTAATTATGACGTGGGTAATCGGGAGTTATTGGCCATGAAGTGGGCTTTTGAAGAGTGGAGACATTGGCTGGAGGGAGCCAAACATCAGGTGGTGGTCCTTACGGACCATAAGAATCTGGTCTATCTGGAATCTGCCAAGCGACTCAATCCTAGACAGGCCAGGTGGGCCTTGTTTTTCACACGTTTTAATTTTGTGGTTTCCTTTCTTCCTGGCACTAAGAATGTTAAGGCGGATGCCCTCTCGAGGAGTTTCCTTGCGGACTCTCCTGAGCTATCTGATCCCTCTGTTATTTTGAAGGAGGGTGTAGTTCTTTCCGCCATCTCGCCTAATTTGAGACTTGCTCTGGAGGGGTGTCAGGAGGATAGGCCCGAGCGCTGCCCTGTTGGAAAATTGTTTGTCCCGGACCAATGGAAAAAGAGTGTGATGTCTGAGATTCATTGTTCCGCATTGGCTGGGCATCCCGGAATTTTTTGGTACCAGAGACTTGGTTAGTCGGTCCTTTTGGTGGCCTACCTTGTCTCGCGATGTCAGGGAATTTGTGCAGTCCTGCGGGACTTGCTCTCGCTCCAAGCCTTGCTCTCGCTCTAGTGGTTTGTTGATGCCATTGCCTGTGCCCAAGAGACCATGGACCCATATCTCTATGGATTTCATTTCCGATCTTCCTGTTTCTCAGAGAATGACCACCATCTGGGTAATTTGTGATAGGTTTTCCAAAATGATACATCTTGTGCCATTACCTAAGTTGCCTTCCTCCTCTGAATTGGTGCCGTTGTTCCTTCAGCACATGGTTCGTTTACACGGCATTCCTGAGAACATTGTGTCTGACAGAGGAGTCCAGTTTGTTTCCAGATTTTGGAGGACTTTTTGTTCTAAACTGGGTGTTCAATTGTCTTTCTCCTCGGCATTTCATCCTCAGACCAATGGTCAAACTGAGAGAACAAACCAGACATTGGAGACTTATCTAAGATGCTTTGTGTCTGCTGATCAGGATGACTGGGTCTCTTTTTTGCCTTTGGCTGAGTTTGCTCTTAATAATAGGGCTAGCTCTGCCACTTTGATGTCTCCGTTTTTCTGTAATTCTGGGTTTCACCCTCGATTTTCTTCAGGACAGACGGAGGCTTCTGTCTGTCCAGGTGTTGACTCTGTTGTTGAGCGTATGCAGCAGATTTGGGACCAGGTAGTGGAGAGGTTGTCCCTCTCTCAGGAGAAGGCCCAGCGGTTTGCTAACCGGCATAGGACTGATGGTCCTCGGTTTAAAGTGGGGGACTTGGTCTGGTTGTCCTCAAAGAATATTCCTATGAGAGTAGCATCTCCTAAATTTAAGCCTAGGTTCATTGGACCTTATAAGATCATGGAGATTATTAATCCTGTTTCTTTTCGTTTGCTTCTTCCAGGGACATTTAAGATCCATAATGTGTTCCACAAGTCCTTGTTGAAGAGGTTTGTTGAGCCAGTGGTTCCTGCTGCTGTGCCTCCTGACCCTGTTTTGGTTGAGGGCAATCTGGAGTATGTGGTTGAGAAAATATTGGATTCTCGTTTTTCTAGACGAAGACTCCAGTATTTGGTTAAATGGAGAGGTTATGGTCAGGAAGATAATTCTTGGGTGTTTGCTTCGGACATCCATGCTAGGAGACTTATCCGTGCGTATCATAGAACTCATCCTGACCGACCTGGTTGCTCAAATGAGGGTTCGGTGACCCCTCCTCAAGGGGGGGTACTGTTGTGAATGGGTTTGAGATGAGTTCTGAGCAGAGGCTCCCTCTGGTGGTTACAAGCGGTACTAGTGAGGATTGGGAATCAGGTGTTACTGATTGGTCTTATTTAAGGGAATCATTTTCCCATCAGGGTTGCCGGTGACCAATTGTTCTGGTCTGAATCCTTCTTTCCAGTTTCCCTTGTAGCCTGCTGTGTCGTGTCTGCATCTCCTGCTATCAGATAAGACAATTTCTTATTTTGTGTTTTTGCTATATTTTTGCATTTTGTCCTGCACTTCTGTGAGGGCCTTCTGGGTCCCCTCCGGGGGCTTTTGCCCTCTCAGTTTAGTCCAGCCACTGTGTTTTGTACTTTTGCTTTTTGCAGTTTTTTCAGTGGCTGCTGTTTTTGTTACACCAGAGAACTAATTTAGGTGGTAGAGGTCGTGTGATCTCAGGTGATTTTGAAATTAGTAGAGTTGGTGTTTTTCAGGGTTTTCTGGGATTGCAGTAAGTACCCTTCCTGTCCTTTTCTATTTAGATAGTTTGGGCCCCAGCGTTTGCTCATACTATTTTCTTTCTGTGTCAGTATTTCCTCTTGTCTAACCGCCATTACATGTTTGGGGGCTTTCTATTATCTTTGGGGTTCTGCTCCGGGGCAGATAGCTTTCCTATTTCTATCTTTAGGTGTAGTTAGTTTCTCAGGCTGTGACGAGGCGTCTAGGACCATCGTAGGAACGCTCCACGGCTGCCTCTAGTTGCGGTGGTTAGTCAGGGTACTGCAATCTCATAGATTCCAACTGCTCTGGTGTATTTCCTTTTTTACCTGCACTCCTCAGCTACCGTAACATAACAGGAAAGTGTAATTCCTTGGTCTCCCAGTTAATCGTAGGATTCTGCGCCTGCAGCCATGGTAGCCCTAGAATAATGGGAAAGTGGGGAGAAGAGATAAGCATAAAATACATTTTCTCCTGATGAGCTTTACCCATAAGGACCCTCAAAGGCTCTGTTTCCTGATCCACTGGTCCAGAGGTCAGCAGGGAGCCATCCACAGTCTCCATCTGTACTGGAGTAGCCTTCTTCACTGAACGTATCCCCTGTTTCAGAGCAAAGGAGATATCCATAAAATTTCCACTTGCTCCTGAGTCGATCATAGCAGAGCTAGACACCCAGACTGAGTCCACCCAGAGTTTGATGGAAAGGAAGCAATGAGAATTATTTCTTTTACAACTCAGCTGGGACACCGCTGAGGAAACTTGAAAAATTGCAGCGTTTATACCGTCATTGTCCCCAGAACTAACAGAGTTTAAGTCCGAAAAATCAAGATCTCTTGCAGCAGATCTCTCTGGAGTCTGAGGCTCGGACATGACAGAGCTCCTCTCGCAACACTCACAGTGAATGACTGCTGCAGTAGTCTTACGAGAACGGCTGGGGCAGTTTATAATGAAGTGCCCTGACTTACCACAGTAAAAACATAGATTTTCCTTTATACGATGTTCTTTGCGTGCATCACTAACCCGTCTTTGTAAAGAGTCCACCTGCATGGGTTCAGGTTCTGGTTCCCTTGTGATCCTACTCAAAGGTTCCTTAGCTGAGGAGGGAGGTAGGAAAAGGTTAGTGCGATTATTTTCGAACCATCTCTCTTGTCTGCGTTCAGTCAGACGAGCATCAATACGGATACAATAGTTAATAAAGTCACCTAACGCAGTGGGAGGGTCGGCACGAGCAAGTTCATCCTTAATCAGTGGAGACAACCCTTTCCGAAAAATAGATTTTTTGGCGGAAGTGTCCCAAGTGGTATCAAGAGCCCATCTCCTGAAATCCAAGGCATATTCAGCTACTGAACGCTTACCTTGGCGCAAAGTTAACATGGCTGCTTCAGCTGTTGCACCTCGATTGGGGTCATCAAACACCTGCCCCATGGCTGAAATAAAAGCATCAAGGTGATTCAAACAATCATCCTCAGTCTCAATCAGAGGGTTTGCCCACATCAAAGCCTTATTGGTAAGCAACATGATTATAGTAAGCACTTTGGATCGTTCAGTGGGAAATTGTGAAGCATGTGCAGAGAAAAATAGATTGCATTGGTTAATAAATCCCCTGAATTTCTCACGTTCACCGCCAAAACGAAAAGGAGGTAACTTGGGGATACCAGAACTCGGGGTTATGGCAGGAGCCTGGACTCGTTCCTCTAGAGCCTCAATCCTGGCTCGTAATTCCTGAGTAGTTTGTCCAAACACTTGCAAATTATGATTAGTGAGGTCCTGTAGGCTTGCAAAAAGGGTCTTTATAGTCTGTATATCTGCAAGGATTGTATCAGTCACTCCGCAAAGCTCCTTTATGCGGGCCTCCATCTTCCAGATCTTTTAAGGCAGAAGTGCTGGAAGGAGAAGAGGAAAGGAAAAAAAAAAAAAACAATAGTGTTTACCTGTGGTAACACTCCAGAGTAACATTTAAGGGAATGCGCTCACCTGGAATGGTTGTGAGAAGTCACAACCACTGTCATCACAGAAGGTATTAAACGGACATCTGATATCCACAGTCACAGCAGACACGGCTTTACCAGACCCAGCAGACACTAAACATTGGCTCCTGAATCTTGTCATGTATAGTGTACAGTTCCTATAGCGTCTTGTGCTTGGGTGCGAGGAAAACACATGAGACATAGGTTGATATGAAATGACTTGTATTACTTCATACAAGCATGCAGAAAAGGTCACACAGTTTGCAGGAACAGAGGCAGGAGAACACAGCAGGCCAGAGTAACTTCAAGCTCTACAATAACTCTCCAAGCAGGTTCAGGATCTCTTCTCTGTACCGTAATTCCTCTGCAAACATGGATTCACCAGACAGCAGGTTTCCAAAGTCCAAAAGTGTTCCAAAGTTCCTCAGTAGGAAATAGCTGGAGTCCAAAATCCTAGGTTTCCAGGAGTCAGGTCACAGGCTGACTGAGGCTTGATTCAGGAGCACTGATTGTTCAGCTGAGGCTGCTTAAGAAGCAAGAGGGAGAGAATCAGGGCGGGAACATGAAAACTGGAAACTCCATATTAACTGAGGGCAAGAGCTGCAGAAAGACAGAAAGCAAAATGGCCGATCGAAAACTGAGTTTCAAGGAACATGTCAAAAGAGACAAAGAACCTTACACCCGGTTTGTATATAAAAAAGCCCGAATCTGGGAATATTATTGCCCCCACTGTACAAACAAACCAACTCCCTAAACAACTTCCATTTTTACAAAATGCCTCTAATGGTTTTTTTCCCTGCCGCAGCTGCAACATGTGCAGACAGGTTCGAACCCAAAAAAAATGGGAATAAATAAGGATGTTCAAGAATATAAAATCAAAAATTTCATCACCTGTTCATCAGAGGGGGTTATCTACACCAATAAATGCCAATATGAAAAACTTTATGTCGGCTGCATCAAACGCCCCCTAAGAGTCAGGATTGGTGAACACATTAGAAATATAAAGCAGAAATTTCTCAATTACCCTTTATCTAAGCACTTTATAGAATGCCATGGAAGTGGGGCACACCTTATGGAAGTAATGGGTCTGGAAATTATACCTTAACATTGGAGGAAGGGGAATTTTATTAAAACTATGTCTCGTGCTGAAAGTAAGTGGATTTTCACTTTGGATACTCTGATCCCGTGGAGATTAACCCTTAACCCCCAAGGGTGGTTTGCATGTTAATGACCGGGCCAATTTTTACAATTCTGACCACTGTCTCTTTATGAGGTTATAACTCTGGAACGCTTCAACGGATCTTAGCAATTCTGAGACGGTTTTCTCAAGACATATTGTACTTCATGATGGTGGTAACATTTATTCGATATAACTTGCGGTTATTTCTGAAAAAAATGGAAATATGGCAAAAATTTTGAAAATTTAGCTATTTTCAAACTTTGAATTTTTATTCCACTAAAACAGAGAAATATGTCATACAAAATAGTTACTAAATAACATTTCCACATGTCTACTTTACATCAGCACAATTTTGAAACCAATTTTATTTTTTTGTTCCGAAGTTATAAGGGTTAAAATTTAACCAGCGATTTCTCATTTTTATAACAAATTGTACAAAACCATTTTTTTTAGGGACCATCTCACATTTGAAGTCACTTTGAGGGGTCTATATGGCAGAAAAAACCCAAAAGTGACACTATTCTAAAAACTGCACCCCTCAAGGTACTCAAAACCACATTCAAGAAGTTTATTAACCCTTCAGGTGCTTCACAGGAGCTGAAGCAACGTGGAAGGAAAAAATGAACATTTAACTTTTTAGTCACAAAAATGAACTTTTACAAATATTTTTTTTGATTTTCACAAGGGAAAAATGAGAAAATTGACAGATAAAGTTGTTGTGCAATTTCTCCTGAGTACGCAAATACCCCATGTGTGAGGGAAAACCACTGTTTGGGTGCACGGCAGGGCTTGGAATGGAAGGAGCGCCGTTTGACTTTTCCAAACCAAAATTGGCTGCAATTGAGAATGGACGCCATGTCGCGTTTGGAGAGCCCCTGATGTGCCTAAACAGTAGAAACCCCCACATGTGACCCCATTTTGGAAACTAGACCCCGTATGGAACTTATCTAGATGTATGGTGAGCACTTTCAACCCCAAAGGGCTTCAAGCAAGTTTATAATGTAGAGCCGTGAAGAAAAAAAAATCATATTTTTTCCACAAGCATGATGTTTTAGTCCCCAATTTTTTCTTTTCCCAAGAGTAAGAGGAGAAATTGGACCACAATAGTTTTTGTCCAACTTGTCCTGAGTACGCTCATACCCCATATGTGGGGGGAAACCACTGTTTGGGCGCACGGCAGGGCTTGAAAGGGAAGGAGCGCCGTTTGACTTTTCCAAACCAAAATTGGCTGGAATTGAGAACGGACGCCATGTCGCGTTTGGAGAGCCCCTGATGTGCCTAAACAGTGGAAACCCCCACATGTGACCCCATTTTGGAAACTAGACCCACTAAGGAACTTATCTAGGTGTGTGGTGAGCACTTTGAACCCCCAAGTGTTTCATTAAAGTTTATAATGCCCTGGCGTGAAAAAAAATTTTTTTTTTCCACAAAAGTGATTTGTTGTTGTCCAATTTATCCTGAGTATGCTGATACCCCATATGTTTGGGGGAACCACTGTTTAGGTGCACGGCAGGGCTCGGAAGGAAAATTGTGACGTTTTGGAATGCAGACTTTGATAGAATGGTCTGAGGGCGTCAGGTTCCGTTATCAGAGCCCCTGATGTGCCTAAACAGTGGAAACCCCCACAAGTGACCCCATTTTGGAAACTAGACCCCCTATGGAACTTATCTAGGTGTGTGGTGAGAACTTTGAACCCCCAAGTGTTTCACTAAAGTTATAATGCCCTGGCGTGAAAAAAATAAATAATTTTTTTATTCCACAAAAGTGATTTTTTAGTCCCCAATTTTTTATTTTCCCAATCGTAACAGGAGAAATTGGACCCCAAAAGTTGTTGTCCAATTTGTCCTGAGTACGCTGATACCCCATATGTTGGGGGGAACACGGCAGGGCTTTGAAGGGATGTAGTGACGATTTGGAATGCAGACTTTGATGGAATGGTCTGCGGGCGTCAGGTTCCGTTTGCAGAGCCCCTGATGTGCCTAAACAGTGGAAACCCCCCAAAAGTGACCCCATTTTGGAAACTAGACGCCCTAAGGAATTTATCTAGGTGTGTGGTGAGCACTTTGAACCCCCAAGTGTTTCAATAAAGTTTATAATGCCCTGGCATGAAAAAAAATATATTTTTTTTCCACAAAAGTGATTTTTTAGTCCCCAATTTTTAATTTTACCAAGGGTAACAGAAGAAATTGGACCCCAAAAGTTGTTGTCCAATTTGTCCTGAGTACCCTGGTACCCCATATGTGGTTAAAAACTGTTTAGGCACACGTCGGAAGTAGTGACATTTTGGAATGCAGACTTTGATGGAATGGTCTGCGGGCGTCATGTTCCATTTACAGAGCCCCTGATTCGCCTAAACAGTAAAAAAATACACAAGTGACATAATTTTGGAAACTAGATTCCCAAGGAACTTTTCTAAATGTGCCCGCCTTTTGGAACTAATCTGTTTCCTGTAAAGTAAATTAGTAGTGCATGGAGGTGTGGTACAATTTGAAGCAATCCTTCATACACAGGCCAGATTTTTCGGGGCAGGTGTCGCATTGATAAATGGTGTCCTTGCGTATTCCCCTTTTGTAACACACTCGGCATCTTTTTTGCGATTTACCTTTTTTTCTAGTTTGCAGGACCTCCCCGGGAAATGCTGACCTGGTACAATACGCGCACCTTCAGTTCTGGAAGTACTAGGGCCCACTCCTTCCTAAGCGCCAAACATCAGGGCCTTGATCACTACTTCCTGGAACTGAAGGTACGACATATTGGTGTGGCGTGCACATCGTGACAGCAGGAAAGCCCGGTTTGCGGACCTGTGTAGAGGTACCCCGTACAGTGCTGAGGGTGCTGCCATCACTGTGTATGGTGGTCAAGAGAAGGACATCCCTCTTGTCCTTGTACTTGACCACCAGAAGGTGGTTGCTACATTGGGCTCTGCTCTCACCCTTTCTGAGCATCTGTCCAAGCTGTGTCTTTGGGAGACCCCTCTGATTTTTGTGGATGGTACCGCAGACTGTGGTACCTTGCGCAAAGAGGGATTTGTAGAGAGGGATGCTGGAATAAAAGTTATCGGTGTAGAGGTGATAACCTTTATCCAGCAGTGGGTGAACCAAATCCCACACAATTTTCCCATGCACTCCCAGGACAGGAGGACACTCAGGGGGTTCAATCCTGATGTCCTTTCCTTCGTAATCTCTAAACCGGTGAGTGTACCCTGAGGTACTCTCACACAGTTTGTAGAGTTTGATTCCGTACCTGGCCCTCTTGTTGGGCAGGTACTGACGGAATACGAGCCGTCCCTTAAAATGAACCAAGGACTTTGGTCCCTTTGAGGCACGTACGCTTCAGCAGACTTTTTGTTGAAGTGTTCGATGACCGGCCGAACTTTGAACAGACGGTCAAAGTTGGGGTCATCTCGTGGGGGACACTGTGCATTATCTCTATAATGCAGGAATTTGTGGATGGCCTCAAAACGCGTTCCTGGCCATGACCATTCGGAACACTGGAGCGTTATATAAAATATCAACACTCCAATATTGCCGAAGTTCTGACTTCTTCAGAATCCCCGTGTGAAGAACCAGGCCCCAAAACTGCATCATTTCAACTGCGTCTACAGGAGACCAGTTAGAATATGATGAACCGGGGTTTTGCGCCAAAAATTGATGAGCGTACAAATTCGTTGCTCCACCATGTGGTTAATAAAATCCTCAGAGAAAAAGACTTTGAAAAAGACTTTTTCTGTGAGGCCGGTGGTGTCAAACCTGATTCCTGATTCAGCCACAAAATCAGGAATCAGTGGCTCGTAATTTTTGAAGGGTGAGGTCCACACGGGGTCCGCAGTGGGGTGCGCTGGTTCGGCTTCGTCTTCTGGAATGGCGGCCGCTGCCTCATCTTCTGTCCTGGGGCGTCTGCGTGGCGGTTCCGCAGAAATGTGGGATCCTCTCCCTCGCTATCAGTGTCGGAGGCAAGGAAAGCGTATGCCTCCTCCAATGAATAGCGCTGTTGGGACGAACGGGACGAGTGGGACATTTTTTTGGTGATTATGGTGCTTGGGTGTTCTTTATTGATAACTGTGTATGTGTGTGGGGGGGATAGTGCTTGGTGCAAACTATTCTGAAAAGAAAAATCTAAAAAAAAAAAAAACAAATGGGGAGAAAAAAATGCCTATGAAAAGAAAAGTGTAAAATAGCAGGCCCTAGCTCTGATAAGTGAACTGCGTCACTTATCAAAGTTCGGCTGCTGCTGGATGTGCACACGGGAGTGGCGCAAAGAGCGGGTAAAAAAAAAAACAGAAAACAGCCGGTGCGAGCTCTGATAAGTGAACTGTGTTACTTATCAAAATTCAGAGGCTGCTAAATGTGGAAACGGAGGTGGCACAAAGGCGGGTGAAAAAAAAAAAACAGCCGTCGCGAGCTCTAATAAGTGAACTGTGTCACTTATCAAAGTTCTGCGGCTGCTAGATATGGCGCAAAGGGAGTGGCGCAAGGAGGGGGTGAAAATAAAAAGAAAAAAAAAAGGAAAAGGGCAGGTGCGAGCTCTGATAAGTGAACTGTGTCACTTATCAAAGTTCGGCGGCTGCTAGATGTGGCGCAAAGGGAGTGGCGCAAGGAGAGGCTAAAAAAAAAAGGAATCCTAGGCAGGTCACAGCCAGAGCAGCAGCCAGGTCACCTGCAGGGCCCTGTGATTGGCGCGATCGATGATGACAGCTGTGCACTGCGATTGTCGTGATCGACGATGACCCTGCTAGGCCTGTCCTAGGTTCCGGCCTAGGATCGGTGCTATTACAGCACCGATCCAGCAGGAACCGGCAGGGCACAGCACAGTAATACCGCATCTGTGCCCTGCGATTGCCGCGATCGATATGATCGGCGATCGTGCCAATCTGGGGGGGTCTGGATGATCCTAGGCCCCGGCCTAGGATCGAGTACATCGGTATTCGATCCTAGCCTGGGATCTCACGGTTTCAGCCAATCTGATTGGCTGAAACCGTGAGAAAGCCTGTGATTGGCTGTTCAGGATTGAACAGCCAATCACAGCGCTCGGGACTTAAGTCGCGATGTCGCATTAAAAGGCATGACATACTATTCCGTCCCTGGGAATTAATTACCAGGTCACATGGACGGAATAGTACGTCGGATGGAATTAAGGAGATAAATAGTGAACTTGAACTCTTTGTTTTTTTCTAAATATTGATTGATTGAAACTCTTTTTATAAAAGGATCCCACTTGTTTGAGAGGCCATCCCTGAAGAAGGAAACCGTGTTTCCAAAACGCGTTAGTTTTTGGACCTCTCTCCTATCCGTACCTCATCCAGCCTCATCCAGCCCTATCCACGTGGCACCACATGACTCTTCGTCACACAGGTCCTGCCTCAGCCGCATCCCTGCTGGGACACAGCCATCAACTATAGTGACCGGACTTCTATTGAATGTCCTAGCGCAGGAGAACAAGAGCGCTGCTTCAACCTATATTTCAACCCAGCCTGAGTCACGTGGCATCACGTGATCCAGTATCACACAGGTCTGTTCCCACTGCTTACCGCCGGGATACAGTTACCGAAGAGTGATCGGATCCCAGCTGGCGCTCAGGAGCCCTAGTCCTTCAGAATGTAACCCCTGGATGTCAAGCAACTTACTGAAGGCTCTGTGAGTAACCTCAGCCACATACGATGGAATCATTTCTGGCTTACCCAGTGCACATTGACTGGTCACCTATTGTTCACTTTGTGGTGGATAGGATTGTTGATTTTTTTAGAGCAGCTGTCACCGGCCGGGATGGCACTCTACACAAACATTGACATTGAACTTTTTTACGCAAGGTTCAATTTCTTGCACATTGGACTAGTCCTATTCATGCAAGTCTGTTATCTTGCACTAACCATGGACTAAAGTTCTATTGTACTTTTTACATTACACTTATTGTATCCTAGCAGAATTGTATGCCATTTACCTATTAACCCCTTACCTCCATTGCCTTCACTCTTCAGTTTTTTAAGGGAATTTTCTCTGATCAGCTGCTGTCAATATTTGGTCAGCCTTCCTAGTTCATCATAACTATTAACCAAAATTTTTTTCAATAGGTTTAATTCGGGCAAGTTACAATATTTCAGGCACACTAATCAACTTTTATTCTTTATTGTTATCAGGACATTATAACTGACTCTTTGCTTCTACCAGGCATTACTGATGTATTGTTTATTGCACGTTTTTGCCAGTTATCTCAGCGTGAGGCTTTTTATTCAATATTTATAAACCCTTCAATTACCCTGTGGTTGGTATTTAGACTCGTAGCAGTGATAACCAATTGCACTAGCACCACTTTACTCTATCTCTGTATAATAATCTTGCTCCCAAATTTTTGGTTATCTTTTTTGCTCTCGTTTTACATAAAAAGTTTATACCTTTTATTTTTCTTTTTATGTAGAAACAAAAGTTTATTGGAGTCCATCTTTACATGATGCAAGATGTGGCTATAACCATTGCCGTCACCCTAACAAGTAAGTATGCTGAAGGAAATCCATGAAAAATGAGTGTATGTACATGAATTATTATAATTTTGTTGTACTTTATGCTAAAGCTGTGTTCACACTTTAATAAAATAATGTATAGTAGCTATAAACATATGTTCACATTCATCTTTTTCACATAAATTTTATATCTTCATTGTATAGCTATGCATCCTAATTTTTGTGGGAAAAAAGTGATCTTTTTCTTAATAATGATTTCTGATATTAGTAATTAGTAATGAGCGAATCTGCCTAAATTAGATTAGATGTGAAACAAACGTTTATTATGATCTGAGGTCACTCAGACCAATGCACATAATAGATATAAGGTTAAAAGAAAATTAGCACAATACTTACCTCTTCTTGCCCTTCACTTGTCCCACTGCACAGCATTTTTTGCTCCTGTGACTCATCAGGGCTTTTGCACTTGTCGCTGATTAGGCCTCATGACATTTTGATGTTGCATGATGCCAAGTTGAAGAGTTGAGGTCTAATTAGGGCCATAGTTGCAGAAGAATCTCAAAGAGTGAATAGAACCAGAGGGAGCTGTACAGCAGGACAGGTGAAGGGCAGAATTAGGTATTATATTTATACTTTTATCCATTACTAACTCTACAACTAATCTAACAAAAGTGTGGCCATCTGCCACTGGATTCAAGAAAATTAAAAAATGCTTTTGAAACTAACGCTAATGCCATCATTTTTTTAATCAACTCTTTCATCTTTATTTGTAATATTTTGAATTTTCTGTATGTCTCAAAAGAAGTCGATTACTTCTACGCTATATCACAGTAGATGGTTGATGGAAATTTGTAGGTTACTAATTAAATTGTGCTGTCATTTACTTACGGGATAATTTTCTTTTTCAGTGAGTTTAACTGGCCCCGCTCTGAAATTGGCTCCTTATCGGCCTTCTGGACAGCTCATTTCTCCACCTTTGTTGTTGTCAATGGTTCTGCACACCATCTTTAGTTTGACTGTGCAGATAATTGCTTACACAGTGGTTCAGACGCAGCCATTTTATGATGAGTATGATGTTTTCAGGTAATTTTATATTACTCCTGTCTATAGATGGAGATATAGGATGGTGCTGGTTGTGTTAACATTTATTATATGCAAAATTAAAATGACACTAAAACAAGCTGGACATTAAATTTGTAGAAGAGTTTAATCTTTCACTAACAATTATGCAAACTTGATGTTCTCCACAAGGAATAATACATTTCTTTAGTTCCGGGTAGGTGGCTACCCTGTAAATCAGTGGAACATGAAACATAACCCCTGTAAGCAGAGATTGTCTAATACCTTCTAAAAAGATAAAAAAAATATATAAAACAATATTAAGACTACTACTATACACAGCCTATAATAATATTGCTAACAAGTAAGAATAATTTGGGGTTCTCTGTGTCAATGGGATGGGGGTGCAAGCAGATCAGAATGGGTCCCATGACACATATAAGTAACTTTACTGCACATTCCCCAAATTATGCAAATAAAAGGATCTTTATTTCGTGATGCCACAGGGTGAATGAAAAATAATTCAGTTATATATGAGTCGCACGTAGCAGGGCTTTGGGGTACTCGGCACCGAGCCCGTTCACTTCACTGGGGGATATCACGGGTAGCGCAGCTCGGTCCGTTGCCCTGGGCGCTCACTAAAGGGGGATATTTACAGGGGATTGTAGAATGTTCGTGACACCACCTGTGGTTCCTGGTCAGGGTGACCAGCGCTGCAGGGTGAATCCTCTGAGGGGTTTTTATTGGGCAGCAAGGTGTTAAGTCTCCCACAGGCGAGACTGATCCCTCGGAGTATATGGCGGTGCAGGGGTGAAGGAGCAATAATGCAGACACACACAAGACAGTCTCTTTCTGTACCTTTACTGGTGATGAAGTTGCAGGCACCTCCCGGGAGGCCGTCAGGGTGGAGGATGCACGTCCAGTAATCCACTGAGTAGGTTTAAGGCCTCCTTACGTCTTTATGAGTGTGAGTTTCTAACTTGCATAAAACAAAGTTTAACTCCGTTCTCTTTGCTACACCCGGCTGATCTTGTGATGGAGCCTTCTTTTGGACAGAACTAGTCTCTATATGCAGGGCCCTGCTAGACTCTTGTTCTTCCTGACCCCGGTTACGTATCAGCACTGAAGGGCCCCTCTGTGACTTGTAGTCCAGCAGGGTCTCCGGTGTCTCCTACCAGTCGTGCAGATGCTGGTAAGAGCGGACCCGGTGTCCGGTGGTGCAGAGTGGAGGTAAGCTATTAATGCTGGTTGACCTCGGTCACTCTCTTTCCCTTTTCCACTTGCCTGTCGTCCTACTCTCACCACTATCATAAGCACAAGCAGCAGTAGATGTCAGCTTCCTTCTCTTCACCGCTCTCCAAGCGTCGGCACGCTTACTTTCTGAAACAGCTCACTGTTGGACTCTCAGTGGACTCAACCTTGACCAGACCAAGTGGCAATCCTTTCCACTACACTGGACTCCACTATATAAGCTGAGTGTTTGCTGAAGTCCTCAGGCTTTCAGATAAGTCTTTCTTTCTGGCTAGAATTCCCTCTCAGCATGTCTGAGGTAACTAGCTCGTTTTCTTCCGTCTCGTCTGACAGGAACGTCTCTCTCCTCTCACTCTCTGAGGTGTTCTGCTGTTCTGAGGTAAAACCAACGACTAGCTAACTCGCAGCTAGACTGCCTTATCTCACTGCTGTCATTTCAAGTGCTCCCTCTGGTGGTACCAGGGAAAAATGTGAAATGTTGTGTGCAATGGGTTATCGTGGATTTACCTTTCCGTGCATCCTCCAGGGTAACATGTGGCTCCAGTCACAGCTGGGCTACACATATACGTGACTAGATAAGATGTTTTGAGACTCCCAACACTGTACAGCGTCTCTCTTTTCGCATCAGAGCAGCCACATTCAACTCCAAGTTTCTTCAGTTCCAAAAAAACAACACCATGACAAAGATTCAGGAGCGTTGAAACAACGAACAGCACTGAATTAATTTTCTTAAACCCTGTGAAATTAAAAAATTTAGATCCTTTTAGTTGCATCATTTTGGGAGTGTGAAGTGAAGTTACTTATATAATTTAGCTAGCATACATTGTCAATGAAATTATTTACTGCACTTGTCAAAAGTTTGGCTACACCTGCTCATCCAGTGGTTACCTGTGTTCTTAATTGAAATGTGCACACTGTAGATACAGACTGAATGCTTCACAGTGGGCCGCATAGATGTAGAAACCATCTGCTCACCTATTCTACATCTCACAAAGACATGGCAGCCGCAGTTGGTATCAAAATTCTCAAATTTTGACTCGTCATACCACAGTGCAAATTTCCAGTTATGTAATGTCTAGTTTTGGAGTGGCTTGTCTCTTCTTGTTTGTGGTCCTCAGCAGTGGCTTCTTTACAGCAATTTGACCATAAAAGCCTTCTTCTCGCAGTCTCCTCTGGACAGTTGATGTTGATAAGTGTTTGCTACTTGATGTCTGTGCTTCATTTATCTGAAGTGCAGTTAATTTGCGTTTTCTGAGGCTGGAAACTCTGATGAACTTACCGTATTTTTCGGACTATGAGACTTACCCTATATTTTGGGGAGGAAAATAGCATAAAAAAGATTTTTATCAATGGGGGTCCGTCTTATTGCCCAAATTTAAGGTATCTTACCTGAGGGCTGGTGGTGGTAGAGCGGGGTCAAAGGAGGCATGGTCCCTTCCTCAAGAAGCTGGCAGCGGAGGCAGAAATGGGGTAATGCCGCATTCTCGTGGTGCGATACTGCGGGTTTGGTGTCGGAGGTGAGGCAGAGCATGGAGCAGGGTACCTTCCTCAGGATACCGGCGGTGGCAGAAGTGGGGCAATGCTACAGTCCCAGGGTGCGATGCTGTGGGTCCGGTGTTGGCGATGAGGCAGAGCATTGAGCAGAGTCCCTTCCTCAAGATGCTGGCAGCAGAAATGTGGTGATGCTGTGGCCCAGTGTCCACAGCGAGCAGAGCCGAGTGCATCACCAGTTTCTCTGCAACCATCTTCCTGAGGCCACACGTGCGCAGATTGAGAACTCGGCTGCCCTCGGATTCAGGAAAATGACCGCTGAGATCTCAATTTGCGCACCCCCTGCCTCAGGTAGCAATTTTCCTGAAGCCGAGGGCTAAAAAATATTCTCCCCAGCAAAGGTAATCCTTGGTCTTCCTTTGTAGTTTTACTGCTTTCAGTCTGAATCTACAATATGCACATTACAATAAGAATAGGGAAAACCATTGCATGAAGAGGTGCCTCCAAACTATTGACTAATATTCTAATATTTTATTTGTAAACTTTACTGTGGAAAAATTTTAGGCAGGTGTCATTAAGAACAATCTTTAGTGTAAATAAGAACAAGGAGTTTTGAAAGTGATGATATGACCCTCACAGAGCTCTGATCTGAAAATCGTAAAGTCTGTCTTTATTACATGAAGAGACAGAAGGATTTGCTCAAGCCTCATTTGACACAAGATCTGTGGTTAGTTCACCAAGATATCTAGAACAACCTCTCTGCCGAGTTCCTTCAATAATTTAGTGAAAGTAAGCCTATAAGAATTGATGCTTTGATGCTGTTTTGAAGGGAAAGGGCAGTTGCACCAAATATTGATTTGATTTAGATTTATGTTTTCTTAATTCACTTTGCATTTTGTTAATTGATGAAAGCAAAATATTAAAACTTTTATTTTTAAGAGTTTCTACTATGCAGCATTTCTTCTACACCTGCCTAAAACTTTTGCACTGTGGTATATTTATAAATTATTTTACTTATTTTGTGATCCATTCTCTTTTACAGTGGATGTCTTACTTCGAATCACAGTGCTCTGAACAGTACTGTAGATGAGGCTACCTTGGTTAGTTATAATTTTTTAACGAACACTATGTGGTTCGTAAGTGGGATGAATCTCATTATTGTAGAATTCGTATTTTGTAAAGGAAAACCTTTCAGAAAGCCAATCTACACTAACTGTAAGTATAAAATGTGAGAATTAAAGCAATTATTGTGTAATATTTGTGCACTGAACATTCCATCGTAATACTGTGTTTCCCCACAATTAAGACAGGGTCTTATATTATTTTTGCTCTGAAAGATTGGTTAGGGTTTATTTTCAGGGGATGTCTTATTTTTTTTGTCATGACCAACATCCAAATTTATTCTTGAACAAAAATATCTATAGTTATTGAAACACAGTATAATCATGTCATACCACACACTGTACATACACATTTATATACCCATGCTGTACATACACATGTATATACACAAACTGTGTACATACACATTTATATACCCACGCTGCACATTCACATGTATATACACACACTGCACATACATGCCAACCTGTCTCTTGTTCAGTTCCTCTAGACCAGTGTTTCTCAACTCCAGTCCTCAGGACCCACCAACAGGTCATGTTTTCAGGATTTCCTTAGTATTGCACAGGTGATAATTTTATCACCTGCTCAAGCATTAATTCCATCACCTTTGCAATACTAAGGAAATCCTCAAAACATGACCTGTTGGTGGGTCCTGAGGACTGGAGTTGAGAAACACTGCTCTAGACTCTTTGAGTTAAAAGACCTTTGGTGACATCAAGGTCACATGTTCATGATGTCACTAAATATCCTTAAGTAGTCTTAAACTTGGATAGGAAATGCTGAGGGTCTTTAAGAGAGTGAGAACCTTGGACATCTTCCCAATTCCCCATCTAACACTGGCCCCTATTGGCAGCATGTCTCCACTTCAATTCCTCTAGACTCCTGCAGTTAAAAGACTTAGGTGACATCAAGGTCACATGTCACCACAGATCCTTAAGTAGTTTTAACCTCAGAATAGAAATGCTGGGCCTGACTAAAAGAGTGAGAACCTTGAGCGATTTTCCTGTTTGTAGCCCTCTTATGCCTGCCATGACTGTAACTAGGGTTTATTTTTTGAAAAGGTCTTATATTTCAAACATACCATATATACTCGAGTATAAGCTGAGCCGAGTATAAGCCGACCCCCCTAATTTTGCCACAAAAAACTGGGAAAACTTATCGACTCGAGTATAAGCCTAGGGTGGAAAATGAGATTATGCCCCATATGCTGCCCCATGTATTATGCCCCACAAGATGCTCCATGTATTGTGCCCCATATGCTGCCCCATGTATTATGCCCCACAAGATGCTCCATAGATTGTGCCCCATATGCTGCCCATGTATTGTGCCCCATAGATGCTCCATAGATTGTGCCCCATAGATGCTCCATAGATTGTGCCCCCATAGATGCTCCATAGATTGTGCCCCCATAGATGCCCCATGTATTATGCCCCCATAGATGCTCCATAGATTGTGCCCCCATAGATGCTCCATAGATTATGCCCCCATAGATGCCCCATGTATTATGCCCCCATATATTATGCCCCTATAGATGCTCCAAAGATTGTGCCCCCATAGATTATGCCCCTATAGATGCTCCATAGATTGTGCCCCCATGTATTATGCCCCCATAGATTGTGCCCCCATAGATTATGCCCCTATAGATGCTCCATAGATTATTCCCCCATAGATTATGCCCCCATAGATGCTCCATAGATTTTGCCCCCATAGATTATTCCACCATAGATGCTCCATAGTATAGGCCCCTTATGCTGCCGCATACTCACCTCTCATCGCTGGGGGCCAGGTGCTGGTGTCCTGAGCAGGCAGGGACACCGGCACACTAAGGGGGACAGGTGCCGGTGTCACCGCTCGCTCAGGGCCCCAGCACCTGCGATATTTACCTGTCACCCATTCCGCCGCTGAGCGCCGCTGTCTTACGGGTCCTCCAGCTTTGAATGATTAGGCAGAGGGCGCAGTGCACAGTAACCACGTCATCGCGCCCTCTGCCTGAACATCGCAGCAAGAAGACCTGAGGACACAGCGGCGAGCAGCGGTGGAACGGGACAGGTAAATATTGCTTATACTCACCCCTCCGCCGGCGCGTCTCTGCCCTGCTCTTCTCCCGCGGTCTCTGGCGCCAGTGTTCAGTGGTCACGTGGTACCGCTCATTAAAGTCATGAATATGTGCATATTCATGACTTTAATGAGCGGTACCACCTGACCGCTGAACACAGGCGCCGGAGACCGTGAGAGAAGAGCAGGGGGGCTGCAGAGACCGCGCCGGCGGAGGGGTGAATATATAGAACAGCTGCACTCCGCCTCCCCCTGTATATGACTCGAGTATAAGCTGAGAGGGGGACTTTCAGCCCTAAAAAATGGGCTGAAAATCTCGGCTTATACTCGAGTATATACGGTACTCCAAATATCCTATAAAATCATACTAGGGCTTATTTTCCAGGTAGGTCTTATTTTTGGAGAAACACATGCATGTGTACAAGAGCCCATCAACCTCCTCAACTGAAAGAGAAATGTATGCTCTTTCTGGCATCCGAGATGTATTACCTTCAAAATTAATCATACAGTAGGATTATTTCGATTTAGAAATGACATAACAGATTACTTTATGATTGGAGTTATTAGGAGTTATTTAGTTAATCCTTAATGGTATTTACTTAAGTACTGTATTGCAGGTATTAGATTTTATTTGTTATTTTTAAGTAGTGAGTAATGGCTCCCTTGTAATCCTTTTTATATCTATTGATTTTTTGTTACAATATTGTAAGCAGGAGGTACATTATGCCTTCTGGTTGTACAGGTCAACAATACCACAGTTGTTCTAGATTGTAATCTAAAGTACTAATCTCCATTCTAACATTTCAATGTTTTATGTTTCCATTTTTCATTTGTAGATGTGTTTACCATAATAATGATTGCACAACTGATTGCCTATTTTTTTATCTATTTTGCGAATATTGAATCCGTGTATCAGAACATGGAGGTGAGAAGTTGAACCACTTTTAAATTTGTGTATATTATATAGAGTGTAATGTGCCTATTTGTGATTTCTGCTTATTCCATTAACAGTAACTAATATTAGAGATTTTTTCTTGGCTGTCGACTATCTCCTAAATGTTGGGGATTTTAAACACAGGTGTGACATAGGTATTGGTGGCTGAACTTCCTGTCTCTTCTTCTGTTCCCTAGTGGCACTGTGCTCACACTGTGGGCAACATGGGCAACTGTTATGATATGGTAGCCGAGGAGGACTGTAGCAAAAGTAGCCAAGGCAGCCAGTCACCCAGAGTGGTTGGTAACTAATGGATTGCAGACCCCTAAACTAACCGCACAACTAGAAGCAGCTGTGGGACGTACCTATGATGACCTAGACGCCTCGACACAGCAGGAGAGTTAGCTAAGCCTTAAGATAGAAAGGGGAAAGCTAACTCCCCGGAGTAGCGTCCCAAAGGAATAGGTAGCCCCCACACATGTATTGGCGGTGAGATAAGATGAAATACAAACACAGGCAGAAAATAGAGTAAGCAAACGCTGGAGCCCAAAATTGTCTAGATAGGACAGGACAGAAAAGAATACTTTCTGCAATCCAGCAAAACCCTAGGAAAAATTCCAACACTTCTGATTCCAAAAAATACTGAGACCACACGATCTCTCCCCGCTATATCAGAACTCTGGTGTGAACAGGTAGCTACCAGCAGCCACTGAAATAACAGGGACTGAACAAAAGAACAGATAACTGAGAAATAGAGACAAGCGCAGGCCCCAGCAGGGGGACAGGCTGACCTCACTCAGAAGGCAGAAAAACAAAAGAAAGTAAAACCACAGAAACAAGCAAGAAATAGCTTTTCTGAAAGTTGCAGGAAACCTCAGCAGCTGACTTCCAAACTGGACCAGGAAGAGAGAACTAATCACCGGCGAGGATCATGGGAAAGTTACTCCCTTAAATCTCCCCAGTCATGACTCCCAGATTGCCAATCGTCCGCAGCTGAATCCTCAGCTGAACGGTCTCTGTCAGTCAAGACAGCTTCATTAATATCAACAGCCACCAGAGGGAGCCCCAACTCAGAATCCAGAGAATTCATAACAGGCAACAACTTTATCTCTGTGTCTTCTGGGATTTATAGTTCCACTCAGGTTGATAGTTTAAAAAATTCAAGAGTTAACTGTTATGATTTGGTAGCTGAGGAGAGCAGGCAAAAATGGCAATACACCAGAGAGATTGGAATCTACTGGATTGCAGTACCCTGACTAACCACCACAACTAAAGGCAGCCGTGGAGCGTTCCTACGTTGGTCCTAGACGCCTCGTCACAGCCTGAGAGGTTAACTACACCTAAAGATAGAAAGAGGAAAGCTATCTGCCCCGGAGCAGATCCCCAAAGAACATAGGAAGC
The DNA here is from genome assembly GCA_033576555.1 of Oophaga sylvatica. Lineage (NCBI taxonomy): Eukaryota > Metazoa > Chordata > Amphibia > Anura > Dendrobatidae > Oophaga > Oophaga sylvatica. The sequence continues at coordinate 189,592,419 of JARQOD010000005.1, forward strand.
CCCCAAACATGTAATGGCGGTTAGACAAGAGGAAATACAGACACAGACAGAAAATAGTATGAGCAAACGTTGGGGCCCAATCTTCCTAGACAGAAAAGGATAGGAAGGACACTTACTGCAATCCAAAAAACCCTAAAAATACCAACTCTACTAATTGCAAAAACACCTGAGATCACACGACCTCTACCACCTAAATTAGTTCTCTGGTGTAACAAAACAAAGCCGCAGCTACTGAAAAAACTGGAAAAGGCAAATGAACAAATAACAGTGGCTCCAGAAGAACTGAGAGGAGCCCAAGCCCCCCGGGGGGGGATGGGGAGACCTGGCTAACCTCACAGAAATGCAGAGAAATATGCAAATGGTAAGCACAAAAATAAAAAACAGAAAATATCTTATCTGAGAGCAGGAAAAGAGGCAAGACTCAGCAAGCTTCCAAGTGAACCAGGAACCACAGTTGAGACAAGAACAATTGATCACTGGCAACCATGATGGGAGGGAACCTCCCTTATATAAGACTAGTCTGTAACTCCTGATTGCCAATCCTCATTGAATGGTTCAGTACTGTTTGTAACCACCAGAGGGAGCTTCTGCTCAGAATTCATTTCTAACACATTCACAACAGTACTCCCCCTTGAGGAGGGGTCACAGAACCCTCATTTGGGCAACCAGGTCGGTCAGGATGAGCTCTGTGATACGCACGGATCAGTCTCCTAGCATGGATGTCCGAAGCAAACACCCAAGAATTGTCCTCCTGACCATAACCTCTCCACTTAACCAAATACTGGAGTTTCCGTCTAGAAAAACGAGAATCCAATATTTTCTCAACCACATACTCCAGATTGCCCTCAACCAAAACAGGGTAGGAGGCGCACCTTTGGGAACCCCCGGCCGACAAATTTTTTAATTTAAAGGGCTTGGGAAAACGTTAGGGGGTTTTTAAAAGCCCCGGAAAAAGAAAAAAAAAGGAAAAAGGATTTAAAATCTCCTTTTTCTTAAAAGGCCCCAAAGAACCTAGGTTTTAAAAAAAAGGAGATTTCAACCCCAAAAGGGGGATTTCTTGAGGGCAACCAACCAAATCCCCCCCCCTTAAAACCGGGGCCATCATCCAACCCCGGGTTTGGAAAAACCCCGGGGCCCCCTCCTGGAGGGGGAAAAAACCCCCCCACCCCGGGCCCAAATCTGCTGATAGCTACAAAAAAAGTCAACCCTGGCAGAAGAAGCCCCCCCTGTCCCGAAGAAAATGAGGGTTTAAACCCAAAATTGCAGAAAAAGGGGGGACATCAAAATGGCAGAGCTAGCCCCATTTTTTAAGAGAAATAGCCCCAAGGGAAAAAAAAAAGGGGCCCCCCCTTTTGATCAGCAGACACAAAAAATTAAAAAGTCCCAATTTGGTTTGTTTTCTCAGTTTGTCCCTTGGTCTGAGGAGAAAAACCGAAAAAAAACAATTTAAAACCAAATTTAGAAAAAAATTCCTCCAAAATCGGGAAACCCAAAAAAGGCCCCCTTTTCAGAAAAATGTTTCAGGAAAGCCGGGAACCCAACCAGTGGGTGGAAAAGGGAAAAAAAGGGCCCCCCAAATTGGGGGGGGAAGGAAATTTTTTAAAAAAACAAAATGTATCTTTTTTGGGAAAAAAATCCCAAAACACCCAAGGGAAAGGGGCATTCTCTGAGAAACAGGGAAAGGGGGGAAATTTAAAACCATAGAAAAATGGGATGGTCTCTTGGGGCCAAGGGAAGGCACAACAAAACCCCAAAAAAGAGAAGGGGTTGGGGGGAAAGTCCCCCGGGTTTCACAAATTCCCCGGCGTTTACAAGCAAAAAAGGCCCCAAAAAAAGGCCACTAACCAAAAGGGTTTGGGACCAAAA
>JARQOD010000005.1:189594384-189620153 GCA_033576555.1 Oophaga sylvatica
AAATTATAGCTCTCAAAATACGGCGATGCAAAAATTTCTTACAAAAAATTATTCCAAGAAAAAGCATCTTTTAGTGTGTGACAGAAGCTAAACATGAAAAAAGGGTGTAAATCTGGTATCGCTGTAATCGCACCGATCCGAGGAATAAAGTCGCCTAATCACTAATACCGCACGAGGAACGGCGTAAAAAAGAAAAACAATTTTCACCTTTTGTGGATTTGTTCATTGTGCCTCCCAAAGATCGCAGTAAGGCGATCACAGTGGTTCCCCCCCACATATGGGGTATCAGCGTACTCAGGACAAAATGCACAATAGCTTTTGGGGTCCTATTTCTCCTGTTACCCTTAAAAAAAAAAAATTTGGGGCAAAAATGTAATTTTTGTGGAAAAAAATATGATTTTTTTATTTTCACGGCTCTACATTATAAACTTCTGTGAAGCCCTTGGGGGTTCAAAGTGCTGACCACACATCTAGATAAGTTCCTTGGGGGGTCTAGTTTGCAAAATGGGGTCATTTGTGGGGGATTTCTACTGTTTAGGCACATCAGAGGCTCTCCAAGCGCGACATGACACCCGCAGACCATTCCATCAAAGTCTGCATTTAAAAACGGTGCTCCTTCCCTTCCGAGCTCTGCCATGCGTCAAAATAGTGGTTCCCCTCCACATATGGGATATCAGAGTACTCAGGACAAATTGCACAATAGCTTTTGGGGTCCTATTTCTCCTGTTACCCTTAGAAAAATAAAAATTTGGGGGCAAAAAGATTATTTTTGTGGAAAAAAATATGATATTTTTATTTTCACGGCTCTACGTTATAAACTTCTGTGAAGCACTTGGGGGTTCAAAGTGCTCACCACACATCTAGATAAGTTCCTTGGGGGGTCTAGTTTCCAAAATGGAGTCACTTGTGGGGGGTTTCTACTGTTTAGGCACATCAGGGGCTCTCCAAACGTGACATGACACCCGAGACCATTCCATCAAAATCTGCATTTGAAAAAGGCGCTCCTTCCCTTTCCAGCTCTGCCATGCGTCAAAATAGTGGTTTACCCCCACATATGGGGTATCAGCATACTCAGGACAAATTGTACAATAACTTTTGGGGTCCTGTTACCCTTTGGAAAATAACAATTGGGGGTGGAAAGATCATTTTTGTGGAAAAGATATGATTTTTTAATTTTACTGCTCTACGTTATAACCTTCTGTGAAGCCCTTGGGGGTTCAAAGCTTTCATCACACATCTAGATAAGTTCCTTGGGGGGTCTAGTTTCCAAAATGGGGTCACTTGTGGGGGGTTTCCACTGTTTAGGCACACAGGGACTCTCCAAATGCGACATGGCGTCCAATCTCAATTCCAGCCAAAAAAGTCAAATGGCGCTGCTTCCCTTCCAAGCTCTGCCATGCGCCCAAATAGTGGTTTACCCCCACATATGGGGTATCAGCGTACTCAGGACAAATTGCACAATAACTTTTGGGTTCCTTTTACCCTTTGGGAAATAAAAATTGGGGGTGGAAAGATCATTTTAGTGGAAAAGATATGATTTTTTAATTTTACAGCTCTACGTTATAACCTTCTGTGAAGCCCTTGGGGGTTCAAAGCTCTCACCACACATCTAGATAAATTCCTTGGGGGGTCTAGTTTCCAAAATGGGGTTACTTGTGGGGGGTATCCACTGTTTAGGCACACAGGGGCTCTCCAAATACGACATGGCGTCCAATCTCAATTCCAGCCAAAAAAGTCAAATGGCGCTACTTCCCTTCCGAGCTCTGCCATGCACCCAAATAGTGGTTTACCCTCACATATGGGGTATCAGCGTACTCAGGACTAATTGCACAATAACTTTTGGGGTCCTTTTATCCTTTGGAAAATAAAAATTGGGATGAAAAGATCATTTTTGTGGAAAAAAACATGATTTTTTAATTTTACGGCTCTACGTTATAACCTTCTGTGAAGCCCTTGGGGGTTAAAAGCTCTCACTACACATTTAGATAAGTTACTTGGGGGGTCTAGTTTCCAAAATGGGGTCACTTGTGGGGGGTTTCCACTGTTTAGGCACACAGGGACTCTCCAAATGCGACATGGCGTCCAATCTCAATTCCAGCCAAAAAAGTCAAATGGCGCTGCTTCCCTTCTGAGCTCTGCCATGCACCCAAATAGTGGTTTACCCCCACACATGGGGTATCAGCGTACTCAGGACTAATTGCACAATAACGTTTGGGGTCCTTTTGTCCTTTGGAAAATAAAAATTGGGATGAAAAGATCATTTTTGTGGAAAAAAACATGATTTTTTAATTTTACGGCTCTACGTTATAACCTTCTGTGAAGCCCTTGGGGGTTAAAAGCTCTCACAACACATTTAGATAAGTTACTTGGGGGGTCTAGTTTCCAAAATGGGGTCACTTGTGGGGGGTTTCCACTGTTTAGGCACACAGGGACTCTCCAAATGCGACATGGCGTCCAATCTCAATTCCAGCCAATAAAGTCAAATGGCGCTGCTTCCCTTCCGAGCTCTGCCATGCGCCCAAATAGTGGTTTACCCCCACACATGGGTATCGATGTACTCAGGAGAAATTGTACAACAAATATTGTGGTTAATTTTCTACTGATACCCTTGACAAAATTTTAAAAAATTGTGTCGAAAGAAAATTTTGGGAAAAAAAGTTAAATGTTAATTTTTCCTTCCACATTGCTTCAATTCTTGTGAAGTACCTAAAGGGTTAATAAACTTCTTGAATGTGGCTTTGAACACGTTGAGGGGTGCAGTTTTTAGAATGGTGTCACTTTTGGGTATTTTCTGTCATATTGACCCCTCAAATTCACTTCAAATGTGAGGTGGCCCCTAAAAAAAATGATTTTGTAAATTTTGTTGGAAAAATGAGAAATTGCTGGTCAACTTTTAACACTTATAACTTCCTAACAAAAAAAATTTTGGTTCCAAAATTGTGCTGATGTAAAGTAGACATGTGGGAAATGTTATTTCTTAACTAATTTTTGTGACATATCTCTCTGATTTAATGGCATAAAAATTAAAAGTTTGAAAATTGCAAAATTTTCAAAATTTTTGCCATATTTCCGTTTTTTTCATAAATAAACGCAAGTTATATTGAAGAAATTTTACCACTATCATGAAGTACAATATGTCTCGAGAAAACAATCTCAGAATCGCCAAGATCCGTTGAAGCGTTCCAGAGTTATAACCTCATAAAGAGACAGTGGTCAGAAATGTAAAAATTGGCCTGGTCTTTAACCTACAAAATGGCTTGGTCGTTAAGGGGTTAAAATAGCTAGCCTGTAGGTAACTATTTTACCAGTGAGATGCTCGTGCGAGCATCGAGCACTTTCGAGCATGCTCGCTCATCACTAAGAAAATTTAATAATGGTTATGATTTCCCTTTTAAAGTAATAAAAATGCCTTAAAACATTCTCTCTCTCATTATTCTGCAATTTAGCAAATATTAATAATTATGGTATTCCTGATTGACCTAAAACAAGTTAAGATTTATTCTGATTTCATGTCAGATATTGAGAAAAACATGCATACACTATGTTCCAAATTATTATGCAAATTATATTTTTCACTGATTTTCAAAGTGGTCGGTGCAAATGACAGTCTAATGAAAGTCATCACCCGTTACAGTATACATCGAATTTTATTGAAGAAACCTCCCAATGATAACAGTATAATCTCCAAAATGGAAAAAAACACAAAATGCACTGTTCCAAATTATTAGGCACAGTAGAATTTCTGAACATTTGATCTGTTTCAAAGAGCTGAAAATGCTCATTTGTGGAATTTGCAGCATTAGGAATAGTGATGAACCACCCCTGTAGTGTTCGAGTTCGGTTAGTCGAAGAGCCGTGTATTCGACGAACTGTTCGACAAACTGTTCGTCGAACACCGTTGTACACCGTTAAAACTAATGGCAGGCAAACCAAAACACATAGAAACACATAGAAAACACATAGAAAACACTTCAAAGGTGTCCAAAAGCTGACAAACTGCTCAGAAGACACAACTAACACATGGAAAAGCGACAAGTACATATAGTCATGCGAAAAGAAAAGAGGTGGAGGAGTAAAAGGAGGGGGAGACACAGATATAGGCATGTCATGCCTTTCTAAAACCAAAAAAGTGCCAAGCCGACATGGCCAGTCAGTTCCTGCCCGTGCGACCTGCGTGTCGCCGGGTTTGTGCCAGAGCTGCGGTGGACCCTGTCGGCCAACCCCCCCTCTCCCAATACTGGTGCCTGTCCGCTGGTGGGTCGAGCGAGCCCCCTGCGGTGGAGGCAGGTCTAATCTTTTTAATTTAAATTGTCTCTCTAATTTGAATGAGTACACTTTAAATCCTTTTGCAAGGATCTATTGGAGGGCAAGTCTCATGCCAGCAGCTGTGGTAATGCCAGCTCCAGTAGCGTCCAGTAAAACTGCTGCAGTTAAAAAGCTTTTATAAGGATCGAGCTTGACGGTCCACCGCAAGGCGTCCTACCGCCAGTCCCAGCCCCTGTGCCTTGGGTGCCTCCCCGATGCTCTTCAGTGATTGTCCCGGGAGCCCGAAGCATTTCCTTTGAGAAAATTAAGTGTCCAAAGTACAGGTGGTGTAGCTTGCTTAACAGCTGGGTTAATCCGCTGACTAGCAGACACTGCTACTAGGCCCAAAATTATTGTCTGGGCTAGATGCAGTTAAAAATTTGTAATTAGATCTACAGTCGGTGGCTACTCCGTTGACTAGCAGAAACTGCTACTAGGCCCAAAATTATGGTCTGGGTTAGATGCAGTTAAAAATTTGTAATTAGATCTACAGCCGGTGGCTACTCCGCTGACTAGCACTCAAGCTTTGGAGCAGACCTCTGATTCCCAGGCTATAGTATGAGTAAACGGCTCTAGTCTTCACACTCAACCATCTGTGTTACCCCAAGCCATAGTGTATGTAGTTTCCTACGGTTAAAAGGGGGGTGGGAAAGACCCAACCCACCTGTAATTGACGATGCCAACGTCACGTAAAGCACAGCAAGGGGACTCCAAAAAGAGTCTCCATTTTTTCCAAAAATTTGGGGCATAGACACCACTTAAGTAGCATCAATTGCCCCAGAGTTGCTTAAAACGGTTGGTGAGGTGATTTTACCAAATCCTCAAGCTTTTACTCTCCCCAGGATGACACAGGGGTAGAAAAGTACTTGCGGATCCATGATTTGTTCATCTTTATGAACGTGAGTCTGTCTACATTCCCAGTGGACAGCCGCGTGCCCTTATCTGTCAGACTCAGCACACCACCAGCAGCGCTGAACACACGTTCAGAGAGAACAAAAATTATTAATTTGAAAGCTGGTGGAGCTTAGTATAGATGGCCTAATAGAATGAGTACCACACACTGCTACAGGCCCAAAATTATTGTCAAGGCAAGATGCAGCAAAAAATTATGAGTATTTCAACGCTGGTAGAGCTTTGCATAGATGGCCTAATACAATGAGTACCACACACTGCTACTATGCCCAAAATTATTGTCCAGGCAAGATGCAGATAGAAATTCTTATTTTTTAAGGCTGGTAGAGCTTTGTATAGATCACCTAATAGAATGAGTACCAAACACTGCTACTATGCCCAAAATTATTGTCAAGGCAAGATGCAGATAAAAATTCTTTTTTTTTAAACTCTGGTGGAACTTTGTATAGATGGCCTAATAGAATGAGTTCCACAGACTGCTACTATGCCCACAATTATTCTACAGGCAAAATGCAGCAAAAATTATGAGTATTTCAACGCTGGTGGAGCTTTGTATAGATGGCCTAATAAATGAGTACCACAGACTGCTATATGCCCACAATTATATTACAGGCAAGATGCAGTCAAAAATTATGAGTATTTCAATGCTGGTGGAGCTTTGTATAGATGGCCTAATACAATGAGCACCACAGACTGCTATATGCCCACAATTATTCTACAGGCAAGATGCAGCCAAAAAATTATGAGTATTTCAACGCTGGGGGAGCTGGCAAAAAGTGATAGCAACTGATGTAACCTAGCCCTCAAAAGGGCTGCAATTGCAAATAGTCACTACTCCCAAGTTGACCTATCTGTCTATATAGAGCACAGACCTGCCTGCTAAAAGTGCTAGGAACTGCTGTAACCTAGCCCTTAAAAGGGCTGCAGTTACAAACTAGTCCCTCCCTACTCCCTAAACCTTCCTGTCTAACTGCAAATTCGCTTCACAGTCACTGTTAGAAAGATAGTGCTAACAGCAGCAGCAGTGCCGTCTAACACTGTGCTGCAGCAGTGAGAAAATGGTGGCGAGGGGTGAAATGGCTGGGTCTTATAGGGCAAGGACATGTGACATACACAGCCAATGACACATGCCCTTGCTTGTGTGAAAAAAAAGCACTTTGCTGCTGATAGGCTGACAGACTGCACCGCCCACTGGAAATGCGGGAAAGAGAAAAAAAAAATGGAGATCTTCATTATTTCTGCAGGGATCCATCCCATGCCCCTCCCCCTGCCCCACTGTACACTCAAACTGGGTATTAACAGTGATTCTCAGCATTACTGTGAAAAAATCCAGTGACAATTTAGGTGCACGAACAGTTATCGAACATAACCTCGAACAGCCGGATTTTTTCAAAATCTTTCGGGTACGTCGAATGGCTCGAACACCCGCCCAAAACAGCTCAAATTTGAAATTGGCGAACAGTTCACTTCGAACACCGCTCATCTCTAATTAGGAGGTCACATTCACTGAACAAAAAAGCTACTTAACTCCAAAACATCCTAACAGACTAAGTTACATGTTAGCATAGGAACCTTTCTTTGATATCACCTCCACAAATCTGTCATCCATTGAACTTGTGAGTTTTTGGAGAGTTTCTTCTTGTATTTCTTTGCATGAATCAGAATAACTTCCCAGAGCTGCTGTTTTGAAGTGAACTGCCTCCCACCCTCATAGATATTTTGCTTGATGATACTCCAAAGGTTCTCTATAGGGTTGAGGTCAGGGGAAGATGGTGGCCACACCATGAGTTTATCTCCTTTTATGCCCATAGTAGCCAATGACTCAGAGGTATTCTTTGCAGCATGAGATGGTGCATTGTCATGCATGAAGATGATTTTGCTCCTGAAGGCACGTTTCTGGTTTTTATACCATGGAAGAAAGTTGTCAGTCAGAAACTCTACATACTTTGCAGAGGTCATTTTCACACCTTCAGGAACCTTAAAGGACCCTACCAGCTGTTTCCCTATGATTCCAGCCAAAAACATGACTCCTCCACCTCCTTGATTACGTCGCAGCCTTGTTGGGACATGGTGGCCATCCACCAACCATCCACTGCTCCATCCATCTGGACCATCCAGGGTTGCTCGACATTCATCAGTAAACAAGACTGTTTGAAAATTAGTCTTCATGTATGTCTGGGCTCACTGCAACCGTTTCTGCTTGTGAGCACTGTTTAGGGGTGGCCGAATCGTAGGTTTATGCACCACAGCAAACCTTTGAAGGATCCCACACCTTGAAGTTCGAGGGACTCCAGAGGCACCAGCAGCTTAAAATATCTGTTTGCTGATTTGTAATGGCTTTTTACCAGCTGCTCTCTTAATCCGATGAACTTGCCTGGCAGAAACCTTCCTCATTCTGCCTTTATCAGCACGAACACATCTGTGCTCAGAATCAGCCACAAATCTCTTAACAGTACGATGATCACGCTTAAGTTTTTGGGAAATATGTAATGTTTTCATCCCTTGACCAAGGCATTGCACTATTTGATGCTTTTCAGCAGCAGAGAGATCCTTTTTCTTTCCCATGTTACTTGAAAACTCTGGCCTGAGTAATAGTGTGGAACATCCAGTTTTCCTTTTATTGGGCTCACATGGCAAACTAATTATCACAGGTATCTGAGATTGATTTCAGTGATCTAAAGAACCTTGAGACACAATACCATCAATGGGTTTCATTCACAAAAAAAAAAAAAGGCTATGACACTTAAAACCAATTTGCATAATAATTTGGAACATAGTGTATGTGCCTTTTTATATAGTGTATGTAAATTTCTGGTTTCAACTGTATATAGCATTCAGTTTAATAAATTTAATAAATCAAATTCGTATTTTTACCAATTCTGTATAGATAAATATAATAAATTATTGCATAAATTATTTATTGATCTTCAACATGAACTGCCAGGCCAATCAAGATCAGATATCATTGTGTAGAAATAACATGGGGCCTGTGACAGTGCAAATTATTATATGTGAAAATCCATTAGACATACCATCTTTAATGTTAATAACTCCAAAAAATATCTTTTTTGCTGTACAGTGCCACTAAATTACCGCAGAGAACTTGAACATTATACTTCACAAGGTTTCCGAGTGATTGCGCTGGCATATAAGAAGCTAGCTGCAAATAATGCCCAGATCATAGAAAGCTTAGAAAGGTAAAGTAAGACAATGAGTGTAATTATAAGCTTTTTACGTTTGTCAGAAATGATCATTGTCTTAACGTGTTATGAGTACATTCCATATCATTTTATTTATTTACGCATTCATTCTTATGTTTTCTTAGAGAAGAAGTAGAGTCTGATTTAGTGTTTCTTGGATTTCTTATGATGGAAAATAAATTAAAACCTGAGACAAAACCGGTGCTTCAGGAACTTACGGAAGCAAAAATAAGGACTGTCATGATAACTGGTATATTTGTATTTTACTACTACAAATCTAGTAAAGATATATTATAAGAGTGGCTCATTATTTTATGTGATTGGCTTGAAGAAATGTCACTGTGGTGCCATTGAATATTACATCTAATATATACTTACCTTGTAATGTCTTCACATTCTGTTCCATCCAGATGTGTCCGGATCCCAGAATTCCAAGCTGCGGAAGTTCACCGACCGCCATATTGGGACACCAAAGTGATGGGTGTCTCAATATGGAAACTGCTGGTGGTACCAACCTCTTGCGCGTACCACCAGCAGAGCACTGTCACACCACACACACACACACACTGTATGCCCGTACACACTACACACACACACACACTGTATATGCCATATGCACCACACACACACACTGTATACATTGTACGCACCACACACATACACACATTGTAGACAATACTGACTTTACAGCAGGGATCACAGAGGATTCATTTTGTGAGGTAAAATAATTCACTGACTCTTTTTAAACAATATTTTACCTCACAAAATGTATCCTCTGCAATCTCCTGCTGTAATGTCAGTATTCTCTTTTGCTTCTTCCCCTGCCCAGGAGCTGTGGTATGTTCTGTACATGGTCAGACACAGACAATTTTTACAATGAACTTTCGTTCATGGGAAAACCCCTTTAAAAAGCAAATATCAGCGCCAACATTGCTCCTCCTAAAAAGTACGCCAATGACAATGAAAGGAAAGCAGCAAAGGCACAATTTTGAAGACGCGCACAGGGGTGAGAGAGACAGAGCATGGGGGAGACAGCTCAAATGAGACAGCACATGAGGGAAGAACACAGCACAGGAAGGAGAGAGACAGCAGACAAGGGGGACAGAACATGGGGTAGACAGGTCAAAGAAGAGAGCACAGATGGGAGAAATCAGCACATGGGGAAAGAGAGAGTGGATAGGTGGGTGAGCACATGGGGGGGAGAAATTCTCAACGCTGCAAAGCCTACCCCATCGTGACATTACCGCCCTCCCGATGCGATAGCATAGGGCACTCCATCTAGTTATGTAACATTTGTGAATTGTCCAATGTGACGCATTGACATTATCGGACATCTACTGAAGCAAATAATATATAACAAAAAATAAGATCAATATACAGTATATCCTCTGGATTACATTCAAACCATGTTATTTTGGCTAAATGATTACAGTACATCAGCAGAGACAGAGAAAAGAGCTAGAAGGACATTTTATTTACTTGCAGTGGTTTTTCTTAGGTGACAACCTCCAGACTGCTTGTACTATTGGAAATCTTCAGGGATGATTCCTCCAGGGAGTGAGTTAATTGTCATAGAAGCCAATGCTCCAGAAGAAAGTTCTCCTGCATCAATTACTTGGGGAAGTAGTGAGAAGATCCAAGACAAGAGTAATGCTCCACAGGTATGGCTCAGTATTTTACATTTTCACTTATTCGCGTACCAATAAAGTCCCAAATTCTTCTCACCGAATTGACAACATTTATAATTGGGAGTCATTACTAGAGAGCAGCGAATATTTCATTGTTCGGTTTGGATTACATTCACCGAATTTGCAATATTTGCAGATTAATTCGTCGAATATTCGCCGAACAGTACCGAACGCCATTCACGTCAATGGGAGGCAAAAAAAAATGCATGCACAACACCTTAGAACGGCCCCAAATGCTGCCAAAACACATTAAATAAGGAACAGACACCAGGAAAGTGGCCTCAATTCAACCACAGCACAAATTGCAGCATGGAACTGCTGCAATCAGCAAGGCATGAGGTATAGGGGTCTGGGACAGCATTTACAGCTTTCCAATGAACGTCACAGTAAGATGAGGTGGGTGAGGTATCGGTGTAGGGCCCCTTTTCTGGGAGCACTGATACCACATGCAAAACCTCTACCTGCTTTCATGCTGAGCCACACTCAGGTGGCACAAATATCAGTTTTGAAGACTACCATTGTCAGAAAAAATTAAGGATAGTAACACGGGTAGTTGAGTCCAAGGAAGTGGAGGCCTGACGGTCTCGGAGGCCTACTGCTGCAAGCAACACACATGAAGGAGATATAACCAGGAATGTTCACACTTCCAAAAATTATTGGCAAACACAACCAAAGTGGTATCAATTTGACCACAGTAGAAATAGTAGAATAGGAACCGAAAGGTCTTTCACTACACCCAATACAGCAGATGAACACCCTGCAAGGAGTGTTCACATTTAAAGAAATGAGAGCCTAACACCACAGAAGTGGCATAAATTTCACCACAGTAGAAATAGTCTAATAGGGACCAACATGTCTTTCACTACACCCAATCCAGCAGATAGACACCCAATCAGGAGTGTTCACATTTCCAAAAATTATTGGCAGACACCACCAAAGTGGCATCAGTTTCACCAGAGTTGAAATAGTAGAATAGGGACCGACAGGTCTTTCACTACACACAATCCAGCAGATGGACACCCTACAAGGAGTGTTCACATTTAAAGAAATGAGAGCCTTAAACCACAGAAGTGGCATCAATTTCACCACAGTAGAAATAGTCTAACAGGGACCGTCAGGTCTTTCACAACAACCAATCCGGCAGATGAACATCCTGCCAGGAGTGTTCACATTTAAATAAAAATGAGGGCCTTATACCACAGAAGTGAAATCAATTTCATCACAATAGAAATAGTATAATAGGGATGAACAGTTCTTCCAATATACCCAGTACAGGAGATGGACACCCAATCAGGAGTGTTCACATTTCCAAAAATTATTGACAGACACCACAGAAGTGGCATCAATTTCACCATAGTAGAAATAGTCTTAAAAGGACCGACAGGTCTTTCACCTCACCCAATCCAGCAGATGGACTCCCAACCATTAGTGTTCACGTTTACAAAATTTAGTGACAGACACCACCAAAGTGGCATCAATTTCACCACAGTAGAAAAGTAGAATAGGGATTGAAAGGTCTTTCACTATACCCAATCCAGGAGATGGACACTCATCAAGGAGTGTTCACTTCCCAAAAATTATTGGCAGACACCACCAAAGTGGCATCAATTTCACCACAGTAGAAATAGTCTAATAGGGACTGACAGTTCTTCCACTACACACAATCCAGCAGATGGACAAATGACCAGGAGTGTTCATATTTTAAAAAATGAGGGCCTGACACCTCCAAACTGGAATAACTGTCATGAGAATAGAAATAGTATAATTGGGACCGACACATCTTCCACTACAGCTAACAAAGAAGATGTAGATCAACCATGACTGTTCACATTTCCACAAATTTGTGTTAACATAAGCAGCAACAGCAGCCACAGAAGTCACACTAAAGATATCACAGAGTGCAGTTACATGACATTAGTGCATCCCACTAAAAAGTGCAATATCACCTAGTCTGTACAGTCTGCAATTGTGGTGCAAAAGTCCTTGGAGATCCATGACTTGTTCATCTTAATGAAAGTTAGGTGGTCAACTGTTGTGAATGTGCTAGAAATAAATTCTGAGCAGAAGCTCCCTCTGGTGGTTACAAACAGTACTGAACTATCCAATGAAGATTATGTGAAGATTGGCGATCAGGTGTTACTGACTGGTCTTATATAAGGGAGGTTCCCTCCCATCAGGGTTGCCGGTGATCAATTGTTCTGGTTTCTTCTTTGATTCCTGTTCACTTTGTAGTTTGCTGTTTCGTGCCTGCATCTTCTGCTAACAGATAAGACATTTTTTTCTTTAGTTTTTTGTGCTTGCTTTTTGCATTTTGTCCTGCACTTCTGTGGGGGTCTGCCGGGTCCCCTCCGGGGGCTTGTGCTCCTCTCAGTTTAGTTCAGCCACTGTTGTTTGTTCATTTGCCTTTTCCAGTTTTTTCAGTGGCTGCTGTTTAGTTTTGTTACACCAGAGAACTAATTTAGGTGGTAGAGGTCTGTGATCTCAGGTGTTTTTGTAATTAGTAGAGTTGGTACTTTTCAGGGTTTTTTGGGATTGCAGTAAGTGTCCTTCCTATCCTTTTCTATTTAGGAAGTTTGGGCCCCAACGTTTGCTCATACTATTTTCTGTCTGTGTCTGTATTTTCCTCTTGTCTAACCGCCATTACATGTTTGGGGCTTTCTATGTTCTTTGGGGATCTGCTCCGGGGCAGATAGTTTTCCTCTTTCTGTCTTTAGGTGTAGTTAGCTTCTCAGGCTGTGACGAGGCGTCTAGGACCAACGTAGGTACGCTGCCTTTAGTTGTGGTGGTTAGTCAGGATACTGCAATCCCATAGATTCCAACCTCTCTGGTGTATTTCTTTTTTTGCCTGCTCTCCTCAGCTACCAAATCATAACAGTATCACCGGCCCAAAAACTGATATTTGTACGGTACCCACAGAAGGGAAAAATAGTGTTAAAGAAAGAAAATTGTCAGAGTTGTCAGAGATTTATTTTTGTTTTTCTTTTTCCCTCTGTTTCTCTGAATGCTGAGGAGGATTTTTTTTTCTCTCAATGGAGTTTGCACAGTTGTCTGGCCGTGTGGATCAGCTTGCCACTGAAGTTCGGAGTATTGCTACCTATCTTGCAGGGTTGCCTGTTGTGGAACCTAGGATTCCCATGCCAGATTTGTTTTTAGGGATCGAGCTAAATTTCTGAATTTCAAAAATAACTGTAAGTTGTTTTTTGCCCTTTTTCCCTGACACCTGGGGATCCTGTTTTGAGTAATGTTGATGCATTTTTTAAGCTCTGGGGTTATTGTACGATGAGCCTAATGTCACTGATCAAGCTGAAAAAGCCTTGTTGGCATTAAATCAGGGTCTTGAGGACGCTGAGTTATACTGGCAGAGATTCCGACATGGGCAGTCCTGACCAAATGGAATGACGATGCTTTGGCAGCCCTTTTTCGGAAGGGTCTGTCAGAGAATGTAAAGGATGTTATGGTGGGATTCCCTGTCCCCTCTGGTCTCAATGATTCTATGTCATTAGCGATTCAAATTGACAGACGTTTGCGTGAGCGATAGAGGTATGCGTGGAACAGTGTTGCCTTGTGAACCAGCTTCTGAACCCATGCAGTGTGATAGAGTGGCTTCTGGGCACAGCGTCATGAGTTTCGTAAACGCAATGGGTTATGTTTCTACTGTGGTGATGCCTCTCATGCTATTTCAGTCTGCCCTTAGCGGGGAAGACGTTTTGCACATTCAGTTGTCTTGGGTAGTGTTCAGACTAAATTTTTGTTGACTGTTACCCTGATTTGCTCCCTGTCCACATTTTCTGCTCAGGCCTTTTGTTGATTCGGGAGCAGCTATTAACCTGATGGATTTTGATTTTGCTAAAGGTTGTGGGTTTCCCTTGATACCCCTACAGAAGTCTATTCCCCTACTGGGGATCGATTCTACCCTTTGGCTGAGAATAAACCTCAGTTCTCTACTCAGGTGATAATGAGGGTTGAACCTGAACATCAGGAAAGTTGCAAATTTTTGGTGCTGTATAATCTGCATGACATTATCGTACTGGGTTTCCCTTGGTTACAGTCTCATAATCCTGTTTTGGATTGGAAATCTGTGTCTTTTAACCAGTTGGGCTGCCAATGTGTTAATACCAACACTCCTGTTTTTTCTGCCTCCCCCAGGCTCAGGATGTTCCTGACTTTTTGACTGATTTTTCTGATGTGTTTAGCGAAAGTAAATCTGCATCCTTGCCCCCCCCATAGGAGCTATGACTGCGCTATTGAATTAGTGCCTGGTAGTAAATTCCCTAAAGGCCCCTTTTTAACTTGTCTGTACCTGAACATGACGCTATGCGGTCTTATATCAAGGAGTCATTGGAGAAGGGTCATATCAGACCATCCTCTTCACCCTTGGGTGCCGGTTTTTTCTTTGTGGCCAAAAAGGATGGTTCATTAAGGCCGTGTATTGATTATCGTCTCTTGAACAATATCACTGTGAAATATCAATATCCGTTACCCTTGATTTATGACCTGTTTTCCAGGGTGAAAAGTGCTACTTGGTTTACCAAGCTTGACCTCAGGGGGGCATATAACCTTATTTGCATTAAGCACGGGGATGAATGGAAGACGGCATTTAATACCCCAGAGGGGCATTTTGAGTACCTAGTGATGCCCTTTGGGCTCACTAATGCTCCTTCTGTCTTCCAGTTCTTCATGAATGACATTTTCAGGGATTTTGTGGATACATTTCTGATTGTTTATTTGGATGATATCTTGATTTTTTTCCAATGACTGGGACTCTCATGTGAAACATGTTGGACTGTGTTCCAGATTTTGAGAGAGAATGCTCTGTATGTGAAGGGATCAAAGTGTCTTTTTGGCGTACAGAGGATCTCATTTCTGGGATTCATTTTGTCCCCATCTGTTATTGAAATGGACCCGGTCAAGGTTCAGGCCATCTGTGATTGGGTCCAACCTACTTCATTAAAGGCTCTTCAAAGATTCTTGGGTGTTTGCCAATTTTTATCGTAAATTTATTGGTAATTTCTCTGTTATTGTTAAACCATTGACTGATTTGACCAAAAAGGGTTCTGACGTGGTGAATTGGCCTCCTGAGGCAGTCTCTGCGTTTCAGGAACTTAAGCAGAGATTCACTTCTGCTCCTGTTCTACGGCAGCCTGATGTTTCTCTGCCATTTCAGGTGGAGGTTGATGCCTCTGAAATTGGGGCAGGTGCGTTTTGTCCCAAAAAGATCCAGAGACCTCTAAAAGTAACCCTTGTGCCTTTTTCTCTCAAAATTTTCTCCAACTGAACGTGATTATGACGTGAGTAATCGGGAGTTATTGGCCATGAAGTGGGCTTTTGAAGAGTGGAGACATTGGCTGGAGGGAGCCAAACATCAGGTGGTGGTCCTCACGGACCATAAGAATCTGGTTTATCTGGAATCAGCCAAGGACTAAATCCTAGACAGGCCAGGTGGGCCTTGTTTTTCACACATTTTAATTTTGTGGTTTCCTTTCTTCCTGGCACTAAGAATGTTAAGGCGGATGCCCTCTCGAGGAGTTTCCTTGGGACTCTCCTGAGTTATCTGATCCTGCTGTTATTTTGAAAGAGGGTGTAGTTCTTTCCGCCATCTCGCCCAATTTGAGACTGGCTCTGGAAGGGTGTCAGGAGGATAAACCCGAGCGCTGCCCTATTGGGAAATTGTTTGTCCCAGACCGGTGGAAAAAGAGTGTGATGTCTGAGATTCATTGTTCCCGTTGGCCGGTCATCCCAGAATTTTTGGTACCAGAGACTTGGTTAGTCGGTCCTTTTGGTGGCCTACTTTGTCTAGTGACGACAGGGAATTTGTGCAGTCCTGCGGGACTTGCTCTCGCTCCAAGCCTTGCTCTCGCTCTAGTGGTTTGTTGATGCCATTGCCTGTGCCCAAGAGACCATGGACCCATATCTCTATGGATTTCATTTCCGACCTCCCTGTTTCTCAGAGAATGACCGTTATCTGGGTGATTTGTGATAGGTTTTCCAAAATGATACATCTTGTGCCATTACCTAAGTTGCCTTCCTCCTCTGAATTGGTGCCTTTGTTCCTTCAGCACATGGTTCGGTTACACGGCATCCCTGAGAACATTGTGTCTGACAGAGGAGTCCAGTTTGTTTCCAGATTTTGGAGGACTTTTTGTTCTAAACTTGGTGTTCAATTGTCTTTCTCCTCGGCTTTTCATCCTCAGACCAATGGACAAACTGAGAGAACAAACCAGACATTGGAGACTTATCTGAGATGCTTTGTGTCTGCTGATCAGGATGACTGGGTCTCTCTTTTGCCTTTGGCTGAGTTTGCTCTTAATAATAGGGCTAGCTCTGCCACTTTGATGTCTCCATTTTTCTGCAATTTTGGGTTTCACCCTCGATTTTCTACAGGACAGACGAAGGCTTCTGTCTGTCCAGGTGTTGACTCTGTTGTGGAGCGTATGCAGCAGATTTGGGACCAGGTAGTGGAGAGGTTGTCCCTCTCTCAGGAGAGGGCCCAGTGGTTTGCCAACCGGCATAGGACTGATGGTCCTCGGTTTGAAGTGGGGGACTTGGTCTGGTTGTCATCAAGAAATATCCTATGAGAGTTGCATCTCCTAAGTTTAAGCCTAGGTTCATTGGACCTTATAAGATCAAGGAGATTCTTAATCCTGTTTCCTTTCGTTTACTTCTTCCAGGGACATTTAAGATCCATAACGTGTTCCACAAGTCCTTATTGAAGAGGTTTGTTGAGCCAGTGGTTCCTATGGCTGTGCAGAAGACCCTGTTTTGGTTGAGGGCAATCTGGAGTATGTGGTTGAGAAAATATTGAATTCTCGTTTTTCTAGACGGAAACTCCAGTATTTGGTTAAGTGGAGAGGTTATGGTCAGGAGGACAATTCTTGGGTGTTTGCTTCGGACATCCATGATAGGAGACTCATCCGTGCGTATCACAGAGCTCATCCTGACCAACCTGGTTGCTCAAATGAGGGTTCGGTGACACCTCCTCAAGGGGGGGTACTGTTGTGAATGTGCTAGAAATGAATTCTGAGCAGAAGCTCCCTCTGGTGGTTACAAACAGTACTGAACTATCCAATGAAGATTGTGAAGATTGGCGATCAGGTGTTACTGACTGGTCTTATATAAGGGAGGTTCCCTCCATCAGGGTTGCCGGTGATCAATTGTTCTGGTCTCTTCTTTGATTCCTGTTCACTTTGTAGCTTGCTGTTTCGTGCCTGCATCTTCTGCTAACAGATAAGACATTTTCTTCTTTTAGTTTTTTGTGCTTGCTTTTTGCATTTTGTCCTGCACTTCTGTGGGGGTCTGCCGGGTCCCCTCCGGGGGCTTGTGCTCCTCTCAGTTTAGTTCAGCCACTGTTGTTTGTTCATTTGCCTTTTCCAGTTTTTTCAGTGGCTGCTGTTTAGTTTTGTTACACCAGAGAACTAATTTAGGTGGTAGAGGTCGTGTGATCTCAGGTGTTTTTGTAATTAGTAGAGATGGTACTTTTCAGGGTTTTTTGGGATTGCAGTAAGTGTCCTTCCTATCCTTTTCTATTTAGGAAGTTTGGGCCCCAACGTTTGCTCATACTATTTTCTGTCTGTGTCTGTATTTTCCTCTTGTCTAACCGCCATTACATGTTTGGGGGCTTTCTATGTTCTTTGGGGATCTGCTCCGGGCAGATAGTTTTCCTCTTTCTGTCTTTAGGTGTAGTTAGCTTCTCAGGCTGTGACGAGGCGTCTAGGACCAACATAGGTACGCTCCACGGCTGCCTTTAGTTGTGGTGGTTAGTCAGGGTACTGCAATCCCATAGATTCCAACCTCTCTGGTGTATTTCTTTTTTTGCCTGCTCTCCTCAGCTACCAAATCATAACAGTCAACACTTTCAGGTGACAGACGTATGCGCTTATCCGTCAGCACACCACCAGCAGTGCTGAAGACACGTTCTGAGAAAACGCTGGCTTAAGGGCACGTTAAAACTTCCAAGGCATGTGAGGTGACCTCAGGCCACTCCTCCATTTTGGAAGACCAAAATGTGAAAGGGTCCAAATTCTCCCTGATGGTATTGATATTTAGTTCTTGATACTCCTACACCATCTTCTCCATTCATTCACCATGTGTAAGACTTGAACTCTGGTGCACGAGTTGGTCTAAAAAAAGAGTTAAAGGACTCACAGACATTGTTTCTTCCACTTCCACCACTGCTGCTGCTAATATTTTGGGTTGATGAATTGACGTGCCAGTAGGTTGGAAGTCAACAGCTGCGATGCGAACTGTGTGTTTCACTGCTGCATTGGGGAAAAGCTCTCTTAAGGTTGTATAAAAGCGTGTTCAGTACTCCAGCATTCATGGGTCCCTTTAGGGGTGAGAATCATTTGGTAAAATTTGGTTTTAGAATGTGGATCTAATAAAGTGGCAACCCAGTTGTCAGTATTATTCTTAAATCATAACAATACCGGGATCATGTTGCAGATAGAGCAGCAAGAAGGCACTCATATATAGAGCTCTACCATGAGGTCCCAGCTCATGCTGTTTTGGTGCCTGGGAAACAATGAGGCTCGTTTCCTCTGTCCCCTCCCGCAACCATGAACAACAGAGAGGGGAGGATTATCCTCTTCATCCGACAGTGGCTCGCCCATCACCTCTCTCTCCTCCATTTGTTCCTCGGATCTTTTACCTTGATAACAGTTTGTTATCATCAGCCCCCCTGTTATGATTGTGCTAGAGATGGTTTCTGAGCAGAGGCTCCCTCTGGTGGTTACAGACAGTACTGAACCTTTCAGTGAGGAGTGGCAATCTGGAATCACGGACTGGTCTAAATAAGGGAGGTTCCCTCCCATGATGGTTGCCAATGATCAATTGTTCTTGTCTCAATTGTGGTTCCTGGTTCATTTTGAAGTTTTCTGGAGTCCTGCCTGCATCTCCTGCTTTCAGATAAGATATTTTTTGCTTTTCTTTTGTGCTTGCTTTTTGCATTGTTTTCTGCACTTTTGTGGAGGTCAGCCAGGTCCCCTCCTGGGGCCTGAGCTCCTCACAGTTTTTCTGCAGCCATTGTTATTTCCTCATTTGCTTTTTCCTGTTTTTTCAGCGGCTGCGGCTTGGTTTTTGTTCACACTGAGATCTGATTTAGCGGGGGCGAGATCGTGTGATCTCAGTATTTTTGTAATCAGAATTGTTGGATTTTTGTAGGGTTTTCTGGGTTGCAGAAAGTAATCTCTCCTGTCCTATCCTATTTAGTCAGCTTGTGGCCCCAGCGTTTGCTCAGTCTATTTTCTGCCTATGTTTGTATTTTCATCTTGTCTAACCGCCATTATATGTTTGGGGCTTCCTATTTTCTTTGGGGATTGCTCGGAGCTTTCATCTTTCTGCCTTTAGGTGTAGTTATCTCTCAGGCTGTGACGAGGCGTCTAGGATCAACGTAGGAACGCTCCACGGCTACCTCTAGTTGTGTCGTTAGTTTAGGAATCTCAACCTATCAGTTACCAACATCTCAGGTGTTCGGCTGCCCTGCTGTTGTTCCTGTCCTCCTCAGCTACCGAAACATAACAGTATCACGAGCCATAGCTGAAAATTATATGGTACTCACAGAAGGGAAAAATAGTGTGGAAAGAAAAAAAAAAAGTTGTCAGAGTTGTCAGAGATTTTTTTTTTTCTTTTTTCTGTCTGTTGCATTTTTTCCCTCTTTTTCTCTGGTGCTGAGGAGGATTTTTTTTCTCTCAGTGGAGTTTGCACAGTTGTCTCGCCGTGTGGATCAGCTTGCCACTGAGGTTCGGAGTATTGCTACCTATATTGCTGGGTTGCCGGTTGTGGAACCTAGGATTCCCATGCCAGATTTGTTTTTGGGGGATCGGGCTAAATTTCGAATTTCAAAAATAACTGTAAGTTGTTTTTTGCCTTAAAGCCTAAGTATTCAGGTAATGCAGCACAGCAGGTTCAAATTGTCATCTCTCTCCTGTGCGGCGATCCTCAGGATTGGGCTTTTTCCCTGACACCTGGGGATCCTGTTTTGAATGATATTGATGCATTTTTTCTGACTCTGGGGTTATTGTACGATGAACCTAATGTCACTGATAAGCTGAAAAAACCTTGTTGGCATTAAATCAGGGTCTTGAAGACGCAGAGTTGTACTGTCAGAAATTCCGAAAGTGGACAGTCCTGACCAAATGGAATGATGAAGCTTTGGCAGCCCTTTTTCAGAAGGGGCTGTCAGAGAATGTAAAGGATGTTATGGTGGGATTCCCTGCTCCCTCTGGTCTCAATGATTCTATGTCATTGGCTATTCAAATTGACAGACGTTTGCGTGAGCGCAGAGGTATGAGTGAGATAGTGTTGCCTTGTGAGCCAGCTTCTGAGCCCATGCAGTGTGATAGAGTGACTTCTGGGGCTCAGCGTCATGAGTTTCGCAAGCGCAATGGGTTATGTTTCTACTGTGGTGATGCCTCTCATGCTATTTCGTCTGCCCTAAACGGGGAAGACGTTTTGCACGCTCAGTTGTCTTGGGTAGTGTTCAGACTAAATTTCTGTTGACTGTTACCCTGATTTGCTCCATGTCCACATTTTCTGCTCAGGCTTTTGTTGATTCAGGAGCAGCTATTAACCTGATGGATTTCGACTTTGCCAAACATTGTGGGTTACCCATGATACCCCTGCGGAAGTCTATTCCCCTACTGGGCATTGATTCTACCCTTTGGCAGAGAATAAACCCCAGTTTTCTACTCAGGTGATAATGAGGGTTGAACCAGATCATCAGGAGAGTTGCAAATTTCTGGTGCTGTATAATCTGCATGACATTATTGTACTAGGTTTCCCTTGGTTACAGTCTCATAATCCTGTTTTGGATTGGAAATCTGTGTCTGTGACCAGTTGGGGCTGCCAATGTGTTAATGCCGACACTCCTGTTTATTCTGCCTCTCCTAAGTCTCAGGATGTTCCTGACTTTTTGACTGATTTTTCGGATGTATTTAGTGAAAGTAAATCTGTTTCTTTGCCCCCTCACAGGAGCTACGATTGCGCTATTGAATTAGTGCCTGGTGGTAAATTTCCTAAAGCTCGCCTTTTTAACTTGTCTGTACCTGAACACGATGCTATGCGATCTTATATCAAGGAGTCATTAGAGAAGGGTCATATCAGACCATCCTCTTCACCCTTGGGTGCCGGTTTTTTCTTTGTGGCCAAAAAGGATGGTTCATTGAGGCCGTGTATTGATTATCGTCTCTTGAATAAGATCACTGTGAAGTATCAATATCCGTTACCCTTGATTTCGGACCTGTTTTCCAGGGTGAAAAGTGCTAGTTGGTTTACCAAGCTTGACCTCAGGGGGGCGTATAACCTTATTCGCATTAAACACGGTGATGAATGGAAGACGGCATTTAATACCCAGAGGGGCATTTTGAGTACCTAGTGATGCCCTTTGGGCTCACTAATGCTCCTTCCGTCTTTCAATCCTTCATGAATGATATTTTCAGGGATTTTGTGGATAAATTTCTGATGTTTATTTGGATGATATCTTGATTTTTTCCAATGACTGGAACTCTCATGTGAAACATGTTCGGACTGTGTTCCAGATTTTGAGAGAGAATGCACTGTATGTGAAGGGATCAAAGTGTCTTTTTGGCGTACAGAAGGTCTCATTTCTGGGATTCATTTTGTCTCTGTCTGTTATTGAAATGGACCCGGTCAAGGTTCAAGCCATCTGTGATTGGGTCCAACCTACTTCATTAAAGGCTCTTCAGAGATTTTTGGGTTTTGCCAATTTTTATCGTAAATTTATTGGTAATTTCTCCGGTATTGTTAAACCATTGACTGATTTGACCAGAAGGGTTCTAATGTGGTGAATTGGCCTCCTGAGGCAGTCTCTGCGTTTCAGGAACTTAAGCAGAAATTCACTTTGCTCCTGTTCTGCGGCAGCCTTATGTTTCTCTACCGTTTCAGGTGGAGGTTGATGCCTCTGAAATTGAGGTCAGGTGCCGTTTTGTCCCAAAGAGATCCAGAGACCTCTAAGAGTAACCGTTATGCCTTTTTCTCTCAAAAATTTTCTCCAACTGAACGTAATTATGATGCTGGTAATCGGGAGTAATTGGCCATGAAGTGGGCCTTTGAAGAGTGGAGACATTGGCTGGAAGGAGCCAAACATCAGGTGGTGGTCCTCACGGACCATAAGAATCTGGTTTATCTCGAATCAGCCAAGCGACTTAATCCTAGACAGGCCAGGTGGGCCTTGTTTTTCACGCGTTTAATTTTGTGGTTTCTTTTCTTCCTGGCACTAAGAATGTTAAGGCGGATGCCCTCTCGAGGAGTTTCTTTGCGGACCCTCCTGAGCTATCTGATCCTACTGTTATTTTGCAAGAGGGTGTAGTTCTTTCCGCCATCTCGCCCAATCTGAGACTGGCCTTGGAAGGGTGTCAGGAGGATAAACCTGAGCGCTGCCCTATTGGGAAATTGTTTGTCCCAGACCAGTGGAAGAAGAGTGTGATGTCTGAGATTCATTGTTCTGCATTGGCTGGTCATCCCGGGATTTTTGGTACCAGAGACTTGGTGAGTTGGTCCTTTTGGTGGTCTACTTTGTCTCGTGACGTCAGGGAATTTGTGCAGTCCTGTGGGACTTGCTCTCGCTCCAAGCCTTGCTCTCGCTCTAGTGGTTTGTTAATGCCATTACCTGTGCCCAAGAGGCCATGGACCCATATCTCTATGGATTTTATTTCCGACCTCCCTGTTTCTCAGAGAATGACCGTTATCTGGGTAATCTGTGAGAGGTTTTCCAAGATGATACATCTTGTGCCATTACCTAAGTTACCTTCCTCCTCCGAATTGGTGCCTTTGTTCCTTCAGCACGTGGTTCGGTTACATGTCATTTCGTAGAACATTGTGTCTGACAGAGGAGTCCAGTTTGTTTCCAGATTTTGGAGGACATTTTGTTCTAAACTTGGTGTTCAATTATCTTTCTCCTCTGCTTTTCATCCTCAGACCAATGGACAAACCAAGAGAACAACCCAGACCTTGGAGACTTATTTGAGATGTTTGTGTCTGCTGATCAAGATGACTGGGTTTCTTTTTTGCCTTTGGCTGAGTTTGCTCTTAATAATAGGGCTAGCTCTGCCACTTTGATGTCTCCATTTTTCTGCAATTTTGGGTTTCACCCTCGATTTTCTTCGGGACAGGCGGAGGCTTCTGTCTGTCCGGGTGTTGACTCTGTTGTGGAGCGAATGCAGCAGATTTGGGACCAGGTAGTGGAGAGGTTGTCCCTCTCTCAGGAGAAGGCCCAACGGTTTGCCAACCGGCATAGGACTGATGGTCCTCGGTTTAAAGTGGGGGACTTGGTTTGGTTGTCCTCAAGAAATATCCCTATGAGAGTTGCCTCTCCAAAGTTTAAGCCCAGGTTCATTGGACCTTATAAGATCATGGAGATTCTTAATCCTGTTTCCTTCCATTTGCTTCTTCAAGGGACATTTAAGATCCATAACATATTCCACAAGTCCTTATTGAAGAGGTTTGTCGAGCCAGTGGTTCCTATGGCTGTGCCTCCTGACCCTGTTTTGGTTGAGGGCAATCTGGAGTATGTGGTTGAAAAAATATCGGATTCTCGTTTTTCTAGACAGAAACTCCAGTATTTGGTTAAGTGGAGAGGTTATGGTCAGGAGGACAATTCTTGGGTGTTTTCTTCGGACATCCATGCTAGGAGACTGATCCGTGCCTATCACCGAGCTCATCCTGATCGGCCTGGTTGCACAAGTGAGGGTTCGGTGACCCCTCCTCAAGGGGGTGGTACTGTTATGAATGTGCTAGAGATGGTTTCTGAGCAGAGGCTCTCTCTGGTGGTTACAGTAAAGATGTATATCTTTGTACCGTGTTAGCCAGTAGATACATACATACAGACCCCCAGTTGGATCTAATGTGGTGTACCTAATTATATGTACTAAATGTCCAACTGGGGGTCTGTATGTGGGAGAGACCGGGCAAAAACTGAGAACAAGGATGAATTCTCATCGCCACACAATAAGAGAAAAAAGAATGGATCTACCTGTGGCAAAACATTTTTCTTCCCTGGTCATAGCATGTGGAATATGAAATTACTTGTATTGAAAGTATTCACATCTCAGAGACAGAGGAGAGTTTGCGAATACAAACTGATGGTGACCTTTGACACTGGAATGAACCTGTCACATGGATTTATGACTTTTTACATCAATTAAGGAATTTACTGCAAAGACCCTGTGAAAACATCACAAAACATTACCAGACCCCAATCAGAGGGCAATAAAACTTTCACACTCCTTATCTATGAACTGTTCCAATATTTATGTTCATCTCTATCTCCCATAATGACAGTTCTGTTTTACGTCACTTGTCTTACCTATTGCATTTTTTCTGTGCTGTGTGGTGTATAAATATGTGATTCTTCAGATTTTGTATTAGTTTAGCCTGATGACGAGACCTGAGTAGTCTCGAAAGCTTTCAATTTGTTACCATCTTTTCAGTTAGCCATTAAAAGGTATCAACCACTGAGGACTCTCAACTCTAAATATTTTTCTGGTGGTTACAGACAGTACTGAACCTTTCAGTGAGGAGTGGCAATCTGGAATCACGGACTGGTCTGATAAAAGGGAGGTTCCCTCCCATGATGGTTGCCGGTGATCAATTGTTCTTGTCTCAATTGTGGTTCCTGGTTCATTTTGAAGTTTGCTGGAGTCCTGCCTGCATCTCCTGCTTTCAGATAAGATATTTTTTGCTTTTCTTTTTGTGCTTGCTTTTTGCATTGTTTTCTGCACTTTTGTGGAGGTCAGCCAGGTCCCCTCCTGGGGCCTGAGCTCCTCACAGTTTTTCTGCAGCCATTGTTATTTGCTCATTTGCTTTTTCCAGTATTTTCAGCGGCTGCGGCTTGGTTTTTGTTCACACTGAGATCTGATTTAGCGGGGTGGCGAGATCGTGTGATCTCAGTATTTTTGTAATCAGAATTGTTGGATTATTGTAGGGTTTTCTGGGTTGCAGAAAGTAATCTCTCATGTCCTATCCTATTTAGTCAGCTTGTGGCCCCAGCGTTTGCTCAGTCTATTTTCTGCCTATGTTTGTATTTTCATCTTGTCTAACCGCCATTATATGTTTGGGGGCTTCCTATTTTCTTTGGGGATCTGCTCCGGAGCAGATAGCTTTCATCTTTCTGCCTTTAGGTGTAGTTATCTCTCAGGCTGTGACGAGGCGTCAAGGATCAACGTAGGAACGCTCCACGGCTACCTCTAGTTGTGTCGTTAGTTTAGGAATCTGCAACCCATCAGTTACCAACATCTCAGGTGTTCGGCTGCCCTGCTGTTGTTCCTGTCCTCCTCAGCTACCGAAACATAACACCCCCTCAATCGCAGAAATCCAGCCTCCCTTGGCACCCGCCAGTGTGACGACAGTCTTGAACTTAGAGACAATGCTATCCCTACCACAGCCTCCTCTGCTTCCTCCTCTTCTTCTGGGACCACCATCTCCTCCCGCAGGCTATTCAATGCCTGCTCCTGCATATTAATGACCGGAATAGTGATGCTGATGATGGCATTGTCAGTGCTAACCATCTTAGTCGCCATTTCAGAAGGGTGCAGAGGTCCTTAATCTGTGCCCACTCTGTAAACATAGTATGCGCCACGTCCGTCCTGTGTTGGCCCAGGCTATACGACATGACATGCTGCATCAGGGCTCGTTGCTGCTGCCTCAGTCGCTG
>JARQOD010000005.1:189620253-189709823 GCA_033576555.1 Oophaga sylvatica
CTTGTGGGGATTTTCCACTGTTTAGGCACATCTGGGGCACTGCAAATGGAACATGACCCCCATCAACGTCTGCATTCCAAAACGTTATTGCTTCCTTTCCAAGCCCTGCCGTGCGCCCAAACAGTTTCCCCCCACATATTTGGTATCAGCGTACTCAGGACAAATTGGACAGCAACTTTTGGGGTCCAATTTCCTTGTGAAAAATCAAAAAATTGGGACTAAAAAATCATTTTTGTGGAAAATTGATTTTTTTTTCACACCCAGGCATTATAAACATTTGTGAAACACTTGGGGGTTCAAAGTGCTCACAACAGATCTAGATAAGTTCCATAGGGGTCTAGTTTCCAAAATGGTGTTACTTGTGGGTGGTTTCCACTGTTTAGGCGCATAAGGGGCTCTCCAAACGCGACATGGTGTCCAATCTCAATTCCAGCCAATTTTAGTTTGAAAAAGTCAAACGGCGCTGCTTCCCTTCCAAGCCCTGCCGTGCGCCCAAACAGTGGTCCCCCCACATATGGGGTATCAGCGTACTCAAGACAAATTGGACAACAAATTTTGTGGTCTAATTTCTCTTGTTACCCTTGGGAAAATAAAAATTGGGGACTAAACGATCAGGTTTGTGGAAAAAATATGATTTTTTATTTTCACGCCCGGACGTTATAAACTTCTGTGAAGCACTCGGGGGTTCAAAGTGCTCACCACACATCTAGATAAGTTCCTTATGGGGTCTAGTTTCCAAAATGTGGTCACTTGTGGGGGGTTTCCACTATTTAGGCACAACAGGGCCTCTACAAACGTGACATGGCGTCCAGCCAATTCTGCGTTGAAAAAGTCAAACGGCACTCCTTCCCTTCCAAGCTCTGCCATGTACCCAAACAATAGTTTACCCCCACAAATGGGGTATCAGCATGCTCAGGACAAATTGCACAAAAACTTTTGCGGTCTTGTTACTCTTGAGAAAATAAAAATTGGGGTGAAAAGATCATTTTTGTGGAAAAAATATGATTTTTTATTTTTACAGCTCTACATTATAAACTTGTGTGAAGCACATGGAGCTTCAAAGTGCTCATCACACATCTAGATAAGTTCCTTAGGGGGTCTAGTTTCCAAAATGGGGTCACTTGTTGGGGGTTTCCACTGTTTAGGCACATCAGGGGCTCTCTTAACGCGACATGGCATCCAGCCAATTCTGCGTTGAAAAAGTCAAACGGCGCTCCTTCCCTTACGACCTCTGCCTTGCGCCCAAAAAGTGGTTTACCCCCACATATGGGGTATCGGCGTATTCAGGAGAAATTGCACAACAAATTTTGTGGTTCATTTTTTCTTTTAACACTTGTGAAATAAAAAAAATTGGTTCCGAAGTAAAGCTTTTGCAAAAAAAGTTAAATGTTAATTTTTTCCTTCCACAATGCTTCAGCTCCTGTGAAGCACCTGAAGGGTTAATAAACTTCTTGAATGTGGTTTTGAGCACTTTTTGCAGTTTTTAGAGTGGTGTCACTTTTGGGTATTTTCTATCATATAGACCCCTCAAAGTGACCTCAAATATGATGTGGTCCCTAAAAAAAATGGTGTTGTAAAAATGAGAAATCGCTGGTCAAATTTAAACCCTTATTACTTCGTAACAAAAGAAAATTTTGTTCCCAAAATTGTGCTGTTGTAAAGTAGACATGTGGGAAATGTTATTTATTAAGAAATTTGTGTGACATATCTCTCTGATTTAAGGGCATAAAAATGTACATTTTGAAAATTGCGAAATTTTCGCCATATTTCCATTTTTTTCATAAATAAAAGCAAGTCATATAAAAAATTTTTTACCACTAACGTGAAGTACAATATGTCACGAAAAAACAGTCTCTGAATCAGCTGGATTCGTTAAAGCGTTCCAGAGTTATAACCTCATAAAGTGACAGTGGTCAGAATTGTAAAAATTGGCGCGTCATTAAGCTGCAAAATGGCTCTGTCACTAAGGGGTTAATAATGATTTCTGATATTAGTAATTAGTAAAGAGCGAATCTGCCTAAATTAGATTAGATGTGACAATAAACATTTATTATGATCTGAGGTCACTCAGACCATGGCGCATAATAGACATAGGGTTAAAAGAAAATTAGCACAATATTTACCTCTTCTTGGCCTTCACTTGTCCCACTGCACAGCGTTTTTTGCTCCAGTGACTCATCAGGGCTTTTGCACTTGTTGCTGATTAGGCCTCATGACATTTTGATGTTGAATGATGCCAATCGAAGAGTTGAGGTCTAATTAGGGCCGTAGTTGCAGAAGAGTCTTGAAGAGGGATAGAACCAGAGGGAGCTGTACAGCAGGACAGGTGAAGGGCAGAATTAGGTATTATATTTATTCTTTTATCCATTCCTAACTCTACAACTAATCTAACAAAAGTGCGGCCATCTGCCACTGGATTCAAGAAAATTAAAAAATGCTTTTGAAACTAACGCTAATGCCATCATTTTTTTAATCAACTCTTTCATCTTTATTTGTAATATTTTGAATTTTCTGCATGCCTCAAAAGAAGTCGATTACTACTACGATAAATCACAGTAAATGGTTGATGGAAATTTGTAGGTTACTAATTAAATTGTGCTGTCTACTTATGGGATAATTTTCTTTTTCAGTGAGTTTAACTGGTCCCGCTCTGAAATTGGCTCCTTATCGGCCTTCTGGACAGCTCATTTCTCCACCTTTGTTGTTGTCAATGGTTCTGCACACCATCTTTAGTTTGACTGTGCAAACAGTAGCTTTCACAGTGGTTCAGACGCAGCCATTTTATGACGAGTATGATGTTTTCAGGTAATTTTATATTACTTCTGTCTATAGATGGAGATATAGGATGGCGCTGGTTGTGTTAACATTTATTATATGCAAAATTAAAATGACTCTAAAACAAGCTGGACATTAAATTTGAAGAAGAGTTTAATCTTTCACTAACAATTATGCAAACTTGATGTTCTGCACAAGGAATAATACATTTCTTTAGTTCCGGGTAGGTGGCTACCCTGTAAATCAGTGGAACATGAAACATAACCCCTGTAAGCAGAGATTGTCTAATATCTTCTAGAAAGATAAAAAAAATATCTGAAACAAGATTTAGACTACTACTATACACAGCCTATAATAATATTGCTAGCAAGTAATAATAATTTGGGGCTCTCTGTGTCAATGGGATGGGGGTGCAAGCAGATAAGAATGGGTCCCATAACACATATAAGTAACTTTACTGCACATTCCCCAAATTATGCAAATAAAAGGATCTTTATTTCGTAATGCCACAGGGTGAATGAAAAATAATTCAGTTATATAGGTGACTAGATAAGATGTTTTGAGACTCCCAACACTGCTCAGCCTCTCTCTTTTCACATCAGAGCAGCCACATTCAACTCCAAGTTTCTTCAATTCCAAAAAAGCAACACCATGACAAAGATTCAGGAGCTTGAAACAAAGAACAGTACTGAATTAATTTTCATAAACCCTGTGGAATTAAAAAATAAAGATCCTTTTAGTTGCATCATTTTGGGAGTGTGCAGTGAAGTTACTTACATAATTTAGCTAGCATACATTGTCAATGAAATTATTACTGCACTTGTCAAAAGTTTGGCTACACCTGCTCATCCAGTGGTTACCTGTGTTTTTAATTGAAATGTCCACACTGTAGATACAGACTGAATGCTTCACAGTGGGCCGCATAGATGTAGAAACCATCTGCTCACCTATTCTACATCTCACAAAGACATGGCAGGTGGTATCAGAAATCTCAAATTTTGACTCGTCATACCACAGTACAAATTTCCAGTTATCTAATGTCTAGTTTTGGAGTGGCTTGTCTCTTCTTGTTTGTGGTCCTCAGCAGTGGTTTCTTTGCAGCAATTTGACCATAAAAGCCTTCTTCTTGCAGTCTCCTCTGGACAGTTGATGTTGATAAGTGTTTGCTAGTTGATGTCTAGGCTTCATTTATCTGAAGTGCTGTTAATTTGCGTTTTCTGAGGCTGGAAACTCTGATGAACTTACTGTATTTTCCGGACTATAAGACGCACCGGACCATAAGACTTACCGAATATTTTGGGGAGGAAAATAGCATAAAAAAGATTTTTATAAATGGGGGTCCGTCTTATTGCCCGAATTTAAGGTATCTTACCTGAGGACTGGCGGTGGTAGAGCGGGGTCAGAGGAGACATGGTCCCTTCCTCAAGAAGCCGGCGGCGGAGGCAGAAGTGGGGCAATGCCACATTCTTGTGGTGCGATTCTGCGGGTTCGGTGTCGGAGGTGAGGCAGACCATGGAGCAGTTCCCTTCTTTAGGATGCCGGTGGCGGCAGAAGTGGGGCAACGCTGCAGTCTCGAGGTGCGATGCTGCGGGTCCGGTGTTGGCGATGAGGCAGAGCATGGAGCAGGGTCCCTTCCTCAGGATGCTGGCAGCAGAAATGCTGTGGCCAAGTGTCCATGGCGAGCAGAGCCGAGTGCATCACCAGTTTCTCTGCAACCATCTTCCTGAGGCCACACGTGCGCAGATTTCGAACTCGGCAGCCCTCGGATTCAGGAAAATGGCCGCTGAGATCTCAATCTGCGCACCCACTGCCTCAAGTGGCCATTTTCCTGAAGCCGAGGGCCACCAAGATCTCAATCTGTGCACGCGCTGCCTCCAGCGGCCCACGGCTTCAGGAAGATGGCCACAGGGAAACCAACAATGCACACCGCACCGCCCACCATCAACACCGAGCTTCAGCATCACTACACTTCTGCCGCCACCAGTTCCGCTTCTACACCACAGCCGCAACCCCCTGCAAAGCCTACATTCGGATTATAAGACGCACCCCCCATTTTCCTCCCTAATTTTTTTGGGAAAAAGTGCATTTTATAGTCCAAAAAATACTCTCCCCAGCAAAGGTAATTCTTGGTCTACCTTTGTGGTTTTACTGCTTTCAGTCTGAATCTACAATATGCACATTACAATAAGAATACGGAAATCCATTGCACGAAGAGGTGCCTCCAAACTATTGACTGATATTCTAATATTTTATTTGTAAACTTTACTGTGGAAAAATTTTAGGCAGGTGTCATTAAGAACAATCTTTATGTAAATAAGAATAAGGAGTTCTGAAAGTGATGATATGACCCTCACAGAGCTCTGATCTGAAAATCGTAAAGTCTGTATTTATTACATGAAGAGACAGAAGGATTTGCTCAAACCTCAGTTGACACAAGATTTGTGGTTAGTTTACCAAGATACCTAGAACAACCTCTCTGCCGAGTTCCTTCAATAATTTAGTGAAAGTAAGCCTATAAGAATTGATGTTTGATGCTAATTTGAAGGGAAAGGGCAGTTGCACCAAATATTGATTTGATAGATTTGATTTAGATTTATGTTTCTTAATTCACTTTGCATTTTGTTAATTGATGAAAACAAAGTATTAAAACTTTTATTTTTAAGAGTTTCTACTATGCAGCATTTCTTCTACACCTGCCTAAAACTTTTTGCACTGTGGTATATTTATAAATTATTTTACCTATTTTGGGATCTATTCTCCTTTACAGTGGATGTCTTACTTCGAATCACAGTGCACTGAACAGTACTGTAGATGCGGCTATCTTGGTCACTCAAAATTTTTTAACGCCCACTATGTGGTTCGTAACTGGGATGAATCTCATTATTGTAGAATTCGTATTTTGTAAAGGAAGACCTTTCAGAAAGCCAATCTACACTAACTGTAAGTATAAAATGTGACAATTAAAGCAATTATATTGTAATATATGTGCACTGAACAATCCATTATAATACTGTGTTTCCCCATAATTAAGACAGGGTCTTATATTATTTTTGCTCTGAAAGATGGGTTAGAGTTTATTTTTAGGGAATGTCTTTTTTTTTTTTCATGACCAACAACCAAATTTATTCTTGAACAAAAATATCTATAGTTATTCAAACACAGTATAATCATGTCATACCACACACTGTACATACACATTTATATACCCACACTGTACATACACATGTATATACACACACACCTGTTCAGTTCCTCTAGACTCTTTGAGTTAAAAGACCTTTGGTGACATCAAGGTCACATGACAATGATATCACCAAAGATCCTTAAGTAATCTTAACCTCGGAATAGAAATGCTGAGGGCCCTTAAGAGAGTGAGAACCTTCGGCAACTTCCCAATTCCCCATCTATAGCCCCCGTCACACACCACGATCTCGCTAGTGAGATCGCTGTTGAGTCACTAGTTTTGTGACGCAACAGCGATCTCCCCTGCGACATCGCTGTGTGTGACACTGATCGGCAACCGGCCCCCCTGCCGGGTATCGCTGATCGGTGTCCAAAGGCCAGGATATTTTTTTGATCTTTGGTCTCCCGCTGGCCAGCACTCATCGCTGCGTGTGGCAGGCAGGAGACCAGCGATCAGCTGGTAACCAAGGTACACATTGGGTTTCCAGGCGCAGCGCAGCACCTTGAAACCTGATGTGTACCTTGGTTACCAGCTCTCTGCACCAGCGGGCAGATATCCAACGTACACTGCGGGTAACTAAGTGACGTTACCCGCAGTGTCGCTGTCCTGATCGCTGCCTGAGCTGCCTGTTTGGCAGCTCACCAGCGATCATGTAGCGACACACCAGCGATCCTGACAAGTGCATATCATTGTCGGGATCGCTGGTGTGTCGCTATGTGTGACTGGGCCCTAACACCGGCCCCTATTGCCAGCATGTCTCCACTTCAATTCCTCTAGACTCCTGCAGTTAAAAGACCTTAGGTGACATCAAGGTCACATGACCATGAAGTCACCACAGATCCTTAACCCCTCTCAGACATCAGACGTACTATCCCATCCGTGAAACCCGTGCCAATCTGCCCATGGACGGGATAGTCACAGTTGACACCCGGGACTGTGTGTCAGGAGCGGTCACGGACCGCTCCCGGCACATTAACCCCTGGCATACCGCGATCAAACATGATCACGGTGTTCCATGGGCACAGGGGAGCATCACGCAGGGAGGGGGCTCCCTGCACGCTCCCCTGAGACCCTCAGAACAGCGCGATGTGATCGCGCTGTTCTGAGGCCTTCCTCCCTCCAAGGACCCGGATCCAAGATGGCCGCCGGGTCCTGCAGGAAGCCTGCAGCAGTGCCAGAGCGATCGCTGGTGTGACAGAGTGCTGTGCACACTGTCACACCAGCGATCTGACATTTTACAGTGATGTCCCACCCTGGGACAAAGTAAAAGAGTGAAAAAAATAAAAATAAACATGTTTTAAAAAAATTTCCAAAACAAAGAAAAAAAAAATATTCCCCAAAAAATTCATTTTTTCCTGTAAATAAAAAAAAAACAAAACAATAAAAGTACACATATTTGGAATCGCCGCGTCCGTAACGACCCCCCCTATAAAACTGTCCCACTAGTTAACCCCTTTAGTGAAACCCTTAAAAAAAAAACCAGCAAAAAAATCAATGCTTTATCATCATACCGCCGAACAATAAATTGAATAGCACACGATCAAAAAGACCGATATAAATAAGCATGGTACCACTGAAAACGTCATCTTGTCCCACAAAAAACGAGCTGCCATACAGCATCATCAGCGGAAAAATTAAAAAGTTATAGCTCGCAGAATAAAGCGATGCAAAAATAATAATTTTTTATATAAAATTGGTTTTATCCTATAAAAGCGCCAAAACATAAAAAAAGATATAAATTAGGTATCGCTGTAATCGTACTGACCCGAAGAATAAAACTGCTTTATCAATTTTACCACACGCGGAACGGTATAAATGCCTCCCCAAAAGAAATTAATGAATTGCTGATTTTTGTTCATTCTAACCTCCCAAAAATCGAAATAAAAAGCGATCAAAAAAGTCACGTGCTCAAAAATGGTACCAATAAAAACGTCAACTCGTACCGCAAAAAATAAGACCTCACATGACTCTGTGGGCCAAAACATGCAAAAATTATAGCTCTCAAAATGTGGTGATGCAAAAACTATTTTTTGCAATAAAAAGCGTCTTTTAGCGTGACAGCTGCCAATCATAAAACCCCGCTATAAATAGTAAATCAAACCCCCCTTTATCACTCCCTTAGGGAAAAATAATAAAATTAAAAAAATTTATTTATTTCCATTTTCCCATTAGCGATAGGGTTAGGGTTGGCGCTAAAGTTAGGATTATTGTTAGGGTTGGGATTAGGGTTAGGGGTGTGTTAGGGTTAGGTTTGTGGTTAGGGTTGGGACTAGGGTTAGGGGTGTGTTGGGGTTAGGGTTGGAGTTAGAATTGGGGGGTTTCCGCTGTTTAGGCACATCAGGGGCTCTCCAAATGTGACATGGCGTCTGATCTCAATTCCAGCCAATTCTGCGTTGAAAAAGTCAAACGGTGCTCCTTCAATTCTGAGCTCTGCCATGCGCCAAGACAAAACAGTAGTTTACCCCCACATATGGGGTATCAGCGTACTCAGGAGCCCAAGATTTATTGTGCAATTTGTCCTATTTCTTCTGTTACCCTTGGGAAAATAAAAAACTGGGGGCGAAAATATTATTTTTGTAAAAAAAAAATATTTTTTTGTTTTTACGGCTGTACATTATAAACTTCTGTGAAGCACTTGGGGCTTCATAACGCTCACCAAACATCTAGATAAGTTCCTTGTGGGGTCTATTTTCCAAAATGGGGTCACTTGTGTGGGATTTCCACTGTTTAGGCGCATCAGGGGCTCTCCAATACGACATGATGCCCCCAGACCATTCCATAAAAGTCTGCAATCCAAAACGTCACTACTTCCCTTCCGAGCCCCAACGTTTACCCATACAGTAGTTTTCTCCCACATATTGGGTATCAGCATACTCAGGACAAATTGGACAAAACTTTTGGGGTCCAATTTCTCCTGTTACCCTTGTGAAAATAAAATATTTGGGGCGAAAAAATCATTTTTGTAAAAAAAAAGGATTTTTTATTTTTACGGCTGTACGTTATAAACTTCTTTGAAGCACTTTGGGGTTCAAAGTGCTCACCACACATCTAGATAAGTTCCTTGTGGGGTCAATTTTCCAAAATGGGGTCACTTGTGGGGGGTTTCCACTGTTTAGGTGCATCAGGGGCTCTCCAAATGTGACATGACGCCCCCAGACCATTCCATCAAAGTCTGCAATCCAAAACGTCACTACTTCCCTTCCGAGCCTCTATGTGTGCCTATACAGTAGTTTTCTCCCACATATTGGGTATCAGCGTACTCAGGACAAATTGGACAACAACTTTTGGGGTCCAATTTCTCCTGTTACCCTTGTGAAAATAAAATATTGGGGGCGAAAAAATCATTTTTGTAAAAAAGAAAAGATTTTTTTTTTTACGGCTGTACGTTATAAACTTCTGTGAAGCACTTTGGGGTTCAAAGTGCTCACCACACATCTAGATAAGTTCCTTGAGGGGTCTAGTTTCCAAAATGGTGTCATTTGTTGGGGGTTTCCACTGTTTAGGCAGATCAGGAGCTCTCCAAACACGACATGGCATCCAGCCAATTCTGCGTTGAAAAAGTCAAACGGTGCTCCTTCCCTTCCAAACTCTGCCATACACCCAAACAGTGGTTTACCCCACATATGGGGTATCAGCGTACTCAGGACAAATTGCACAATAACTTTTGGCGTCTTGTTACCCTTGGAAAAATAAAAATTGCGGTGAAAAGATCATTTTTGTGGAAAAAATATGATTTTTTAATTTTACGGTTCTACGTTATAAACTTGTGTGAAGCACTTGGGGGTTCAAATTGCTCACCAAAGATCTAGATAAGTTCCTTAGGGGGTCTAGTTTCCCAAATGGGGTCACTTGTGGGGGGTTTCCACTGTTTAGGCACATCAGGGGCTCTCCAAATGCAACATGGCGTCCAATCTCAATTCCAGCCAATTTTGGTTGGAAAAAGTCAAATGGTGCTCCTTCCATTCTGAGCTCTGCCGTGCGCCCAAACAGTGGTTCCCCCCACATATGGGGTATCAGCGTACTCAGGACAAATTGGACAACAACTTTTGTGGTCCAATTTCTCCTGTTACCCTTGGGAATATAAAAATTAATGACTAAAAGATAATTTTTGTGGGAAAAAAATAGAATTTTTTATTTTCATGCCTGGGCATTATAAACTTGTGTGAAGCACTTGGGGGTTTAAAGTGCTCATCAAAGATCTAGATAAGTTCCTTAGGGGGGCTAGTTTCCAAAATGGGGTAACTTATGGGGGGTTTCCACTGTTTAGGCTCATCTGGGGGACTGCAAACGGAACATGACCCCCATCAATGTCTGCATTCCAAAACGTTACTACTTCCTTTCCAAGCCCTGCCGTGCGCCCAAACAGTTCCCCCCCACCAATGGGGTATCAGCGTACTCAGGAAAAATTTTACAACAACTTTTGGGGTCCAATTTCCTTGGGAAAAATCAAAAATTTGTGACTAAAAAATTATTTTTGTGGAAATTTTTTTTTTTTTCACACCCAGTCATTATAAACTTTTGTGAAACACTTGGGGGTTCAAAGTGCTCACAACAGACTAAATAAGTTCCTTAGGGGGTCTAGTTTCCAAAATGGTGTCACTTGTGGGGGGTTTCCACTGTTTAGGCGCATCAGGGGCTCTCCAAACACGACATGGCGTCCAATCTCAATTTCAGCCAATTTTTGTTTGAAAAAGTCAAACGGTGTTCCTTCCCTTACGAGCTCTGCCGTGTGCCTAAACAGTGGTTTTCCCTCACATATGGGGTATTGGCATACTCAGGAGAAATTGCACAACAACTTTATCTGTCCATTTTCTCCTTTTACCCTTGTGAAAATAAAAAAAAAGTTTGTAAAATATCATTTTTGTGGCTAAAAAGTTAAATGTTCATTTTTTCCTTCCACGTTGCTTCAGCTCCTGTGAAGCACCTGAAGGGTTAATAAAATTCTTGAATGTGGTTTTGAGCACCTTGAGGGGTGCAGTTTTTAGAATGGTGTCACTTTTGGGTATTTTCTGCTATATAGACCCCTCAAAGTGACTTCAAATATGAGGTGGTCCCTAAAAAAAATGGCTTTGTAAATTTTGTTGTAAAAATGAGAAATCGCTGGTCAACTTTTAACCCTTATAATTTCCTAACAAAAAAAAAAAATGTTGGTTCCAAAATTGTGCTGATGTAAAGTAGACATATGGGAAATGTTATTTCTTAACTATTTTGTGTGACATATTTCTCTGTTTTAAGGGAATAAAAATTCAAAGTTTGAAAATTGCAAAATTTTCAAAATTTTCGCCATATTTGCTTTTTTCAAAAGTAAACGCAAGTTATATTGAAGAAATTTTACAACTAACGTGAAGTACAATATGTCACGAGAAAACATTCTCAGAATCGCGAAGATCCGTTGAAGCGTTCCAGAGTTATAACCTCATAAAGAGACAGTGGTCAGAATTGTAAAAATTGGCCCGGTCATTAACGTGCAAACCACCCTTGGGGGTGAAGGGGTTAAGTAGTTTAAACCTCAGAATAGAAATGCTGGGCCCGCCTAAGAGTGAGTGAGGACCTTGAGCGAGTTTCCTGTTTGTAGCCCTCTTATGCCTGCCATGACTGTAACTAGGGTTTATTTTTTGAATAGGTCTTATATTTTCAAACATACTCTAAATATCCTATAAAATCAATTATTTTTGGAGAAACACATGCTCACCTGGCGTCTGAGATGTATTACCTTCAAAATAAATCATATAGTAGAAAGATTATTTCAATTTAGAAATGACTGATAACAGATTACTTTATGATTGGAGTTATTAGGAGTTATTTAGTTAATCCTTAATGGTATTTACTTAAGCACTACATAGTACTGTATTGTAGGTATTTTATTTGTTATTTTTACATAGTGAGTAAAGGCTCCCTTGTAATCCTTTTTATATCTATTGATATTTTGTTACAATATTGTAAGCAGGAGGTACAATATGCCTTCTTGTTGTACAGGTCAACAATACCACAGTTGTTCTAGATTGAAATCTAAAGTACTAATCTCCATTCTAACATTTCAATGTTTTATGTTTTCATTTTTCATTTGTAGATGTGTTAACCATAATAATGATTGCACAACTGATTGCCTATTTCTTTATCTATTTTGCGAATATTGAATCTGTATATCAAACTATGGAGGTGAGAACCACTTTTAAATTTGTGTATATTACATAGAGTGTAATGTGCCTATTTGTGTTTTTTGCTTATTCCACTAACTTACTGTAACTAATATTAGAGATTTTTTCTTGACTGTCCACTACCTTCTAAATGTTGGGGATTTTAAACACTGGTGTGACATCGGTATTGGTTCCTGAACTTCCTGTCTCTTCTTCTGTTGCCGGGTGGCACTGTGCTCACATAGTGGGCAACATGGGCAACAACTTTAGCTCTATGTCTTCTGGGATTTATAGGTCCACTCAGGCTGGTAGTTTAAAAATTTCAAGAGTTAACTTCTGTCAGTGTTTGCTCTCTGCTATGGTGCCAAGGCTGATTTGAGCTCCTGAAATTTTGCTCTGCATTGACAATTTTAATTTGGAGAATGCCTGTGTGCTTTACTTGTATTTCCAATGAATATTTCTGATTCTGGCCTTGCCTTGTTTACTGACTATTCTCTTGCCTTACAATTTTGCCCCTACATAAATGTCCTGGTGCTTACCTGGCTACCAGCATAATCTTTCTGCCAGCATGTACCACCAACCAGCAGCTGGCTAAGTGTCCTCAACCCTCGGGCCCCTGTGTAACTCCAGCTCCCTGTACAGTGGCTTAAGTGTGAAGGCTAGGGAAAGCACTGTGATCTCATAAATAGAGTGGAGTAGCCTGTCCATGGTATCCATTTTTTGAAAAATGAATTATATTCCTTAGATCTGCAGCTATATTTTCAAATATATTCATATATACAGGGGGGCCATGTATATGGATACACCTAAATAAAATGGGAATGATTGGTGATATCAACTTCCTGTTTGTGGCACATTTGTATAATGGAGGGGAACAACTTTTCAAGATGGGTGGTGACCATGACAGCCATTTTGAAGTCGGCCATTTTGGATCCAACTTTATTTTTTCCAATGGGAAGAGGGTCATGTGACACATCAAACTTATTGAGAATTTCACAAGAAAAACAATGGTGTGCTTGGTTTTAACATAACTTTGTTTACAGCCATTGACATGTCGCAGAGGTTATCACGTGAGGAGCGGATAGAAATTGTGTTGCTATCTGGTGAACGCAGCACCTGGTTCATTGCAGCAGATTTCAATACAAGACACCCTACGCAAGAAAACTGTCACCATTCCCATTTTATTCAGGTGAATCCATATAAATTGGCCACCCAAAAAAGTTTGCCTCATCACTGAACATAATGTTCTGTGTAAACTGAGGGTCGTGTTCCAATTTTTGTTTTGCCCATTCTGCAAATTCAGCGTGCCGATCTGGCATCAGTCGAACATCCCTTCAGTGGATATTAGCTACTCACAAAAGGCACCCTTACAAAATACAGCTGCTTCAGCATCTCAACGAGGATGAACCAGATCAGCATGCTGAATTTGCAGAATGGCCAAAACAAAAATTGGAACAGGACACTCAGTTTACACAGAATATTATGTTCAGTGATGAGGCAAACTGTTTTGGGTGGCCCATTTATATGCAATGACCTAGGTACTGCATTCACCAGACATCAACACAATTTCTATCCGCTCCTCACGTGTTAACCTCTGCGACATGTCAATGGCTGTAAACAAAGAGAAACTTGTAAATAACTCATTGTGATGGTGTGATATGTTCTGTGGGTATCAGTTTGTGTATATTTATATTTTACTGATTTCTGTGTATTTCACATATTGTCTAGAGACTCAATTGTCAGCCTTTTTGCTGATAATTGAGTTAGCTCACCTACCATCTGCAGCCTGAATGTGTCTATGCCTTTGATGAACCCCTGCTGACATCTCCTGATTGTCCATTCATGACCCCTCAGCTATCCAAGTGCAGTGAGTCACCCCTGTTGTGCCTTAATCCCTGAGGCACCTTTCCCAGGTCAGAGAGGTCTGAAAGCCATCAAACCGGTCTGACTACTTTTGGACATAAGGAGGGGGTCTGGGGATTGAAGTCAGATCCTGTGTGGAGAGGATGGTGTACAGACACATAGCACCTCAGAGACAAAGAAGGATTGGTTTCTTTGGTTTTATCCTCTGTCGTCTGGATTATTGGACTCATCTTATGGGTCATTTATCCTGTTACTGAACTGCATTAGTGTTCTGGACTATTGTATCCTCAGTGTTGTGGTTTGTTTATGGACCTTTTTAGTTTTGCCTATAATAAAGGTCTTGGGATTGTTCTCACTTCTCTTGCTCTGTTGATTGTGTGATACCGGAGAAGGACCCCGTGACAACTGGTGGCAGCAGTTGGTTCAACAGAGTGTAACCCAATGGAGAACCACCCAGAGTAAGTACAGAAATTAGACTGTATCCAGTTTACAGGAGAGAGCCAGCGACCTGGGCCTGAACAACCAGGGACTGACTAAAGGAGCATTAATTGACCTACTGGTGGGTGCTAGCCAGGCGACCTCCTCCCAGATGTCTGAAGGGAAATCACTGGAGACAGCGATCCCCACCACAAAAAGCCAGTGGTTGGTGTGGTACGAAGAAGAGATGGCGGTTCTGGGTCCAGACGTCTCTCAGGAGTATAAGGAGGAGGCTGCCCACCGGGCACAGCGGAGACAAGAAGCAATGGAGCTTGAAAGAGGGAGTAATGCATCGTGGAGTGTAAACCCAGTGATCCGGGAGCCTGTACGGATCACCCGGGCAGACTTTAAGCCGTTTGATGAGGCTTCCGAAGATGTGGAGGGGTTCTTCAAGGACTTTGAGCAGCAGTGTGCTGTGATGGAGGTACCCCACTCTGGCTGAATGCGTTTGTTAGTGGGACTCCTGAATGGAACGGGAGGATCGTTTAGGATGTATGCACATAAGATGTCCCAGGCATGTCGGAGATGGCTGGAAGCAGAAAATGCCTTTACTGTGGAAGATGTTATACATGCGTTCCTTATAGAACAATTTCTTGCCAAGTGCCCTGCAGAAGTATGGGAATGGGTCCGGGAGCGGACCCCGCGTACAGTGGATAGAGCTGCAGCCCTGGCCGATGAAGCCCTTACTATCCTTACTATCCGACCGCAATGGATTGGGCTTCTGGACAATAAACCACAGCCTGCTCCTGCACCCCAGCCCCCTCCGATTATATCTGCCCTTCCACCTAGTCACAGGCCAATGACAATCACGCCTCACAATCCTGGGCCCCAACAGTTCCAACCACGACGTGGGGGTATTACAGAGGAGATGTTATGGGTGTGGGCAACCTGGGCATTTGCAATCCAGCTGTCCCTCAAAGATTCGGAGGGAGCCTTACGCAGCCCCACCTCATCCAGTGCATCTTGTGCACTCCATCCCACCAGAGGAAGAGCTACCACCACCCCCACGATAGTGGACCACCGACCACGGCACCATAGATACCCCTCCTGGGGTGTACGGACTCCGGCCTTTGTCCTTTAGCTACCCCGAGCAATGGCAACGCCACCTGAAGGATGTCTTAATTGATGGATACAATGTGTCAGGATTTAGAGACACGGGGGCATTCCTGACTATCGCTGACCCCCGTGTGGTTCAACCCAAGGTAATTTACCAGGGCCCGGGAATTCCCATTGTCCTGGCGGGGGGTGCCCGCAAATATATACAGCGAGCTTCTGTATTTGAATTATGGTTGTGGAGAAAAAAAGTGTTGGATTGGAGTTATGGGAGGACTCCCTGCAGATATCCTCCTTAGGAACGACATTGGGGAGTTACAGTGCCAATTTGTGGGAGCAGTCACCCAACTACAGGCCCTTCAAGCACTACGACATTCGGACCTCACCGGGGAGCAACCACCATGAACCGCATCAGAGTTGGTAAGCAACACGTTCCCTGCTACTACATTGGGAGAGCCTTGGGATAGAGAGGAGTTTAGGAGAGAAATAGAGGGTGACACTACCTTAGCAGCCCTTAGGTTAAGGGCAGAAACTGGGCGCGTGGGAGATAATGGAGATGCCTTCACTCGAGAAAACGGACTGTATTATCGTGTAACAAAAGGCAGTGACAAAGACAACCCTGACACAATGACCTGGCAACTCATTGTCCCTCAGAAGTACAGGGCACAGCCAGTCCAACTGGCCCATGACATCCCCTTGGCTAGGCATCAAGGGAGGAAAAGGACTGAAACGAGACTCACCCAAAGTTTTTACTGGTCTGGCCTCTCGCAGTCGGTAGCCCATTATTGCCGCACCTGCGATGTGTGCCAGCGAATGCGGCATCCAGGAGCTCGACATAAGGTACCCCTGCAATCCCTGCCCATAATTGAAGAACCATTTCAATGTGTAGCTGTCGACATCTTAGGTCCTCTGGCCCACCCCAGCCGGTCGGGAAAAAATATATCCTGACAGTGGTGGACTATGCCACTCGGTATCCTGAAGCTGTTGCCTTGTCCAGTATTACAGCAGTAAAGGTAGCCGAGGCACTTGTTACCATCTTTACCGGGGTAGGGTTTCCTAGTGAAATATTATCGGATCGAGGCACTCAGTTCATGTCAGATCTGGTCCAGTCCCTATGGCATACCTGTGGTGTTCGAGCCATTTGCACCACCCCATACCACCCGCAAACCAATGGACTATGTGAACGCTTTAATGGAACCCTAAAAAATATGCTGAGGGCTTTTTCTGACGTTGAAAAAGACTGGGAAAAATACCTGCCACATCACCTCTTCGCCTATCGGGAAGTTCCCAAGAGTCCACAGTGTTCTCTCCCTTCGAACTACTGTTTAGCCGGAAGGTACGTGGGCCTCTCACTCTTCTGAAAGAACATTTGGAGGGAGATATCTCAGACACCGGAATGCCCATCATTCCCTATGTTCTTGAGTTCAGAGACCGCCTCACCCAGCTAGCTACCTTGGCTAAAGGACATCAGCGGATGGCCCAGTCTGGACAAAAAACCTGGTATGACCATAATGCCAGGACCCGGGAATTTATGGAAGGACAACAAGTGCTCATGATTACTACTTCCCCTGCCAACAAGCTTTAAGCAGTGTGGGAAGGCCCTTATCAGGTTGTCAAGAAAATTAATGACACTAATTACGTGATTGCCCTGGACTCTAGTAGTCGACGACAGAAAACCGTCCACATTAACATGCTGAAAGAATTCCATGACCGATCTCTGCCTGTTCTAGTCGTCTGCAACCCACCTAGTGATGCTGCCAACGACGAGTATCTCCCCGATCTTCTCCAGGTCGACCAAGCGGGAGGATCACTGGAACAAGTGCCCCTGGGCTCCCATTTATTG
Organism: Oophaga sylvatica; assembly: GCA_033576555.1. Lineage (NCBI taxonomy): Eukaryota > Metazoa > Chordata > Amphibia > Anura > Dendrobatidae > Oophaga > Oophaga sylvatica. The sequence continues at coordinate 189,637,586 of JARQOD010000005.1, forward strand.
GATATACAAAAGCACGATATTTTTGCCGTACAAAGGCCGAGGGCTGCTGCTTTCTCTTCCAAGCCGAGGAAGACTACTCTCATCAACCACCATGTGGAAACCCCTGGACAACGCCCCATCCAGCAGGCTGCCTACTGGGTTCCAGAGGCTGTTCAAGGCATGATAAAGAACGAACTGGAGGAGGTGAAATGACTGGGATTTGTTCAGCCATCTCACAGTTCTTGGGCCTCTCCTGTTGTCCTTGTCCCCAAGAAGGATGGTACAACACCATTCTGCGTTGATTACAGACGATTAAATGATGCCACCAAGAGTAACACTTACCCCATGCCAAGGATTGATGATTTATTGGATCGTCTGGCCAGTGCCCAATTTGTGACCACGTTAGACTTGAGCAAGGGGTACTGGCAGATACCCCTAATGGAGGACGTTCGGGAGCGCTCGGCCTTCATCATTCCATTTGGGCTTTTTGAGTTCCTGAGAATGCCCTTTGGGATGAAAAATGCCCCAGCTACTTTCCAGAGACTGATAGATCGACTGTTAGAGCAATGTCAGGACTTTGCCTGTGCTAACTTGGATGATATTGCCATTTTTATCACAACCTGGGAGGAACATCTTAAACACTTGGGCATAGTGCTAGACTGTATTCTTACTGCAGGAATGACCATTCGCCCTGATAAATGCCAAATAGGGATGGCTGAGGTGCAGTACCTCAGCCATAGAGTAGGGGGTGGGACCCTAAGGCCTGAACCTGCCAAAGTGGAAGCCATTAGCAACTGGTGTAGACCCCGGACTAAAAAGCAGGTACTTGCATTTTTAGGAACTGCTGGTTACTATCAGAAATTTGCTCCTAATTTCAGCACCTTGGCCAAGCCCCTAACCGACCTGACCCGCAAGAACATGCCTAGGAATGCTCCTATCTTAGCTGCCCTTGGTTATAAGTGCAGGTTTCTCGTGCATACAGATGCATCCACCTTTGGGATTGGGGCAGTACTTAGCCAAGTGAACGCCGCTGGAGAAGAATATCCTGTTGCTTTTACCAGTCGGAAACTACTGTATCGGGAAGTTGCGTATGCCACTATTGAAAAGGAGTGCCTTGCCATTGTATGGGCGCTAAAAAAATTGCAGCCATACTTGTATGGCAGAGACTTTACAATTGTTACAGACCACAACCCCCTCACATGGCTGAACCGCGTATCAGGAGACAATGGAAGATTGCTGCGATGAAGCTTGTCCCTACAACCCTACAGCTTCTCCATCCAATACAAGCGGGGCAGCCAGCACCAGAACGCTGATGGACTGTCTCGACAAGAAGAACCATAGACCCCCTCAGGCCGACCTAGCCTTGCCACTGTACAAGGGACTATTGCAGTTGAGCAATGTGGACTAAAGTGAGCAGGCCAGAGGTCTAACAATTGAGACTCTAGACAATATGTGAAATCAGTAAAATATAAATATACACAAAATGATACCAACAGAACATATCACAGCATCACACTCATGAAATAATAGTTACATTAAAACCAAGCACACCATTGTTTTTCCTGTGAAATTCTCAATAAGTTTGATGTGTCATATGACCCTCTTAACATTGGAAAAAATAAAGCTGGATCCAAAATGGCCGACTTCAATTTGGCCACCATGGTCACCACCCATCTTGAAAAGTTTTGCCCCTCCCATATACTAATGTGCCACAAACAGGAAGTTGATATCACCAACTATTCCCATTTCATTTATGTGTATCAATATACATGGCCCACCCTGTACATATGTTTATGTATGATATACATAGTAATATATATATATATATATTATATATATATATTTATATACAGTATATACATACATACACCTAGTGGGTTTGGAAATTATTCAGACCCCTTTAAATTTTTCACTGTTTCATTGCAGCCATTTGGTAAATGCAAAAAAGTTATTTTTTTCTCATTAATGTACACTCTGCACCCCATCTTGACTGAAAAAAACAGAAATGTAGAAATTATTGCAAATTTATTAAAAAAGAAAAACTGGAATATCACATGGTCAGAAGTATTCAGACCCTTTGCTCAGTATTGAGTAGAAGTACCCTTTTGAGATAGTACAGCCATGAGTCTACTTGGGAATGATGCAACAACTTTTTCACACCTGAATACGGGATCCTCTGCCATTCTTCCTTGCAGATCCTCTCCAGTTCCATCAGGTTGGATGGTGAACGTTGGTGGACAGCCATTTTCAGGTCTCTTCACAGATGTTCAATTGGGTTTATGTCAGGGCTTTGGTTGGGACAGTCAAGAACAGTCACAGAGTTGTTCTGAAGCCACTCCTTAGTTATTTTAGCTCTGTGCTTGGGGTCATTGTCTTGTTAGAAGGTGAACCTTTGGCCAAGTCTGAGGTCCAGAGCACTCTGGAAGAGGTTTTCATCCAAGATATCTCTGTACTTGGCCGCATTCATGTTTACTTCAATTGCAACCAGTCGTCCTGTCCCTGCAGCTGAAAAACATCCCCATATCATGATGCTGCCACCACCATGTTTCACTGTTGGGATTGTATTGCTCAGGTGATGAGCAGTGCCTGGTTTTCTCCACACAGACTGCTTAGAATTATCACCAAAAAGTTCTATCTTCGTCTCGTCAGACCAAAGAATCTTATTTCTCATAGTCTGGTAGTCCTTCATGTGTTTTTTAGCAAACTCTATGCGGGCTTTCATATGTCTGGCACTGAAGAGAGGCCTCTGTTGGGCTACTCTGCCATAAAGGCCCGACTGTTGGAGGGCTGCAGTGATAGCTGATATTGTGGAACTTTCTCTCATCTCCCTACTGCATCTGTGGAGCTCAGTCATAGTGATCTTGTGGTTATTCTTTACCTCTCTGACCAAGGATCTTCACCCACGATTGCTCAAATTGGCTGGACAGCCGGGTCTAGGAGGACTTCTGGTGGTCCCAAACTTCTTCTATTTAAGGATTAAGGAGGCCACTGTGCTCTTAGGAGCCTTGAGTACTACAGAAATTCTTTTGTAACCTTGGCCAGATGTGTTCCTTCCACAATTCTGTCTCTGAGCCACTAAGCCAGTTCCTTTCACCTCATGATTCTCATTTGGTCTGACATGCACTGTGAGCTGTGAGGTCTTATATAGACAGGTGTGTGCCTTTTACAAATCAAGTCCTATCAGTTTAATTAAACGCAGCTGGACTCCACTGATGTATTAGAACCATCTCATGGAGAATCACAAGGAAATGGACAGCATGCAATGTAAATATGAGTGTCTGAGCAAGGGGTCTGAATACTTATGACCATGTGATATTTCAGTTTTTCTTTTTTAATAAATTTGCAAAAATGTGTACATTTCTGGTTTTTATCAGTCCACATGGGGTGCAGAGTGTACATTAATGAGAAAAAAATCAACTTATTTGCATTTACCAAATGGCTGCAATGAAACAAAGAGTGAAAAATTTAAAGGGGTGTGAATACTTTCCGAATCCACTGTACATATATATATATATATATATATATATTATATATATATACTGTATATACAGGGGTTGGACAAAATAATGGAAACACCTAACGTTTTGGCATCATAATCTTTGAACATGTTATAAACATGTAAACCGTGACATATGGTAATGTTTTGTAGTTGAATATTTGTGTTATGTGATATGTGTATGTAAATTAACTGTTTGTTTTGCATAATTGTAAGAACATTGATGAGAACCTGATACAATGGCAGACCTCTCTGATTATCAAAGAGGCCATATTGTTGGTGCTGGTATGGCAGGTGCTAGTGTAACCGAAAGTACCCGAATGCTTGGCGTGTCTCCAAAGTAATGACTGCGTTTGAAAGCGAAGGAAAAACATCCGCAGCAAAGCACAGACCCAGCCGAAAGTCGAAGTTGACTGAGAGAGACCGTCGGACTCTAAAGTGAATTGTGAGAGAGGATCGCAAGACCACGGCTCCGAAAATCACTGCTGAGCTCAATGAACACCTACAGAACCCAGTTTCCACAAAAACTGTTTGTCGGAAGCTGAACAAATCTGGATTCCACAGAGGAGCTGCAATTCGAAAACCGCTGCTCTCAATGACAAATGTTTCCAAGCGTTTAGAGTGGTGAAGAAACCTCCAGAATTGGTCCCTCGAGCTGTGGAATCATGTGATATTCTCAGACAAATCATCGCTTACCCTATTTCCGACCTCCGGCCGCGTGTACGTTTGGAGACAGCCAAAAGAAGCATTTCATCCAGACTGCCTTCTCCCAACCGTAAAACATGGCGGAGGTTCTGTGATGATCTGGGGTGCTATTTCTGGAGATCCGCCGGGCCAATGATATCCCTTCATGGAAGAATTAACAGCCGCGATTATTTAGGCATTTTGGGCGACCAAGTGCATCCTATGGTTCAAGCACTGTTCCCGGAGGGGAACACCATCTTTCAGGATGATAATGCATCAATTCATACAGCTAGAATCGTTAAAGCATGGCACGAGGAACATTCTAATGAAGTTGAGCATCTCATCTGGCCCCCACAATCCCCAGACCTCAACATTATTGAGCATTTATGGTCGATTTTAGAGATTCAAGCTAGACGTCGATTTCCGCCGCCATCGTTGCTCAATGAACTGGAGGGTGTTTTAACTGAAGAATGGGCTAAAATTCCTTTGGAAACAATTCACACCTTGTGTGAATCCATACCTCGGAGATTTGAGGCTGTAATCGCAGCAAAAGGTGGACCTACACCATGTTAAACTAACTTTTGTTGATGTTTCCAGGCGTTTCCATTATTTTGTCCAACCCCTGTATATATATATATATATATATATATATATATATACACACACACATGTCATTAGGTTCAGATCAACTTATGTTACTGTACAGAGGCTATTCTGCTTTGTGTTGTCTATCCGACTTCTACTAACTAACTCTAATATTATTTTGTTTTTACTGCTCTCTCTCTCTCTCTCTCTCTCTCTCTCTCTATATATATATATATATATATATATATATATATATTATAGACCCTAATTAGGCCAGCAAATGACATAAGTGACAATTGTGTTAGTTGCTGGTAAAATGAAACATATCATATTAGTCTTTTTTATTTTCCTACACAGCTTGTCTGCACACCATATTACTGGAGGTGGAATACCATAATAATTGTGGCTACTCTTTTTGTGGTTTCATATCTAGTTGAGGTAATACTTCTTATTTTATTTATTTTAAAACAGTGCAACTATGCAATTATCTTTGTTATTTTTATTGTTATTATTGCTGTTGATCTTAAATGGACATATTGTCAGTGACGTTCATACAAATCATGGGGGTCTATAGCAAAAGTCTTAATTGGACCCCCTTATTGAAGTCACCTTAGTGTTCCCACACACAAACAATTCCCACACAGTATACTGGCCTCCCATAGCCATTCACATAGTATAATGGCCCCATAATGAGTCCTCAACATATTATGATGGCCCCATAAATAGCTTAATTGCTCTCCACGTAGTATGATGGCCCCGTAAATAGTCCTCCACATAGTATGATGGCCCCATAAATAGCTCTCAACATAGTATGATGGCCCCATAAAGAGACATCAACATAGTATGATGTATGCTGGCCCCATTAATAGTCCTTTACATATTATGATGGCCCCATGAATAGCCCTCCCTATAAAGAACCCTTCACATATTATGATGACCCCATGAATATCCCTCCCCATAGTATGATGGCCTCATAAATAGTCCTTAACATAGTATGATGAACCCATAAATAACCATTCACATATTTTGATGGCCCCACAAAGAGCTTATTGATTTACAAAATGAAATAAATACTCACTTCTCCCCATTCCCCCTTGCTTTGGTCTCTGTAGTCTCTCCTCCATTATTGTTTTCAGCTGTATCTGCTCCCAGGAGGCAGATACAGTTGAAAGTTAAAACATGAGAAAGTGAAAGAATTGGAGCACTCACCCAGATCCTTCTTGATGTGCAATTTTATTCCATGGTAAAACGTGACATCAAATCATATCAAAGTGCGGAGTGCAGGTAGCAGGGGAGCTGTGCAGATAAGAGAACCTGATGGACTATGGCTGTTTCGCGTTTGCTTAGCACTTCTACGGATCCCTCTTTTCTTTTTCAAATCTTTTTCCTCAAATAACAGTTGAAAGATGGGCTGAAACTGCACGGTGCTGGCACCAGACACCCCAGACTCACAGGCCCCATAGCAGCCGCGTGGTCTGCCGCTATTAGTGGTACACCACTGTATTTTGTAGTAATTTGTGCTGGTTTGAACTAACATTAGTTTTCCAGTATTCTGGAGAGAGATGTTTGATCAGTAGCAATGGTCATTCATTCCTTGCTCAGGTTTACATTCCTTTTTTTTTCATTTCAACAAAACTTCTTTCCACTTTCTACTGCTCAAATGTGAGCAATGGGCTATTTTTATTGTCTTCCTTTAGCGATCACTGTGCCTTTGCTGTATGAAAGCAATTCAATAACTATAGTGGAACGATTGAGCACAGTTTACATGTTTCTGTGACACATAATAAATATGTCAGATAGAATATTTAGATCAATAAATTATTCACAAAATACATGAGTACACCCTTGGAGAAAAAAATAAAAATACAAAATTAATCTTCATATGCTATCAAAGCATAACCGGTTATAAAAAAATAAATAATAGTTCTTAAAGGATACATGCCCACATTTGAGATTTATTTTTATTGCTATAATAAATACAGAAACCTGTGCTCAAATGATATGGATTCCTTTTGGGACATTTATTTTACTTAAATATATGTATTTTTGGCTGAACATAATATTTGCAATTTGGGTTCATTAAAAAATTTTTACCATTTGGCTTCTGCAGCCTCTACGTACCACAGTGCATAGCATACTGCAGAATGGGCTTATAATTAAATCCAATAATGAGCTCAATCTGATGCAAGGATTTGTAATCTTTATCTTTCTTCTCTGGAGCTATATTTTAAAATGATGTCTAGCCACAACAAACTGTAACTTCGATATGGGCATGTATTATCTTCCAAGGTAGCTTTAGAGAAGCAATGTAAGGGTTACAAACCCTTTGTCAGAACTCTGATAGAGATAGTGTCATTGCATCCTACAGTTTACCGTGTATGTTGTTGTAATAATTAGAAGCCATAGAGTCAAAAACCCTTTTGCAAAAAAATTTTTTTTTCTTAATATATGCATTTAAGCAAAAAAAATTGTAGGAGCTAAAGGGAGCTCACCACGTTTTCTGATTGTGAGGATTGCTGAGAACCTTGTGACAGGTGGGTGCGAGATTCAGCCGGTGAAGCAACACACGAGAGAGGGAGAGGGAAAACAGCGCGTCCATCCAATAAATAAAATAAATATTTACTCAAATTCCATTAAAATGAACAGTGTCCATGGAAAACATTAAAATAATGAAAATTGTACCTTAAATTGATAGCAGGGAATGGGAAAAGTGTTATTTTCATTATATTTTTTCAAAATGTATAATCTGAGTTATAATAAATTCCGTACTATTTTGTGACATGGTTCTCAACTATCTATGATACAAAGATTGTTCCCTTTATACAGCGCACACAGTTGTTAAGTATGTGCACCACAACATTACCACTAGGGGGAGCAAACTGAAGTTGTATTTATACTTCCTTATAAAGTGGAATAGGAGTTGGATAAATCCGTATTCAGATAGTGGCAGCCTTGTCATACACACATAGGGATAAATGTGTTTTTACATATCTGTGCACATATAGAAACAATCTATGGATGCAAGGAAGGCAGTAACAATAATATATTCCACTATCTTACAGGAAGGATTTATTGAAAACCGAAGACTGTGGCTAAAGATGAAATCATGTTTTAACTACCGATCAAGGAGTCAGTATAGAGTATTAGAAAGAGCTCTGTGTGATGACCCAATGTGGCCCCCAATTAGCCAAACTTACTACTCCAACCAATCAAAACTTGGAAATGATGTACAGAAATGTGTATATGATAACCCAATGTTTGTTGCCGAAACGGAGCAAACTCTTTACAATGCAACTGAGCGCGACCATAATCAATGCCTACACTGCTCAGAGCGAAAGCGATGCCAAAAACCCATCTGCATTTGGAACTATTTGCACAGACACAAAGAGGGTTAGAAAAGACTTGTCGGCTCTCCTGATATGGCTGTTTTACCAAATACTAGTTTGAAGCATCTTTTTTTTTTTTCAAACACTGGTTTGTGCCATTCTTCTTATATTTCCTTTTAGAAATTAATGGATTCATTGACAACTAGGAGTTACCATTCCACTTGTCAAAAGGGCGTGTCTCCACAAAGTTTGATATTGTTAGCTCTGATTGGACAGTGTCAGACGATGAAAGAACGCACTGGCAATTGGTAACACCTTGCTGTCAATGTCTTTATAAATGTTTAGTAGGACTAACAAAGGAGCTCCACATTACAGAGATCTCAGAAATGAGCCGTCAGACTTGAATTGTGGAATATGAGATGAATTACTAAAACACACGACAAGACAGATGACGGTTCCTCTTACCAGCAGACAAGTTTACACATTTTTTTTAACACATTAAATAAAACAACATTTTATATTATTTAACTAATAAGGAAAAAAACTAAACACAAATGTGAAGGTTGGAAGGAAGGGGAGCCGATATCATAAGGTGGTACTAAAAAACGCACAAAAAATGAATAAGGGCCTGATTATGGTATGATTTAGTGTTATGTGTCTTTGCCAATAATTGTGAAATTCAGTTACAGTATACTGTAATGTTCTTGCCTCTGAGCCCTCTACTGTCTTCATCTGCCCATGGCTGCTTTATCTCCAAACCTTTTTCACTCTGACACATGTACAGAACAGCTGTCAACTTGTAGGAGACATCACTACGCACCACTTTAGGACCAAGTACAACTTTTGTAATGTCACTGAAGTTATCAATGAAATTTTGTAAAGTCATTGAGATCCTCTGGCTTATGAAGCTAAACTTATCTTGTGTCATCATTAAAATTTATTAAAATCTACTGGTTCATGTTCAAGAATTCATAATTTTCTGCCCATTTTCCTTGAATGACAGTGCTGCCTTTACAACAGCCAGTCCTGCCTCCGTTAAGACCTTGCAAATTTGTTGATAGTGCGAACGCTTCCCAGATCCTTAGATTTGAGGACATTCTGCGACAGATTCTGGTGAAGTTGTGGAGCAAATGGCGCAAGCGCAGAACGAAATAAAAGCAGCAAACAGGAGATAGGTGTTTTTGTGCCAGACTATTTGTGCAAGTGTGATTTTTCAATGGAGACAGTGCAGGCTTCTGTATAGACAATGGTTTAAACCAAGAAGCCAGAGGCAGAGAAACATGAATGGTGTGAAACTATTTACCTCCTTTTGTATAAAAGAAGTGTTTCTTAAAAATGAACCAACTAATTGTAATACAAAAACATGAATTTTCTTAGGACGCAGGTTCTCAGCTTGACTAATGGTTATTTACTGACAGACTTCCTTTAAATAGTACCTGTCATTTCAAGTAATTTTTCAGAATACGCTATTGTTTTTTACATTAAGAATAACATTATTTTGGGCCATTATATGACTTGTATCCAGCATTTTTTTTCACCAGTCTTCCACCTCTACATCTTCATGCTCCATGTGTGATTTTCAGTTGCCTATGAACTATTGGTTTGAGACTAGATACAATGATGTCTCACATACACTGCACACACAGAAAGATATTCCTGCTCTTCTCTTTGTGTAGCACACAGGCAGATGCAGCAGCGTGGAAGATATTATACAACAGTACTGAGTAGTGTTGTTGTGAATCCAGCACTAGACTGAGATAAATCAATCACTGAAAGTGACAGCAGTGATTTGCTTCTTCGCCTGTGTCAGTGTCCTCCCTCCTCATCCCCTCTCCAAAGGTTCTATTAGAAGCTGTAACCATGTAGACACTTCAGTGAGCCATCAGTCCATCTTTATTTGACAAAAACTGATTTGAATTGTTTTTCAGAATAAATGATAAGTTTAGCTGTCGGGGTGTTAGCGCAACCTGTTTACTGGTTTGTGTAAGTTTTAATTTACTGTTGTGATATGTATTTTATAAAGAATATTAAAAATCTGTTTCTAGTAATTAGTTTTAAACTGTTATGTTTAATAACTTTGAATAAAATTGCATTTTATTATTTCATTTTTTAATCTATATCTAATGTACTGGTATCTAAAGATATATCTGTATGTATCAGCATACTGTGCCTGTGAAAAAAAACAATATCTTTAAGGCTTTAGGCTGAAAGAAACCTCCCATCAATAACAATGTAACTAATAACTCACTGTTAGTGTTTCTTGCTCTCATACAGTAGGTCATAAGCAAAATGGAATCTGAAAAATAATTAAAAATGTTTGAGAGACCTGTGTGGGAGAAGTTATTTAGTATTAGAATAGACAGTGCCTGGCTCAAGATGTATACTGCGCAGCCATGACTCAGTTTCTCGCTGCAAGTAGTCGTCCAGTACCTCTGCGGTGTGTCTGTTGTCGCCCAAAGACATCATTTTTAAAACAGCATGCTGACGCTTACCACTAGCTGTTCGATAGAGGGACACCTCGTGTGCAATACTGTCAGTTGCGGATGGAGTGCTCATGCAACTGCACTCTGTTCACGAGCTTTCGCTTCTGGAGGAGGAGGAGGCTCGAACGCCTACAGCCAACTGCTGCCTATACCGTGGGCTAGGCAGCACTATCCCACCGTCGCTGACCCCTGTGGACCCTGCATCCACCACATTAACCCAGTGCGCAGTGATGGACATGCAACGGCCTTGGCCATGCCTACTGGCCCATGCATCTGTGGTGAGGTGCACCTTTCCACTCACTGATTGTTTGAGTGCATGGACAATGCAGTCTTTCACATGCAGGTGGAGCAGGGATGGCTTTTCTAGAAAAGAAGTGCCGACTGGGTAGGTCATAGCGTGGGACAGCGTAGGCCATGAGCTCTCTGAATGCTGCGCTTTCAATCAAACGGAAGGGCATCATCTCTAATGAGATCAGTTTGGCAATGTAGGCGTTCAAACTCAGTGTACGCGGATGAGTGCTTTCTTGTCCTACTCAGAGTGTCTGTTAGGGTGAGCTGGACTTGAGAGCTGCATATGGTGGAACTATCGGTGGACATGACGGACTGAGAGAGGGTTGGTGATGGTGGTGGTGGTAGTGATGGCCTAAATGCAGTCTTCGTTGCAAAAACATTGTGATTCCCTGAATGCTTTGGCCTTGCGATGACACCTCAACATTTCTTGCTGATGGTGTGCCAACTGGTGGGCTTACAGTGGGGGAAGCGATGGAGCGTTGCTGGCTACCTTCAGTCGGAGCAGGTGCACATGAGCTACCTGAGGTTTTGTAGTCCGTCCACGCTTACAAGTGCATGTTCTTTAAATGTCTAAGCATGCAACTGGTATTCAAATTTCTGAGATTTTTCCCTCGCCTAAAGGTCCTTCCGCACTTCTTACAGATAACCTTTGCCTCATCAATAGGATTTTGGTAAAAAACGTGACACACTGGACTCTTCCTACTATGGTATAACTTTTCAGGGCTTGCATGCTGTGCTAATTTTAACATCTGGCCAAGCTGTCCTGCAACTCTTTTTGTTTTTTTAACACCTTTTTGGACTGCTACAGGTCTGCCAGACAACCCCAGCTGTCGATACCTGCTGCGGATCCTCCTCCTCTTCTGAGCTATTGCCAGCGGCACCCTCTTCCCCCACTGGATGCCAATCAGGGTCAACAACTGAGTCATCCATCACTGCCTCTTCAATTTCATCTGCACCTTCCTCTGTGTCACCGTGTAAGGTGTTATAGTATAGAAACAATGGTGCCTAATTTATAGGAAATAGTATCTGCTCTAAACAATACAAACTTTTACCAGATTAATTGTCCATGATAAGACAAAATACACACGAGCAAGATCCCATGGTAATTAGAAAATTGCACAAATTTTATTAAGCATAATAAATCACAACAATTTTTATAAAAAATGCAAGATAAAAGGGACGGACAAAATTATTCTCCTACTAGTAGATATAGCTGCGAGCAAATGAGAACAAAGTATCCCAATCTATGTAGTGATATTTATATAATCAAGAAACCTCTAACATAGTTTCTAAATGTCAGAAAGGTTAATTTCATAACCGACCGATGACATCTCCTGTGGGGCAATAATGGAGTGAAAATCTTGGCCTAAAATTAGCCAAAAAATTATACTATCCCCATCAGGAGCTCACAATCAAATAATAAATACAACCTGTCTTGAACTAATAAGAGGTACGCATATGTGTGCTGGAGAACGGTGTAGACCACTAATGCCGCTATACAATATCAGCCTGACCTCCAGTCATAGCCCCTATCACAAGGCAATGCGGAGCACCCCGTTCAATAGACACACACATGCTGTTTAAATAATACATTATCTGATGGGACCCTCCGGGTCATTTACCTGGATCCTAGCAGCATGAAAATGGAAAGGAGATGCCGTCCCTCTGCCCCGACGCGCACATTTCGCCCTGCTTCTTCGGGGGGCGTGTCTGGAGCAGAGGGTGTGCGTGTTTAAATATATGGCTCCAACCAATCCGGAAGGCTAAATGATGAATCTTAACTATTACTGGACCTATTATTACGGCGCATGCGCCGTTCACTACATACTAATTATAATGAAGCCTAATAAAAATAAACTTAATCCATCGCTAGACAAAAGACATCTGTATGGCGCAGGCACAGATGGGGCACCGCTCATACCAAAATTAACAACAGGGCGCGGTCCCGGTGGCGCCCCATAATCCATCACGGTGATCATGTGATCGGACTGAGGGTGCGTCAGCGGTGTAGTCCGCGCCCATATTGTTAGAGCGTGCCTCCATCTTGCGCATGCGCGCCTGTGTAGAATGTCAGTGAGGGTAAGTATAGAGACTTAACTCTTTAAGGCCAGCTTGGACAACACTAATGTGAATATGACCCTAAAGATGAATAGTGCTAAATGTAAATATGCCTGAAGGGGCAACATTTACGTGAAAGATATGAAGAAATAATATATATAGGTGAAAACAAGTGAAATGAATAATGCTAATATATATATGCCTGAAGGCAACATTACATCACAATAAAAAGTGAAAAAAAAGAAGAGACATGATAGAAATAAATAAGTGACAAGGGAAAAGTGAGGAATATATAAATGTAAAAATTGTAATACAGTGCATTTGGACATTGTTTACGATTTAAACAAAAAATAAACATAGCTTAAGTGCAATAAGTGTGTCCATTTATTATGTTGACTTGTCATCTTCAGCGATATAGTGAACCATCCGAAAGCTTCTCAAATCGCATATTAATTACCGCTTCAGTAACCAAAAACCGGACTAAGGAAAACAAACAAACAAACAAATTAATAACACAATTAAAAAACATAAAAAATCACCCTATGCTCATGGATGTCAGGAGGCCCCAAAGGAGAATATAATTCTCGAAATCACAAAAATGCCCCAAATCCAGGGCTTTCATTAAGTCCTTGTGGATTCAGGGTGCCTAGTCTAAATATCCATTTACATTCAAGTTTAGCCAACTCCCTTCCCAAATCTCCACCCCTAAATCCCAATGTGAGCATATCAATGCCCTTGATCTTCAATAAATGTGTCTTACAGTTGTGAAACTTTTTGAAATGCCTCGGAAGTGTTTTCAAAGAAGTATCATCTTCGGCAGTCCTTGCCTTTTCAATATCCAAGCAATGCTCACGTGTGCGAATCTTTAATTCTCGAGTCGTGAGACCAATGTAAACTTTTTTGCAAGGACATGAAGCGTGATAAATAACTCCCTTAGAAGAACAGGTGATACGCTTCCGAATTTCGAAAATCCTTGAGCCATCATGATTTTCAAAAATATCACTTTTGACTAAATTAGCACAGGCCTTGCAGAGACCACAAGGAAAGAAACCAGGACTGCCAAGGTCATTACCCCTTAATGGTTCAAAATGGCTATGTACCAATTTGTCACGTATACCCCTAGATCGCCTGGCTACCAAGGAAGGGTATGGATCAAGAATTTTCTTAAGGATAGGATCCGTATGCAAAACCTTCCAATGCTTCTTAATAACATCTCTAAATTCATCCCACTGATTGTGAAATGTAGTGATGAACCTCACCTGATTGGTACTCGGTTTGCTTCTCTGGGATTTTGTCAATAGGGATTCTCTAGATGTTCTCTTAGCCCTGGTATATCCTCTTCGGATACTTCTGTTACTGTATCCCCGCTCTTCAAAGCGCTGGGCAAGCTTTTTAGATTGTAATTCAAATTCATTATTGTCTGAGCAGATGCGTTTTATCCGTAAGAATTGCCCGATAGGGATTCCCTGAATAAGACTTTTAGGGTGGAATGAATTGGCATGAAGAAGAGAATTGGATGCCGTTTTTTTACGAAAAACTGTCGTGGACAAAGAACCATCAATGGAAGCTGAAACAGAAATATCCAGAAACTCAACATTCCGACCATAATTGTATGTCAGGTGAATATTGTATGGGTTATCATTCAAAGCATTCATGATGTTTTCCAATTCGCTGGCAGAGCCCTCCCAAATGAAGAGAACATCATCAATGAACCTCATCCAATTATGGACTCGGTCCATATTGGGTATTTTATCACTTTGAAAAATTTCCCGTTCCCAATATCCCATAAAGAGATTCGCGTAAGAGGGGGCACATGAGGCCCCCATTGCAGTACCCTGCCGCTGAAGAAAAATTTTTTTGTTAAATGTAAAAACATTATGTTTTAGAATGAATTCTAACAATTGGATTAATAGTTCGGCCATGGGTCTCGGGATACTACTTGAACTCAGAAACCATTGGACAGCTCTTATACCGTCTTGATGTCTTATAGAAGAGTATAAGGCCTCCACATCTACTGTAACTAATATCATTTCATTACTCAGTTGGACATGATTTAAATGATTTAAGGCTGCTGTTGTATCTTGAATGTATGATGGTAACTCCTGTACCAATGGTTTCAAGAAGTGATCAATGACATCACAAATGATTTCACACAATCCTTCATTGCCCGAAACTATTGGTCTCCCAGGGGGGTCTTCAATATTCTTGTGGATTTTTGGAATCAAATAAAACGTTGGTAGTTTGGGTTTCAAATTCTTAATTACATCCATTACTCTCTTAGGGATGACCCGGTGTTCAAAGGCCGACAACAGGATCCCAACCAGATCTTGTTGGAACTTGACCATAGGATTGAATGTTAGCTGCTTATAATTATCTTGATTATTCAACAATTTTTCAGCTTGTGCAGTATACATGCAATTTGGCCATATCACAATGTTGCCACCTTTGTCGGCCACCTTGAACACCACGTCATCCCATTGTTCCATTTCCGTTAAGGACTCTCTTTCCATTTTGGTAATATTTGAAAGACCAGACCGTTTTAGGGACAAAGTTTTGATGTCTTCTGATACCAATTTAGTGAACACATCAACAGCTGGCACCACTGACATGGGGGGAAATTTTTTTGATTTGCCAATCAAATGGCTTGGAAAATGACTCACCTCCACATCTTGTTCATCCATCAAAGACTGAAGATTAGCTAATGCCTCTTGTTCTTCCCTAGTAGGGAATGACTCAAAGAGTTCAGATTTAAAATGGAGTTTTTGTAATATTATTTTCCTTGAAAACAAGTGCAAATCCTTTGTCAATGTGAATGGATCTAAATAAGATGAGAGGGAGAAGGTTAACCCCTTTTGTAACAATGAAATTTGTGTAGGTGTTAACACATGTTGAGATAAGTTTATTACCTTTAAATGATCCTCACGGTAATTTCTATTATAATTTTTCTTTTTACCAAATTGTCTAGTTCGAGGTCTCACATCAGGTTCTGGGGCTTGACTGCCATTTTCACTGACTGATGAGACTGATTGAATTGAGGAACTGCGGGAAAAATCCTCTTTTAGTAGCACCTTTCTTCAATTGCCATCTGAAAATTTTTCCACTGGCAAAGTCAGTGCTATCACGCTCATATTTATTGAATTTATCAGTACTTATAGTCTTTTCCCACTTCTCCATTTCTTTTTCTAGATTATTAATCACGTCTTGAAAATTGGCTGCTGTCATCTCAGATTGAAGCTTTTTTTGTAATTCAGTAATCTCCTCCTCCAATTTAGTTAAAGTCATAATATTTTTTTCATTTATTATCCGTATGAATTCCAAAGAACATGTATTAGCTGCTTGTATCCACCTCTGAGTGAGATCCTCATCTTCCAAATCAAAGGTTGGATAAACCTGAATCCTCAATCCACGTGGTATAATTTGTTGTTCACTATAATTTTGTAACGCAGTCTTTGTCCACCACAGTTTTGTTTTTTTATGCAAAGCATTCTTATATTTCTTTAAAACCTCCTGACTGGTGATTGAGGTATGACCCATACCAGATCCCACACCTTTTTTAAAAACATCAGTAGCCTTTGCTAGCCAAGAATTTTCCTTGGTCTTAAAATCCATAGTAAAGCGGCACACTGTTGAAACAACAGCCAATAAATTTAGTAAAGAAACAATGGTGCCTAATTTATAGGAAATAGTATCTGCTCTA
This sequence comes from Oophaga sylvatica, assembly GCA_033576555.1. Classification (NCBI taxonomy): domain Eukaryota; kingdom Metazoa; phylum Chordata; class Amphibia; order Anura; family Dendrobatidae; genus Oophaga; species Oophaga sylvatica. The sequence continues at coordinate 189,654,185 of JARQOD010000005.1, forward strand.
AACAATACAAACTTTTACCAGATTAATTGTCCATGATAAGACAAAATACACACGAGCAAGATCCCATGGTAATTAGAAAATTGTACAAATTTTATTAAGCATAATAAATCACAACAATTTTTATAAAAAATGCAAGATAAAAGGGACGGACAAAATTATTCTCCTACTAGTAGATATAGCTGCGAGCAAATGAGAACAAAGTATCCCAATCTATGTAGTGATATTTATTAATCAAGAAACCTCTAACATAGTTTCTAAATGTCAGAAAGGTTAATTTCATAACCGACCGATGACATCTCCTGTGGGGCAATAATGGAGTGAAAATCTTGGCCTAAAATTAGCCAAAAAATTATACTTTCCCCATCAGGAGCTCACAATCAAATAATAAATACAACCTGTCTTGAACTAATAAGAGGTACGCATATGTGTGCTGGAGAACGGTGTAGACCACTAATGCCGCTATACAATATCAGCCTGACCTCCAGTCATAGCCCCTATCACAAGGCAATGCGGAGCACCCCGTTCAATAGACACACACACGCTGTTTAAATAATACATTATCTGATGGGACCCTCCGGGTCATTTACCTGGATCCTAGCAGCATGAAAATGGAAAGGAGATGCCGTCCCTCTGTTATAGGTGTTATAGTATGCGGAAAAGGGCACCTGAGTTTCATCAGGGTCACATTCGGGCTCAGTAAACTGCGAGGGCAATGTAGTGCTCTGGTTGAATGTACCAGCACAATCATATAGCAGTGGCTGTGCATCAGTGCACTCCATGTCAGATTCATGATGGACTGGGGAATTCAGGATTTGACTTGATAACCCAGGCATGGTATATGAAAAGAGCTCCATGGAGTAATCTGAAGTATGTCCTGCCGCATCCTTCACTTTTGGTTGGGGTGAAGCCTTGGAGTTTTTGAACCTTCAGAAGAGGAGGCGATAGAGCTAAAGGCTGTTTCGGCAATGTAAGCCAAAACCTGTTCCTTATGATCCGGCTTTAAAAGCGGTTTACGTAGTACCAGAAAAGGGAGCCTTACAGGCCTTCTGGAGCCAGATGATGACGCAGGCTCAACACCTCCTGCCTTAGGTGCTATTTTGCTTTTGGCACTACCAGCAGATGCACCACAACCACCACCATCAGTACCAGGTGGCCCTCCACGGCCACATCCGCGGCCTCTTCCACCATACTTCCTCATGTTTGTGAAAATGTACACAAAATACCAGCAGCTATATGGTACTGTATCAGAAGCGTACAGCTGTATACGGTGAGGGTGAAAAATTTTAATCTCCGTATATATTTGCACAGTAACAAACACAGACACTCACAGGCTCAGTATGGATTACACCAGAATATAAAAAGCAAGAAAGTGTACTGTATCAGAAGTGTACAGCCGTATACAGTGCTGGGTTAATTTTAAATCTCCGCATATATTTCAGGAGTAACACACACGGTCACAGGCTCAGTATGGATAACACCAGAATATGAAAAGCAGAAAAAGTGTACTGTATCAGTAGCGTACAGCTGTATACAGTGTAGGGGTAATTTTAAATCTCAGTATATATTTCAGGAGTAACACACACGGTCACAGGCTCAGTATGGATAACATGAGAATATGAAAAGCAGAAAAAGTGTACTGTATCAGTAGCTTACAGCTGTATGCAGTGTTGGGGTAATTTTAAACCTCCGTATATATTTGAGGAGTAACACACATGCTCACAGGCTCAGTATGGCGTAGACCAGAATATGAAAAGCATAAAAAGTGTACTGTATCAGTAGCATACAGCTGTATACAGTGTTGGGGTAATTTTAAATCTCCCTATATATTTCAGGAGTAACACACACGGTCACAGGCTCAGTATGGATAATACCAGAGCATGAAAAGCAGAAAAAGTGTACTGTATCCATAGAGTACAGCTGTATAAAGTGTTGGGGTAATTTTAAATCTCCATATATATACTTCAGGAGCAACACACACGGTCACAGGCTCAGTATGGAAAACACCAGAATATGAAAAGCATAAAAAGTGTACTGTATCAGTAGCGTACAGCTGTATACAGTCTAGGGGTAATTTTAAATCTCAGTATATATTTCAGGAGTAACACACACGGTCACAGGCTCAGTATGGATAACACGAGAATATGAAAAGCAGAAAAAGTGTACTGTATCAGTAGCTTACAGCTGTATGCAGTGTTGTGGTAATTTTAAACCTCCGTATATATTTGAGGAGTAACACACATGCTCACAGGCTCAGTATGGCGTAGACCAGAATATGAAAAGCATAAAAAGTGTACTGTATCAGTAGCATACAGCTGTATACAGTGTTGGGGTAATTTTAAATCTCCCTTTATATTTCAGGAGTAACACACACGGTCACAGGCTCAGTATGGATAATACCAGAGCATGAAAAGCAGAAAACATGTACTGTATCTGTAGCGTACAGCAGTATAAAGTGTTGGGGTAATTTTAAATCTCCGTATATACTTCAGGAGCAACACACACGGTCACAGGCTCAGTATGGAAAACACCAGAATATGAAAAGCATAAAAAGTGTACTGTATCAGTAGCGTATAGCTGTATACAGTGTTGGGGTAATTTTAAATCTTCGTGTATATTTGAGGAGTAACACGCACGCTCACAGGCTCTGTATGGAGTAGAACAGAATATGAAAAGCATAAAAAGTGTACTGTATCAGTAGCCTATAGCTGTATACAGTGTTGGGGTAATTTTAAATCTCCGTATATATTTGAGGAGTAACACACACGCTCACAGGCTCAGTATGGAGTAGACCAGAATATGAAAAGCATAAAAAATGTACTGTATCAGTAGCGTACAGATGTATACAGTGTTGGGGTAATTTTAAATCTCCCTATATATTTCTGGAGTAACACACGGTCACAGGCTCAGTATGGATAACACCAGAATATGAAAAGTAGAAAAAGTGTACTGTATCAGTAGCGTACAGCTGTATACAGTGTTGGCGTAATTTTAAATCTCCGTAAATATTTCAGGAGTAACACACACGGTCACAGGCTCAGTATGGATAAAACCAAAATATGAAAAGCTAAAAAGTGTACTGTATCAGTAGCATACAGCTGTATACAGTGTTGGGGTAATTTTAAATCTCAGTATATATTTGAGGAGTAACACATACGCTCACAGACTCAGTATGGAGTAGACCAGAATGTGAAAAGAATAAAAAGTGTACTGTATCAGTAACGTACAGCTGTATACAGTATTGGGGTAATTTAAAATCTCCCTACATATTTCAGGAGTAACACACACGGTCACACGCTCAGTATGGATAACACCAGAATATGAAAAGCAGAAAAAGTATACTGTATCAGTAGCGAACAGCCATATACAGTGCTGGGTTACTTTTAAATCTCCGTATATATTTCAGGAGTAACACACAAACTTAGGTAAGAAAGTGAAAGAACTGGGAGCGCAGGTGGTCTTCTCTTCCATCCTCCAGTGGATGGCCATGGAACAAGGAGGTGGAATAAGATTCTGCAGGTGAACAACTGGCTACGTCGATGGTGCCGTCAGCAAGGATTTGGATTTCTGGATCACGGAGTGAATTACCTATACGATGGACTACTTGCTAGAGATGGGGTGCACCTTACGAAGACTGGAAAACATGTATTTGGAAGTCGCCTTGCTACGCTCATCAGGAGAGCTTTAAACTAGAACAATGTGGGAAGGGAAGCAAAACGCCAGCAAAAGCCATACACTTGACAAATACTATTGAGATTTCTGCTATTAGAAGTGAAGGGGAAGAACAAAGACAAAAAAATTTACATAATAAAAATATTGAAGGAAGAGAAACCAATCACAAACTAAAGTGTTTCTATACGAATGCACAAAGCATGGGCAACAAACAAGGAGAACTGGAGCTACTAACGCAGGAGAAGAAATATGATGTCATTGGAATCACTGAGACTTGGTGGGACGATACACATGATTGGAATACAAGGCTAGAAGGATACAACTTATTTGCAAGAAACAGACTTGATAAACGAGGAGGAGGTGTTGCATTGTATGTTAGAAAAGCGTATATCTGCACAGAGATTGACGCTTCAGAGACTGGGAGTTCTGTGGAAACTGTTTGGGTAAGAATACAAGGACAGAACAATGGAAAGGACACCATTGTAGGCATTTACTACAGGCCGCCTGTGCAAGCTGAAGATATGGATGAACTCTTTATGCATCAAATGGCCAAGTTCTCCAAAAAATATGACATAGTGGTCATGGGAGATTTCAACTATCCAGACATTTGTTGGGAATCTCTCTCAGGCAAAACTAACAGGTCCAGGAAATTCTTATCCTCTCTTGCTGACAACTTTATCTTCCAAAAGGTAATGGAGAAAACAAGGGGATCTGCTACCTTGGATCTAATCCTCATAAACAGGGAGGAAATGGTGGAGGAGGTAAGAGTGGCTGGGACTCTAGGAGGTAGTGACCATGCTATTTTAGAATTTTGGATAACAAGAGGAGGAAGACCTGTGAAGACTCAGACGTCAAGGTTAGATTTCAGAAAGGCAGATTTTAAGGAACTCAGAAAGAGAATTGGAGGGATCCAATGGCTGGATATCCTTAAGGACAAAAATGTCCAGGAAGGATGGAAAATCTTGAAAAATGAGATTCTCAAAGCACAATCGTTAACAATTCCGAAAAGTAAAAAGATGCTATAGGATTTTTACAGGATGAAAATGATGAAATGGTAAGTCAGGATGTTGAGAAGGCTGAACTTTTAAATTCCTATTTTGCATTGTTTTCTCTCAGAAAGGAATGTAACATCAACGATCTTCACTGTCCTATTAAAGGAATAGAAGATCCAGGATATCTATAAACAGAAAGACGTGAGGAAACACTTAGCTAACATAAAATTAAGTTCTCAGGTCCAGATGAATTACACCCGGGTTCTGAAGGAGATAGCAGAAGAAATTCTTGAACCACTGTCCTAATCTTTGAAAATTCTTGGAGAACAGGAGAGTCCCAGAAGATGGAGAAGAGCAAATGTTGTTCTATCTTCAAAAAGGGGAAGAGGTGGACCCAGGGAACTACAGGCCGGTGAGTCTGACTTCATACCAGGAAAGATCTTTGAACAAATTATAAAGAACATGTATGCAAGTTACCTGGATAAGAATGAAGTGATTAAACAGAGTCAGCATGGGTTTGTAACTAATAGTCATGTCAGACAACTTAATTTCCTCTATGACAGAATCACTGACTGGGTGGATCAGGGAAATGCTGTAGATATAGTATATCTTGACTTCAGCAAAGCATTTGACTAAGTATCTCACACAATTCCTTATTGAAAAAATGACTAAGTATGGAATGGACAAGGCAACTGTTAGGTGGATTCATAACTGGCTTAGTGATCGGACCCAAAGAGTGGTTGTAAATGGCTGCACATCCAGTTGGAAGAATGTCTCAAGTGGGGTACCACAAGGTCTGTTTTGGGCCCTGTTTGTTCAACATTTTTAAACAATGATTTAGATGAAGGAATTGAGGGTAAACTGATCAAATTTGCTGATGACACAAAGAAAGGAGGGGTAGCTAATACTAGAGAAAGAGAGAGAGGATTCAAAATATATACATAAACTGGAGCAGTGGGCAGAAACTAACAGAATGGATTTTAACAGGGAAAAATGCAAAGTACTACATCTGGGCAATAAAATGAAAAAGCATATACAAAATGGGAGGAATAGGGCTAAGTAACAGCACATGTGAAAATGACTTGGGTATACAAATTTGATCACAGACTTAACATGAGTCAACAGTGTGATGCAGCAGCAAAAAAGGCAAATGCAATTCTAGGATGTATCAACAGAAGCATACAGTCTAGATCACGTGAGGTCATTATTGCCCTCTACTCCTCTTTGGTCAGACCTCATCTGGAATACTGTGTCCAGTTTTGGGAAACCACATTTTAAAAAAGACATCAACAAACTGGAGCAAGTTCAGAGAAGAGCCACCAGAATGGTGACCGGTCTGCAAACCATGTCCTATGAGGAACGGTTGCGGATTTGGGAATGTTTAGCTTGCAAAAAAGAAGACTGAGAGGGAGACTTAATAGCTGTCTACAAATATCTCAAGGGCTGTCACATTGTAGAAGGATCATCTTTATTCTCATTTGCACAAGGAAAGACTAGAAGCAATGGGATGAAACTGAATGGGAGGAGACACAGATTAGATATTAGAAAAAAATTTTTGACAGTTAGGGTGATCAATGAGTGGAACAGGCTGCCACAAGAGGTGGTGAGTTCTCCTTCAATGGAAGTCTTCAAACAGAGGCTGGATAGACATCTGTCTGGGATGATTTAGAGAATCCTGCTTTGAGGCAGGGGGTTGGACCAGAAGGCCCAGGAGGTCCCTTCCAACTCTACCATTCTATGATTCTATGATTCACACGGTCACAGGCTCAGTGTGGATAACACCAGAATATGAAAAGCGGAAAAAGTGTACTCTATCAGTAGCTTACAGGTGTATACAGTGTTGGTGTAATTTGAAATCTCCGTATATATTTAATGAGTAACACCACAACGCTCTTCTAGTATGGATTTTGACCATAATACAGAAGGCAGAAAAAACTTTACTGTATCAGAAGATACAGCTGTATACTGTTTTGGGGAAAAATTTAATCTCATATATATTTCAATAGTCACACACAGACGCTCTCTCAGTATGGATTTGACCGTAATACACAAGGCAGAAAAACGTTACTGTATCAGAGATACCAAGCTGTATATGATTTTGGGGAAAATTGAAATCTCCGTATATATTTCCGAAGTCACACACAGATAATCAGCATGTATTTGTCCGTGATACCAGCCAGTACTCGGTAGTATGAGAAGCGGACAGCTCTATACGGGTGTGTGAAAAAATGAACGCTCAGTAACTGTGCAGAAAAAATAAAAGTATTAGTGCTGTGTAGGTGCAGTGTTAAAAAGCACTCTGCACAGCAGTGTACAACAGCAAAAGAAATTTCCTTCCCTGTCACTGGCAGGCAGCCTTGTAATCAGCTCTGCTGCTCCACTTCAATAAATTCCTCCACTCCTACTGGCAAACAGCAGCCTAATAAATCAGCTCTGCTGCTCCACACAAGCAATTCCTCCCCTGTCACTGGCAGGCAGCCTAAGGACCAGCGCTGCTGCACACAACAAAATCCTCCCCTGTCACTGCACACTAACTGTACAGCTAATTGCTATCAGCACAACACAGTATTATTATTTTTTTTACTACCTAACGCTCTCCCTACTGAGAACCAGCACCAGCAACCTCTCCCTACACTAAGATCGGAAGAAGTAAAATGGCGGTCGGCGGTGAGGGGCTTTTATGGGCACTGTGATGCCACACAAAGCAAGCCAATCACTGCAATGCTCTTCTCTAAGATGGTGCTGGCCACTGCCCATGTCATCGCATTGCGCACAGTCTGCGTCTTGCTCATTGGCTGAGAAAAGGCCGAACGCATGGCCGACCTCACGCTATGGTCGGATTTTGCTCGGCGAAAACCCGACTTTGGCAAAAGTCGGTCTTTTTTGAATCTGACCGACCTGTTTCGCTCAACTTCAGTGATGAGCAAATGTGCTCGGTAATGCTCGTTACTTGCCCGAGCATCACTGTACTTGCGGTACTCAATGAGCGCTGAGCATTTCCGGGATTATTCGCTGGTGCTCTGGTCCCCCCCTTCATTTTTGGCACTCTTTAGAGCGCCAATCAACATGCAGGGATTGTCTGACACGCACTGTAATGCCGCAGCCATCTTGGTTGTGTGTATTACAGTGATTGGCTGGCCGCACAGCGTCATCAGGTGCATAAGAGACATGGCGCCGCCATGCTCATCACATTAGCTCCGGAATCAGCGAGTGTAGGTCAAGCTGCTGCCGAAACAAGGTCAGATTTAGGGGTTTATAAGGTAGTGTGGGTATACCATAAAAGAATATACAAATCCAGCTAAATCAACTTCCTTCTAAGGACTAATTACGGGTATATAGATTGCGAGCTAGATAGGCAGGGAGTGTATGTGCATATATACATATCAGTGCAAAGCATGCACGCACTGTATGTGGGTATATAGATCTCAGAAGCAGGCAGGCATTGTATGTGGCATACTTCATTGCATACATAAAGAGGGTCCATTCCATAACTGTCTGCTGCTGCTGCCTATTACACACGGCACCAATTCCAAACATTGCAACACGCCAGTCAATAAAACTCACACCTGATAACTCCTTACACAACCCACCTACACACTTCCACACACTGTATGCGTAATCACAATCCCACATAGTATGCCACACAGTCTCACATCCACCACATCCTTCTCTCGGGCACACATCCGTTCTGGTCAGACCTCATCTCTTCTGAACCTGTCGCACAGGCAAAATATTGTGCAAGGACATCCATACAATATCCCTTTGTCTATTAGACATCCCATGCGTTCCCAAACTCTTCCATGCAACCGAGACTTCATTCCCTCTCAAACCCACAATATTACACTCCACATCATTCTTATGTATTATTTTCATCACATTCTTAGCCATTCTAAAATCATTCATCGGCACACTCAGTAAATCATGCTTCCTCACAAACTTTTCAATCACCTCATACCAGACTGGACACTTTAAAGCAACAGGCACTCTACCATCCCTCTTTCTCCAACACAAGCCATACAACATCCTACCAGCAGAATAACTTGCCATATACGCTCCTTTATTTCCTTTATTCAACAAAATAACTACCGTTTTGATATACTGAAGCCCACAAAAAATCTCAATGTTTGGAAAGGCCATGCCACTATGGTGACATGCCTTAAAAAGACTTTCTCTCTTAAGTTTTTCTATTTTACTACTCCAGAAAAAAGTAAAAACTAACTTTTCCACTCTTTTTATTTTCCTATAAGACGGTGGAAAAACTGTTGCAATAAAAAGCAAAATCGGAAGAATCACCGCTTTTATGACCAAAATCTTACCACTCAAGGTCAAGTCTCTCAGTCGCCAAAAATTTAACTTACGCTTTATGCACAATCCACACTCCTCCCAGCTCTCCTTACCTTCCAGCTCCTTATTAAATAATACTCCCAGCACTTTGAGAGCACCCTCCTCACACTTAACCCCTTCGATTTTAACCCCATCATCCTCAAAACATTTAAATCTATATTTATTCCAATTCACTCTAAAGCCAGACGCACCACAGAAAAACTCCAAAAGCAACTTAACCCTACTCATAGACGCAACACTTTCACTCACAACCACAACATCATCCATATATCCAAGAACTTTCACATGCTTTCCACCACTCCCAGGTACCAACAAACCTCGCACCACTTTATGACGTCTCACCAAGCACAACAAAGGTTCTATTACACATACAAATAAGACAGGTGACATGGGACACCCCTGCCTTACACCAGGCATAATATTCACTTTCTCACTCAACCACCCATTAACAAGAAACTCACTTGACACACAATCATACAAAGACATTATCCCATTCACAAATTTTTTAGGAAATCCCATTCTCTCCAGAACTTTAAACAAAAACACATGCGAGACCCTATCAAACGCTTTCTCAAAATCAATTGTCAGAACCATACACTTCCGTTTCCTTCCCATACTGTCCCCAATCAAATCCCTTAATAACAATAAGTTATCACTCATACTTCTCCCAGGCACAGCACACACTTGATCCTCATCCACAACATTACCAATCACCTCACGCATACGATTTGCCAATAGTGTTGAGCGATACTTTCCGATATTGGGAAATATCGGATCGGATCGGACCGATACTCAAAAAGTATCGGATATCGCAGATTCCGATACCGGAAACCAATGCAAGTCAATGGGACAGAAATATCGGAATTAAAATATACCCTTTCTTTCCTTGTAGGTTAATTGTACATGAAGGAAAATAACTAAGAATAATGTAGAATGTATTGGGGAGGTGGAGGAGACATTAAAGGCATAGAGGTTTAGGCCAATCAAATGGAATAGCAGGAATACATTTTTTTTTAAGACGTTCGGAGTTACGAAGAAATTGACTATGTTGTTAACCTTTTTTCTATTTTTGCACATATGTATGTTTCACTACTTCCATGCTCTTCACCTTCTTTTTTACTTCTCACACACTTTCTCCTTCATGATCCTTAGCAGCAGCATCCTTTTCATCAACTTCTTCACCTTATTTATCTTCTTCTTCTTCACCTTCTTCCTCTTATTCTTTTTTTTTACATTCTTCATATTCTTCTTCAACTATTATTCTTCTTCATATTCTACTTCTTCATCTTCTTCCTATTCATCTTCTTCATCATATTGTTATTTGTGACACACATTCCTGTAGTTGTTATCTCTAAAAGTTTGAAGATTACACCTTCCGTTCTTGCTGTCACAAAAGATTTACAACAGTATTTGTCTGCGTTCAGATTGTCCTGCAGCAGCAGGCATTTTCCAGGGGCACCACGAGGAGGAACGGACTCACCTCCATACACTGCTTAGTCTTCTTCTGCTTATAATTTAGAGCATATCTTTTGCTCTGATTTTTGTGTCATGCTTAATGTTCTTCTGCTTTTTGTTCTTCTGCTTCTTGGTCTTCTGTCTCTTGTTCTGTATCTTGGTGGTTCTCTTCATGTTCTTTGTCCTCTTGGTCATCTTCTTCTGGGTCATGTTTTTGGTCTTCTTTGGTATGTTGTTCAGGCTCGTCGTCTTCATGGTCGTCGTCCTTGGGGTCGTCGTCTTCTTCAGGGTGGTCTTCAGGGTTGTCGTCTTCGGGGTTGTCATCTTCTTTGGGGTGGTCTTCAGGGTCGTCGTCTTCAGGGTCATCGTCTTCGGGTCATCGTCTTCTTCGGAGTGGTCTTCAGGGTCGTCGTCTTCAGGGTAGTCGTCAGGGAGATCCAGAGTGATTACTAAAAACCATTTAAAAAATCTTTAACTTGGAAATGTAGCAGAAGGTACAAGAAGGCTGAGTAACTGCCGAGAACCAGCTGACTGTCCTGGAACCTGGATGGGTAGTAGAAGGAACAAGAGCCAATGGCACTACCGAGGACCAGCTGACGGTACTGGGACACGGTTACTAAGCATGAGGTACCTGTGCTAGAAAACACTACCAAGGACCAGCAGACGTTGCTGGAACTCGATACCGAGATGGAGGCACCAAGGCCAAAGGCACTGCCGAGAACCAGCTGACAGTACTGGAACCTGGATGGGTAGCAGAAGTTACCCATGAAAACCAAAGTTGCAAGGCCGCGAGCCGGCCACAGTTACTGAATCTCACAGTCCTACAGGGGGTGCTTGTCCTATTGGCACTACGGAAACAGCCTTTACTTGCATATCCCGCAGCCCACATAGGAAGCACCTAAACTGCAGGCATAATAGAGTCGGCTAACCCGACCGCAACACGACAGGACAACGTATTGGAGGCAAAGTGACTTGACACTGCCCGGAAACAGCCGGAGTGCTGTAACCTGGCTGGGCAGGAGGGAGTACCCATGCCAAAGACACTGCCAAGATCCAGCTGACAGTACTGGAACCCGGAGGGGCAGCAGAAGGAAAAGAGCCAATGGCACTACCGAGGACCAGTTGACGGTACTGGACCATGGTTACTAAGCAGGAGGTAGCTGTGCTAGAAAGCACTACCAAGGACCAGCAGACGTTGCTGGAACTCGGATACCGAGATGGAGGCACCAAGGCCAAAGGCACTGCCGAGAACCAGCTGATGGCACTGGAACCCGGATGGGTAGCAGAAGTTACCCATGAAAACCAAAGTTGCAAGGCTGCGAGCTGGCCACAGTTACCGAATCCCACAGTCCTACTTGTGTGAGTGTGGACAGAGCAGGAGACATTGCCAGCTACACAGCTGGGGATCAGCTGACATTATTGAACCCCAATAATACAGGAGCTAGTGTTGACTGTGCAGACGGCACTTCCGAGCAGCAACTGGTGGTGTTGGAGCCCAGGGTCAAGGAGGCTGTAGGCTGAGGCCTAGTGTGAGCAAGGTTAATCTCTTGTGTAACTTGAAATTGGAGGTAGCAGGACTTATTGCCGGACACACAGCAGGGAACAGCAGGCGTTACTGAACCCCACAAACTCAGGAGCGAGTGTTTTTCTCTGTGCATACAGCACTTCTGAGCAGCAACTGGCGGTGTTGAAGCCCAGGGTCAGTCAGGGTGTAGGCTGAGGCCTAATGTGAGCAACTTTCAAATCTGATGTAACTTGAAATTGGAGGTAGCAAGACTTATTGCCGGACACAGCAGGGGAACAGCAGGCGTTACTGAACCCCACAAACACAGGAGCGAGTGTTTTTCTCTGTGCATACAGCACTTCTGAACAGCAACTGGCAGTATTGGAGCCCAGGGTCAAGGAGGGTGTAGGCTGAGGCCTAGTGTGAGTAAGTTTAATCTCTGGTGTAACTTGAAGTTGGAGGTAGCAGGACTTATTGCCGGACACACAGCAGGGGAACAGCAGGCGTTACTGAACCCCACAAATACAGGAGCGAGTGTTTTTCTCTGTTCATACAGCACTTCAGAGCAGCAACTGGTGGTGTTGAAGCCCAGGGTCAGTCAGGGTGTAGGCTGAGGCCTAATGTGAGCAACTTTCAAATCTGATGTAACTTGAAATTGGAGGTAGCAGGACTTATTGCCGGACACACAGCAGGGGAACAGCAGGCGTTACTGAACCCCACAAACACAGGAGCGAGTGTTTTTCTCTGTGCATACAGCACTTCTGAGCAGCAACTGGCAGTATTCGAGCCCAGGGATGAGAGTAGAAACAGAGAGGAGGCAGAGGACAAATTGGAGCAAGTTGAAAATCTGGACTTGTGTGAGTGTGGACAGAGCAGGAGACATTGCCAGCTACACAGCTGGGGATCAGCTGACATTACTGAACCCCAATAACACAGGAGCTAGTGTTGACTGTGCAGACGGCACTTCCGAGCAGCAACTGGCGGTGTTGGAGCCCAGGGTCAAGGAGGGTGTAGGCTGAGGTGTAGTGTGAGCAATTTTAATCTCTGGTGTAACTTGAAATTGGAGGTAGCAGGACTTATTGCCGGACACACAGCAGGGGAACAGCAGGCGTTACTGAACCCCATAAACACAGGAGCTAGTGTTTTTCTCTGTGCATACAGCACTTCTGAGCAGCAACTGGCGGTGTTGGAGCTCAGGGTCAAGGAGGGTGTAGGTTGAGGCCAAATTGGAGCAAGTTTAAAATCTGATGTGTTTTCAAATTGGAGGGAGCAGGACTTATTGCCGGACACACAGCAGGGGAACAGCTGGCATTACTGAACCCCACTAACACAGGAGCAAGTGTTTTTCTTTGTGCATACAGCACTTCTGAGCAGCAACTGGCGGTGTTGGAGCCCAGGGTCAAGGAGGGTGTAGAAATCACATATAGAGTAGTTGCCTTGTTCCGTGGCACTCCAAACAAGAGAAACTGAAGCTTTACTACCAGAAAATGATGAATTTTATTCAAAAATATTGAAATAAATACATTTAAAATAAAAGCGCATATATGCACATGGCGAGTTGGCGACAACAAATGCAACCAAAAAAAAACATAGGGTATAGGGGTTGAAATGAATGCATACAAGTACATTTCATAATCCATTAATGCTGCCTAAGGAACGGTATGTACACCTGTAATATAGTGCAGACAATGGATGTAGGACTAGTCATCATCATCATCATTAGAAGTTATATGCGACAGTAAAAAATACACTCATTGATGAAAACTGTTAGTTCACACCCCATATATTAAAGGTACAGCATGTAATCCTGATAATATGGCGCAATAATCAATGATCAAGCATAACCTATAAAAAGTGCATCGTGCATTGGGCACATTGCTATGTATGCCTGCAAGTGCAGGTGAAACAACGCCAACGGATAGAAAAGGTATATGCTATCTATGTATGAGAGTGCATAGCCTGATGGCGAATGGCGATATAATACTCTACCTCAATAAAGGCTGCAGCACCACTCACGCGCGTTTAGCTTGTAGCTTGTTGAAGAGGGGAAGTGCATGTATGCTCGCGCGTCGGTTTTGCCGCCCAGACTGCCTTCCTGCTCTGACGCGTCGGGTAGGGTAGCGGCTGGGCATCATATGACGCTGACTTGCAGTGACTTTGCGCAGCGTTTGTCAGCGGCAGCGCCGCTACAAAGCCGCCATCATGACTGAGTTCCTCTATAAACATGCACCTATTAGCAACCATACACGCATGTCCCCTCTTGAAGAAGCTACAAGCGAAACGCGCGTGAGGGGTGCCGCAGCCTTTATTGAGGTACAGTATTATATCACCATTCGCCATCAGTCGCTATGCACTCTGATACCTAGTTAGCATAAACCTTTTCTATCCGTTGGCGCTGTTTCACCTGCACTTGCAGGTATACATTGGTATTTTCACTATGCACAATGCACTTTTTATAGGTTATGCATGATTATTGCGCCTTATTATCAGGATTAGATGCTGGACCTTTCATATATGGGGTGTGAACTAAGAGTTGTCCGCAATCAGTGTATTTTTTACTGTCACATATATAAGTAATGATGATGATGACTAGTCCTACATCCATTGTCTGCACTATATTACAGGTGTACATACTGTTCCTTAGGCAGCATTAATATATTATGAAATGTACTTGTATGCATTCATTTCAACCCCTATACTCTATGTAGGCTTTTTTGGTTGCATTTGTAGTCGCCATGTGCATATATGCGCTTATATTTAAAGTGTCTATTTTTACATATTTGGGACTACAATTCATAATTTTATGGTTGGAAAACTTCCATTTTTCTTGTTTGGAGCATATCAATCAGAGTGTAGGCTCAGCCCTATGTGGAGCAAGTTTGACATCTGATGTGTGCAAGTGGAGGGAGCAGGAGACTTATTGCCGGACACACAGCAAGGGAACAGCTGGCGTTACTGAACCCCACTAACGCAGGAGCTTGTGTTTTTCTCTGTGCAGACCGCACTTCTGAGCAGCAACTGGCAGTGATGGAGCCCAGGGAGTACAGTTCAGGTGGTAGAAACATGAACACAACAGGAGACATGGATACTGTTGCCAACCAATTGTTTAATTTGAAACCGGACAGGCAAATTCAGGCGAGATCCATGCCTTGTTCATTTTCAGAAAAGTAAGCGGGTCAACGTTATCGGAGGATAGTCGCATGCGACGGTCTGTTAGTACACCACCTGCGGCACTAAAAACGCGCTCCGATAATACACTAACAGAAGGGAAGCCAGCACCTCCAATGCATACTGGCTAAGCTCTGGCCATGTATTCAGCTTAGAGACCCAAAACTTGAAGGGGGAAGAGCCATCTGGAAGTACACTGAGAGGGCAAGACATGTAGTCTGTCACCATCTGACGGAAACATTGCCTCCTGCTGACTGGAGCCGTCTGTGATGGTGTAGACATTTGTGGCGGTGACACAAAACTTTGCCACATTTGGGCCATACTGGTCTTGCCCTGTGCAGAGGCGCTGCTTCTGCTCCCTCTTGGTGCAGAGCTTCCTCCACTGCCTCGACGCACAGAGCTGCTTTGTAAAGCACTAGCAGCAGTGCCCTCGGCTGGAATGGAGAACATGATGGAATGCACCAGTGTGTCTTGGTACTCCCGCATTTTAAACTCCCGTTCAACGGTGTTATGAGGCTTTGTAAGTTGTCCTGGTAGCGAGGGTCTAGCAGGGTGTACACCCAATAATCAGACGTGGTGAGAATGTGGGTGATGCGACGGTCATTTCTCAGGCACTGCAGCATGAAATCAACCATATGCTGCAGACTCCCAACTGGCCAAGAAACGCTGTCCCCTGCAAGAGGCGTCATCTCTGCCTGCTCTGTATCACCCCACCCTCGCTCTACATACTGACTAGTGCATTGTGTACCTCCCTCCTCTGGAGCAATGTCTTCCTCCTCCATTGACTCCTCCTCATCCTCCTCACAAAGTGTCCCCTGCCTAAGCCTTTGTGAGGAACCACGTTGCGCAGACTGTCCAGAAAGTGATGGAATTTGTGACTCCTCATCCTCCACTTGCAGTGTTTTTTTAAGCAGGCAGATAAGGGGGACAGTCATGCTGACTAGTGCATGATCTGCACTCGCCATACGCGTGGAATCATTGAACGCACGCAAAATGTGGCAGATGTCCTTCATAGAGGCCCACTCAGTGGTGGTGAAGTGTGAACCGTGCGAAGTGCGACTTGTTTGCGCCTGATGCAGTTGGTACTCCATTACTGCTGCCTGCTGCTCACACAACCGCTCCAATATATGTAACGTGGAATTCCACCTGGTGGGTAGGTCACATATGATGTGATGTTCCGGAAGGCGGAATCGCCGTTGCAGAGCTGCAATGCG
This sequence comes from Oophaga sylvatica, assembly GCA_033576555.1. NCBI lineage: Eukaryota > Metazoa > Chordata > Amphibia > Anura > Dendrobatidae > Oophaga > Oophaga sylvatica. The sequence goes on from JARQOD010000005.1 coordinate 189,670,531, forward strand.
CGATCTGGCCATGCTGGAACGCCACAAGTGAGCGCACTCTATGCGGACCTTGTGCAGCAGTGCATCAAGATCCAGATAGTCCCTCAAAAAACTCTGCACGACCAAGTTGAGCACATGTGCCAGACATGGTATGTGAGTGAGGTTGCCTAGGCCCAGAGCTGACACCAAATTTCGGCCATTGTCAAACACTACCAAGCCTGGCTGGATATTCGCTGGCACAAACCACACGTCGCTCTCCTGCTTGATGGCATTCCAGAGCTCCTGCGCTGTGTGGCTTCGATTCCCCATTGAAATTAATTTCAGGACAGCCTGTTGACGTTTGGCCACCGCTGTGCTCATATCGGTCGTAACAGGTAAGCGTTCACGGGTCCATGTGGTGGTAGACCGTGACGGCTCCTGCAGCGATGATTCTGAGGAACTGGAGTAGGAGGAGGAGTCAATGTGTACAGACTGGATTCCTGCAATCCTTGGAGTTGGCAGAACACGTACAGCGCCACTCTCAAGATCTGTACCCGGCTCCACAACATTGACCCAATGAGCAGTGAGGGAAAGGTATCGTCCCTGTCTATGGTTACTGGTCCATGCATCGGTGGTCAGGTGGACCTTGCTACTGACGGCGTTTAGTAGCGCATGTTTAATTTTTCCCCCCACATGCTTTTGCAGGGCAGGGACGACTTGCCTGCTGAAATAAAAGCGGCTGGGCATGTTGTATTGTGGGACTGCCAATGCCATGAAGTTACGGAAGGTGTCAGTCTCCACCAGCCTGAATGACAGCATTTCAAGGGACAGGAGTTTTGCAATGCCAGCATTCAGAGCCTGTGCTCGGGGACGATTTGCCGAGTATGGCCACCTTTTCTCCCATGCCTGTGCTACCGATGGCTGTAGACTGGCCTGGGACTGTGAGGATGACTGGGAATGTGGTGCTGTGGGTGGAATTACACTGGGTCTCTGTACACCAGTGCCAGAGGTTCTTCCAGGGCGATCCTGTGAGGAAGCCGAACCAGCTGTGTGTGAGCTGGAGGAAGAAGCTACAACACGAGCTGAAGAGGTAGGTGGTGCTGTAGGTTGGCCTACGTCTTCAGTGTGTCTTTGTAACTCCACCACGTGCTTGGTCCGCACATGTTTCCACATATTTGTGATATTGAGGTTGCTGACACTTTTACCTCTTTTTACTTTTTGATTACACAGCTTGCATTTGACAAAGCAAATGTCATCTGCAACTGTGTCAAAAAAGGACCACGCACTGCAAGTCCTGGGAGCGCCCGTTTTGGATTTTGGTAGAGAACTGCTCCCAACGGGTGGCAAACTGGAAGCTACAGGCTACCGAGTCAGAACCCTACCTGTCCCTCCTATTTGGACCGTTGGGGGAATCTCTTCCTCAGAGCTGCTCCCACCACCTTCCTGTTCCTCACGCCATGATGAGTCAAGGACCTCATCATCTACACTACCCTCTTCAAACACCTGCTTCTCCTGGGTCGTCTGGCCAGCACCATGCGCAACAGAAACTGGCACCTGAGTCTCATCATCATCAGATGCGTTCTGAGGTGTGCTGACCATAGGCACTGGCCCACCCGCTTCTTCAGATTCAGAGAGACAAAGCAGTTGTGCATCACTGCATACTCCCTCTTCTTCACATTCTAGAATGCTGCATGGCTGGCCCCCTATTTCCAAGCCAGCAGATTCAGAGAACAGAAGTTGAGACTGAGCTGGCTCCTGTACAGAGCTCTCTGACTGCCTGGGCAATTTGGCAGGTGGTGAAGAGACAGATGGTTGCTCTTCAGTGCTCTGGTCCTGAGAGGATGTGGATGCAATTGAAGTCGATGCGTTAGCTGCCATGCATCCGACAACGGCTTCAATTTGTTCTTCCCGCAGCAGGGGGGTACGGCGAGCTCCTACAAAGCTGCGCATAAAGGACCGCTCCCGGGGAAAACTGTGGGCTGCTGTGTCACTGGAGCTCGCAGCAGGCACAGAATCCCCACGTCCTCTCCCTGCTGAAACTCCACGCCCACGTGTGTTACTCCCTGCCTTCTTCATCTTGGTAGATTGATAAAGATAGGCAGAAAAATACTAAGGCCTTAGTGTTCTTATTCCTGAACAGCTGCTAACAGGTATAAGAAACACTAAGTTTAAGTGTGGACTACACTTTAATATGAGCTAATGTGGCCGAACAAGTGTCAAGTGTAGTGTTTGGTGAACTTTATTAACTTTTTTGTGTTTTTCACAAAAAAAAAGGTTGTGATTGAGACAAAAGATGTACAATCGCTAGTATCACAAACTTTTTGTAGCTTGTACAATGCAGGAAGGTAACCTACAATGCAATAGATTAGGCTACAAAAAATAGGGTAATACTAATCTGGCTGGTTCTGCAGGCCGCAAACCAGCCGAAAGGCTCCTCTATCTACTCCTATGTAGTGTTTGCAACCAATGAATTGGATACGTATGGAAGCACGTCACACTAATAGGAGAGAGTTAATTTAAATTGAATTGAGCAGCAATTACAAAAAAAAAAAAGGATGAGGCAGTGACACACGCTTAGCAGACTACAGTCATGGCCAAAAGTTTTGAGAATGACACAAATATTATATTTTCACATGATCTGCTGACCTCTGGTTTTTATGTGTGTTTGACAGATGTTTTTGTAGAGCCCAGCTGTTCAGAATGTGTTAGAAATGAATTCTGAGCAGAAGCTCCCTCTGGTGGTTACAAACAGTACTGAACTATTCAATGAAGATTGTGAAGATTGGCAATCAGGTGTTACAGACTGGTCTTATATAAGGGAGGTTCCCTCCCATCAGGGTTGCCGGTGATCAATTGTTCTTGTCTCAACTTTGGTTCCTGGTTCACTTGGAAGCTTGCTGTGTCTTGCCTGCATCTTCTGCTAACAGATAAGACATTTTCTGCTTTTATTTTTGTGCTTGCTTTTTGCATTTTGTCCTGCACTTCTGTGGAGGTCAGCCAGGTCCCCTCCGGGGGCTTGTGCTCCTCTCAGTTTATCTGAGCCACTGTTATTTGTTCATTTGCCTTTTCCAGTTTTTTTCAGTGGCTGCTGCTTAGTTTTGTTACACCAGAGAACTAATTTAGGTGGTAGAGGTCATGTGATCTCAGGTGTTTTTGCAATTAGTGAGTTGGTATTTTTTTAGGGTTTTTTGGATTGCAGTAAGTGTCCTTCCTATCCTTTTCTTTCTAGGAAGATTGGGCCCCAACGTTTGCTCATACTACAGTGCCTACAAGTAGTATTCAACCCCCTGCAGATTTAGCTGGTTGACACATGCGGAATTAACTTGGCATTGTGACATTTGTACTGTAGATCAGCCTGGAAGTGGGAAATGCACTGCAGCAAAAATTTTTGTTTTAATTTTTTATTTTTTATTTTAAAAAGGTTAAAAGTTAATTCAGAGTGTCATTTATTATTCAACCCCTCAAACCACAAGAATTCTGTTTGGTCCCCCTAAAGTATTAAGAAGTAGTTCAGGCACCAAGAATAATGAGCTTCACATGTGTGGATTAATGATCTCTTTTGCCAGCCTTTTCTGACTATTTAAGACCCTCCCAAACCTTGTGAACAGCACTCATACATGGTCAACATGGGAAAGACAAAGGAGCATTCCAAGGCCATCAGAGACAAGATCGTGGAGGGTCACAAGGCTGGCAAGGGGTACAAAACCCTTTCCAAGGAGTTGGCCCTACCTGTCTCCACTGTTGGGAGCATCATCCGTAAGTGGAAGGCTTATGGAACTACTGTTAGCCTTCCACGGCCTGGACAGCCTTTGAAAGTTTCCTCCCGTGCCGAGGCCAGGCTTGTCCGAAGAGTCAAGGCTAACCCAAGGACAACAAGGAAGGAGCTCCGGGAAGATCTCATGGCAGTGGGGACATTGGTTTCAGTCAATACCATAAGTAACGTCTCCACCGCAATGGTCTCCGTTCCAGACAGCCCGTAAGGTACCTTTACTTTCAAAGCGTCATGTCAAGGCTCGTCTACAGTTTGCTCATGATCACTTGAAGGACTCTGAGACAGACTGGTTCAAGATTCTATGGTCTGATGAGACCAAGATCGAGATCTTTGGTGCCAACCACACACGTGACGTTTGGAGACTGGATGGCACTGCATACGACCCCAAGAATACCATCCCTACAGTCAAGCATGGTGGTGGCAGCATCATGCTGTGGGGCTGTTTCTCAGCCAAGGGGCCTGGCCATCTGGTCCGCATCCATGGAAGGATGGATAGCACGGCCTACGTGGAGATTTTGGCCAATAACCTCCGCTCCTCCATCAAGGATCTTAAGATGGGTCATAATTTCATCTTCCAACAAGACAACGACCCAAAGCACACAGCCAAGAAAACCAAGGCCTGGTTCAAGAGGAAAAAGTCAAGGTGTTCGAGTGGCCTAGTCAGTCTCCTGACCTTAACCCAATTGAAAACTTGTGGAAGGAGCTCAAGATTAAAGTCCACATGAGACACCCAAAGAACCTAGATAACTTGGAGAAGTGGGCAAAGATAACTCCACAGACCTGTGCCAGCCTGATCAGGTCTTATAAAAGACGATTATTAGCTGTAATTGCAAACAAGGGTCATTCCACGAAATATTAAACATAGGGGTTGTATAATAATTGATCCACACTTTTATGTTTAAAATTTATTAAAATTCAACTGAGCAACGTAACTTTTTGTTTTGTAAGATTTATGCTTCTGTTAATAAATCCTACTCTCGTTTGCAGTTTGAAGGCTCTAACTTATTTGCATCTTATCAAACCAGCTACAGTTAGGTCCATAAATATTTGGACAGAGACAACATTTATCTAATTTTGGTTCTAGACATTACCACAATGAATTTGAAACAAAACAAATCAGATGCAGTTGAAGTTGAGACTTTCAGCTTTCATTTGAGGGTATCCACATTAAAATTGGATGAAGGGTTTAGGAGTTTCAGCTCCTTAACATGTGCCACCCTGTTTTTAAAGGGACCAAAAGTAATTGGACAATTGACTCCAAGGCTATTTCATGGACAGGTGTGGGCAATCCTTCATTATATCATTCTCAATTAAGCAGATAAAAGGGCTGGTGTTGATTTGAGGTGTGGTGTTTGCATTTGGAAGGTTTAGCTGTGAAGGAAACATGCGGTCAAAGGAGCTCTCCATGCAGGTGAAACAAGCTATCCTTAAGCTGCAAAAAACAGAAAAAACCCATCTGAGAAATTGCTACAACTTTAGGAGTGGCAAAATCTACAGTTTGGTACATTCTGAGAAAGAAAGAAAGCACTGGTGAACTCATCAATGCAAAAAGACCTGGGCGCCCACGGAAGACAACAGTGGTGGATGATCGCAGAATACTCTCCATGGTGAAGAGAAACCCCTTCACAACAGCCAACCAAGTGAACAACACTCTCCAGGAGGTAGGCGTATCAATATCCAAATCTACCATAAAGAGAAGACTGCATGAAATTAAATACAGAGGGTTCACTGCACGGTGCAAGCCACTCATAAGAATCAAGAATAAAAAGGCTAGGCTGGACCTTGCTAAAAAACATCTAAAAAAGCCAGCACAGTTCTGGAAGAACATTCTTTGGACAGATGAAACCAAGATCAACCTCTACTAGAATGATGGAAAGAGAAAAGTATGGCGAAGGCGTGGTACAGCTCATGATCCAAAGCATACCACATCATCTGTAAAACATGGCGGAAGCAGTTTGATGGCTTGGGCATGCATGGCTGCCAGTGGCACTGGGTCACTAGTGTTTGTTGATGATGTGACACAGGACATAGAACCAAAATTAGATAAATGTTGTCTCTGTCCAAATATTTATGGACCTAACTGTAAATCTGCAGGGGGTTGAATACTACTTGTAGGCACTGTATTTTCTGTCTGTGTCTGTATTTCCTCTTGTCTAACCGCAATTACATGTTTGGGGGCTTCCTATGTTCTTTGGGGATCTGCTCCGGGGCAGATAGTTTTCCTCTTTCTATCTTTAGGTGTAGTTAGCTTCTCAGGCTGTGACGAGGCGTCTAGGACCAACGTAGGTACGCTCCACGGCTGCCTTTAGTTGTTGTGGTTAGTCAGGGTACTGCAATCCAGTAGATTCCAACCTCTCTGGTGTATTGCCTTTTTTGCCTGCTCTCCTCAGCTACCAAATCATAACACCCAGCTGCGCTTGGAATCTCATTTCCCAGAGGGATGCACCGAAGGTAATGACCACTAGAGGACCCAATATGCATACACACATCTTCACCAATCCCTAGAGCCACCAGAGGGAGCCTTTGTAGTGTATATAAGGATGGTGAAGACACTCAGAGAGCAGATTAGTCTGAGTCTACGTGGAGAGTAGATCAGTTCTCAGCTTAGTCACCTCAGAGAGGAGTTGAGAGTTGTTAGTTCTCTTGGAGAGGAGGGAGAGAGAACAGCAGTTGTAGAAAGAACCTGGAATCTGCAGCTCTAAGCTTAGTTCAACGTGTGGAGGCTAGTACAAGTGGAAAGATAGCCACTCCAGCCTAGTCAGAACTGAGTCAACTGAGTCCAGTTCAGTGAGCAAGCGTGCCGACGCTTTGAGAGCGGTGAAGAAAGGAAAGAAGCAGTCTACCATCTGCTAGTGTGTGATAGTGCGAGGGTCGAGTAGGACGAAAGGCGAGTGGAGTAAGAAGAGAGTGACAGAGGTGGAAACAGCATTGATAGCTTACCTCTACACTGATTAACCGGATGTCGGGTCCGAGCTTGCTGGATCCTTCACTCCTAGCAGGAGATACCGGAGACCCTGCGGGACTACAAGTCGCAGGAGCCCATAGGTGTTGATACTTGGCTGGGTTAGGAAGACAGGAGTCTGGCAGGTACCGCCATTAGAGACTGTGTCCTTCCAATAGAAAGCCCTATACAAAGTCAGCCGGGTGCAAAGTTGAAGACAGAGTTAGGCCTCGTTTCATACAGGTCAGAGACTCACATTACAGGAGTAAGGAGGCCCTACAGCTACTCAGTGGGAAGAACTGGACGTGCATCCTTCACCCTGCCAGCACCCGGGGACGTGCCTGCAATACCATCAGTAAAGGTACAGAAAGAGACTTTCGTGTGCGTGTCTGCCTTATTACTCCTGCGGCTGAACTCCCCTTCTCCGTCCTGCACCCCCACACTCTGTTTACCCTGAAGGATCCCAGCCTTGCCTGTGGAAGGCTTAACACCTTGCTGCCCAACACCAACCCTTCAGCGGACCTGTACAGCAGCGCTGGTCACACTGACCAGGTACCACAGGTGGCGTCACGAACATTTCAACAAACCTTTAATCCCCTGTAAATATCCCCTTTTCAGTGAGCGCCCAGGGCCACGGACCGAGCTGTGTCGCCGTGACATCCCCCATAAAAGTGAACGGGCTCGGTGCCGAGTACCCCACAGGCCCTGGCGTGCGACTCTTTTCTGGCATCACGAACAGGATATCGTGCCCTGCAGCAACGGAGAATTTGTGCCCGTTGCCACCAGGTACTGTGTGCCTTAGTAAAAGACTGTGTTTTGTATGTGGTGAGAATTCCCCGCCATTTGCCCGCCATTGGCCGCCATTTACAGCGCCACGGCGCGAAAAACTAGTGGGCGTACCTGCAAAAGCGCGCCGAGTCCCGGACATGCCCCCAACGCTATCGCGGCGGCAGGTCCTGTGGAGAGCTTCAGTGAACGCTCGGACGTCAGAGCGCCGGCGACGCAGGTCCTTCTCACTACTAGAACCGGAGGAAGCTGCGGCCTACAGGAGAAGGTAGGCCACGCTTAACTAGGGGGGCGCAGACATGTCGCAGCAGCAAGCTGACAGCGTGGCCCAGGCTGACCGCCCCAATGACTTACCCCTCGGCGCTGCCGCGCAGGACAGAAACGCTGGCCCCTCACCATGTCCTGTGGCTCCGATAGTACCGATAACACTACCGTATATACCCGGAGCAAAATGGCTTCCCCAGTACAGCGGTATGCCAGACACCCTGTCAGGGTTTAGGCGCAAAATATGCAGCATAATGGACATGTACCCTATGTCAGAGAAACAAAGAGCTGCAGTGGTAGTGGGACAACTGACTGGTGCTGCAGAGAGGGAAGTGGAGACTTGGACAGCTGCAGACCAGGAGTCAGTATCTGCAATTTTCTTAAAGCTACAGACTATCTTTGAGGACCGCACTGAGACAGATCTCCAGATGAGGTTTTACCAATGCTCCCAGAAACCAGATGACAGCATTAGGGACTACGCCTGCTGACTACAAGGGGCCCTGCGAGCTCTCAAACAGGTTAACCCCATAAGTGTCATCAATGAAAATAAAATGTTAAAGGAACAATTTGTACGGGGACTGAGGTCCCAAGCTGAAAGCAGAACTGTGCACTGGTGGTCCTTGGATCATCCTGATGCTACCTTTGATGCCCTTAAGGATATAGCTATAAAAGGACTGCGACCCCTGGAAACGCCCGAGATGGCAACCCAGTGTCACCTGGGTGAAGCCACTCTAAAGCCAGCAGCATCCACCTTTTCCCCGCTGGTTGCGGAAGCCAAAACGCAGGTGGAGCCCCCTACTGAGCTGGACTGTCTGCGCTCAGAAGTGCGCCAGCTGACCAAAAACCTGGCCACTGTAATGAGTGCCCTGCAACTGCGGAAGGAAGAAGAAGAAGGAAAGATCCTGCTAGCTGACTGCCCAGAGGATGTCCCTTGGATGAGCCGGAGGAGAAGGAGGACGTCGCCGCACCGGAGGAGGACAACGCCACCCCCAGGAGCGACCCCCGACCAGCACCATCTTCGCCGAGAGATCATCTGCTACCGCTGCCACAGAGAAGGTCACCCAGCATGTCGGTGTCCTTTAAACGAGTAGATCCTGGGTCCGAGGGCCAATACCCAGGAATAGACTCTTCAGGCCCCTCAGACTGGAACCACAGTTTTGGGGGAGGAAGACCATACCTGTCCATCATACTGGACGGGATCGCAATCCCTGCCCTGCTGGACACTGGATCTCAGGTAATCATCATACCTGATGTCCTGTATAATAGATTTTGGTCTATGGACAGTCTCCAGCCCCCAAGCCCTGACTTTGCAGTATACGCCTCTAATGACCTCCCTGTTGATATACTCGGAACCAAAAACGTGGACGTGAAAGTGGGTAGAGTGGAGCTGAAGGACCAGGGACTTTTAGTAGTAAAAACTGTAAATGAGGAAAATGGCTTAAATGTGGTTTTAGGTACCAACATTATCAGTAACTGTTTGGAGGAAGTTGTGTTTTTGCTCCAGCAGCTTGCCGATGTTGCCAGGCCAAAGCAAAAGGGAGTCATCTAGAAGGAGATCTGGGCCCTGATGTGCCAGCAGCAAGTGAAACTGACCGGTGGTGAGATTGGTAATGTAAGGGTGACAGACCCGAACCCCATTGTGATACCCCCAATGAGTGAAATGCTTATATGGTGTAGAGCAGCATTAGGTCTGAGAGGACAGAACTACCAAGCAGTAGTAGAGCCCCATTGTTCAGAACATAGACCTACACTCATGACAGCTAAAGGGGTAGTGGAGGTACGAAATTGGAGAGCGCCAGTACGTTTTCTCAATTGGGAGAAGATGAAGTGAACTTAACACGATATGCCACTGTTGTTAAATTACATGCAGTAGATAACTCCATTCACTCGATGGAGTTCTTAACGTCCCCACAACTAGCGGAGGATAACGACCCAGCAACCCAGGTGGAGGATTGGTGTTAGCAGCTCCATGTCGGGACAGACACCACTCCAGCCCACCAGAAACAGGGAGTACTTTGAGTGGTACAGGAGTACACACAGGTATTTAGCAAACACCCACTTGACTTTGGGACAATTAAGGGAGTGCAACACCATATCCCTACAGGCAATCACCCCCCCATTAAAGAACGTTACAGGCCTATACCACCAGCACACTACCAGAAAGCAAAGGAGATGTTGTGTGATATGAAGGAAGCAGGGGTGATAAGGAATAGTTGTAGTCCCTGGGCAGCACCTCTAGTCCTAGTCAGGAAAAAGGATGGAAGCATGAGAATGTGTGTAGATTACAGATAAGTAAATCGCATTACACATAAAGATGCATACCCTTTACCACGCATTGAGGAATCCTTAGCTGCATTAAAGACTGCTAATTACTTTTCCACCCTTGAACTCACTAGTGGGTACTGGCAAGTAGCTGTGCCTGAGGAGGATCGGGAGAAGACGGCTTTCACCACCCCGATGGGACTCTGTGAGTTTTACAGAATGCCGTTTGGACTCAGCAGTGCCCCTGGAACGTTCCAGAGAGTGATGGAGAGCTGCCTGGGACATCTCAACTTTGAAACTGTGTTGATGTACCTGGACGACGTAATAGTGTATTCCAAGACGTATGAAGATCACTTGAAGCACCTGGCGGATGCATTCGAGTCACTGTCCAAGTATGGGATGAAACTGAAGCCTTCAAAGTGCCATCTGCTCAAACAAAAGGTACAGTACTTGGGACATATTGTCAGCTCAGAAGGAGTAGCGCCAGACCCCGAGAAGGTCACCGCCATCCAGAAATGGCCGGAGCCGAAGAATCTCAAGGAGGTGCGACAGTTCCTGGGACTGACAGGATACTACCGGAGGTTTGTGAAGGACTACACCAAGAAAGCAGCGCCTCTGCAAGACTCCTGGTAGGACAGTCCCTCAAGAGCAGAAATTCTCCATTTCACTGGGGTAATGAACAGGCTGAGGCATTTAATGAGATGAAGGAGATCCTGACAGGCGTCGAGATCTTAGCCTACCTTGACTACAGCCAGCCGTTCCTGCTGTACACTGATACCAGCAACGAAGGATTGGGAGCTGTCCTCAGTCAGAAGCAAAATGGCGTGGAGAAAGTCATCGCATATGCAAGCAGGAAGCTCCGCCCGACCGAGAGGAACCCAGAAAGCTACAGCAGCTTCAAGTTGGAGTTCCTGGCACTGGTCTGGGCCATTACTGAAAGATTCAAGCATTACCTAGCCTCTAGCAAATTCACGGCCTTCACTGACAATAACCCCTTGACACATCTCGAAACAGCTAAGCTGGGAGCCATGGAACAACATTGGATGGCTCGGCTGTCGAACTATCAATTTACAATCAAGTACAGGGCGGGCCGCAAGAACGCCAACGCTGATGCCCTGTCCAGAATGCCTCATGAGTCAGACACGGAAGAGGAGTTGGATGACCTAGAAGATATTGAACTACCTGCCTTTCACAGAAATGGGATGATCCATGAGCAACGAGCTTGCAGGAGGCAGCGTGGTAAGACGTTAAACCCTTTACCTCACCACAGCTGGAAGGATTAAAAATAAACTCGGCACTCAACTTAAAGTAAATGGTGAAAATTTAATGTAGTCCACGGTAGTAAAGAAACGTTTCGGTCTTAACAATCAGACCTTCATCAGTCAGTACATAGACAAAATAATAATAATAAGAAAATAAAAATAAACAAAGTATATACAGAAGATATGGTCAGTAGAAATAGAACTCGTTCTCAGAAATGTAGCTTAGGCTCAAAAAATTCTAATACAGAGATCAGACCGGAATAGATAAATTCAATGATGAGACATACCATAATGTACCGGGATAGGGTAATTATGCCCTAATGACCAGAGCCGGTAAGTAATGGTGAGGTCTGGTGAAAAAAAGGGGAAATGTGATGTGATAAGGACTAGAGGCGGCTCATAGGTGCAGAAATGTGATTACAAGACGTTACATACCAGGTAACTTGTAAGCAGTAACCCTATACAGGGATGAGGATTTGAGACCTGTAATGTAACAATGGCTCAGTACACAATGCTATGAAAAATGTGCATGAAGTTTTGCTAATCGGCTGATGAGGAACGCTAAGGGCCATACCTGAATGAGGTTGTAAGTTCCGGTCACAGAAAGAGGCAGCTATGGGTAGGACGCAGCATCCACCACAAGTCCATGTGTGCAGCTAGCTGGCATCGCAAGTGAGGGGAGGAAAAAGGGGAAGGGGCGGGAGTAACCGCTGAATCAGCCAATGGCTGAGTTGGTTGTGAAACCGGAAGAGTCCATGTGGAAGGTGATAGCTGTGCGTGTCACAGAGCAAATGGTGCGTTCCAGGAGTGAAGCCGAGATGTAGCAGAGCCGATAGTGTTGTGCTCGAGTGTGTGAGCACCAGATGATGAGAATAATTGCGGGCAGAATGTCTCTTTAGTATAGTCGGCTCTAAAGAGAAGAAAGCGATAAATTAGTAGACAATTATGGCTCAATACAATGAATAAAATTCAAATGGAGATATACATTGTTGAGATGAAATGGGCAGAAGCACAAATATAGAACATAAGATATAAATATGAATATATAAGAGACAGACTCTTATTTGGGCGGCACATACATAAGAGATGTTAGGTGGTGGACAAAAAGGTGCTTTCTATTAAAGGTACAAAATAAGATAATATGTACATTCATATATCCCAACAGACGAGACAACCTATGTGGCCACATAATTCAAGGTATGGTTATGAAGAAATGGTCACATAAGTGAAATAACAGATTCAAACAAAAGATAATAAATCATAGTCACGATTCAAACCCCTGGGTGACATAGTATACAGGGTGTGGATAAAGTGAGCCTCACGGCGTTTTAATTGCCGTATACGGTCACCACCCCTCCTATCGTCTACTGGTACCGCTGAGGAATTGTTGAAAACACAAATCAACACTAACATCGGCCAACACAGAAAGGACACAGAGGATCGGAAAAGACGAAAATTCGCTCGAGACCAGGAAGACTATGATCTAGACCGTGTCTATAAGTGGCGGGATAGACAATCAACATGGCGTACCTCCTCAAGACCTGTTCAGAGATCCTCCACGGACGTATCTACCTCCGGCTCAGAACAATACCGCAGTGGCCAACCAGCAATGTCGACTTCTTTTTTAGGACAACGGAGACGTACCCAACGAAGAAGAGGACCAGACGGGGGCACAGACCGAAGGGGCAACTACGACCAACAACGGACTACACGGTCCCAGGTATGTGCCCTCTCGTCATTAACATTTCCTCACGGACTTTAAGCGTTGCAGAACACATTTTACTACAAAAAGGACTAACATTTTGACCCTCGTATAAATACAGAACATTCGATCTTGAAATGGATCTCCAACGCTTTTTCCGACTACTTAGACTAAAGGTCTATTTTTCACAATCAGCCAATACAGCTCCTAACACAATTGATTCTACTGCAGAAACTAATCGCTTATCTGTCACTAATTTAGGCCTTAGGTCCAAAAGTACATTTAGACCACCAAAGGGCTCCAATGTCCTGGAAACTTTTGTTGATTTTGTTCAATCTTCCTTCAAATGTCTTAAAACAGACATAGATAGGGGTAAACTATATTATGCACCCAATTTATCAGCAATAGACCACCATGCACTCAGGTCACTACAGCAGGACACCAATATAATAATAAAACCTGCAGACAAGGGGGGAGCCGTCGTGGTCATGGACCGGTCATATTATGTCTCTGAGGCTCTCCGCCAGCTTCACAATAATACTATTTATCATGAATTACCTTCTGACCCTACCAGTACAACTAGACAATATATCAAGGAGGTACTTGGACGACATAGTGAATCTGGGGTTTTAGACAGTAAAACATATGATTTTCTCATTTCTCCAAATCCGGTTATTCCGGTCTTCTATCTATTACCGAAGATTCACAAAAATCTCCAACAACCACCAGGCCGACCAATTGTCGCCGCTTCGGATTCTATTTTTTCTCCAATTGCTATTTACCTTGAGAAAATCCTGACCCCCCTAATTAAATCCAGTCGTTCCTTTATCCTTGATACCGGAAGCTTTCTTGACATTATTCGCTCAATTCATCAGGTCCCTAAACATGCTCTTTTGGTCACATTCGATATCAAGGATTTATATACTTCCATACCCCATTCACATGGCATACAGTCTGTTCAATACCTATTAGAATCATCTAATTTTAGTGTCGCACAAACCGAATTATGCATTGATCTCTTGACAATCGTACTTACTAAGAACTATTTTATGTTTCAGGATAATTTTTATCTGCAAATACGCGGGACCGCAATGGGCTCGAACGTAGCACCCCCCTATGCTAATTTTTACATGTCCCATTTCGAAGAGACAACAATCTACACTTGTCCCCTCTACAGAGACAATGTTATCATGTGGAAACGATACATTGACGACGTGTTCTGCATATGGGGTGGCACGTTCGAGTCCTTGCTTCACTTCCATCAGTTCCTTAATACATCATGGCCCGGTTTGAGTTTTACCATATCTCATGATCCACGTAGGATCAATTTTCTTGACACAATGGTTATCAAGGATCATGAGGGCAGATTATCGACGGACCTTTTCACTAAGCCGACTGACCCAAATGGCCTATTGCACTACACCAGCTTCCACCCTACAACCATAAAAAGATCTATCCCAAGATCACAGTTCCATCGGGTGAGACGCATTGTCTCAGATCCCACCACCCTAGACACCCGTCTAACAGAGATGAGTAAGAAATTTCAAGACAGAGGCTACCCACAAAAAATACTGGACTCCTCTATTACTCCTCTCACGAGAACGAAACGAGATAACACAGGCAGGATTGCCTTTGTACATTCGTACCATCCATTTGCGTATATCCTACACAAATCTATACGCCAACATTGGCCGCTCCTACAACAGGCTCATACGGAAATTTCCGAATTTAGTAAACCTTTTCTTCCCTGCTTTCGTCGCGCCCCAAATCTCAGAAATTCTCTAATTAGAGCCGATCTAGGCTCCACAAAACAGAGGTCCACACAAAGCTTCATACAACGACAGAGAGTAGGAACTTTTTCCTGTCTCAACTGTACTCAATGCTCCAATGTTCAAAAGGGTGAGACCATCCATCACCCTTATACGGGCAAAACATTTAAAATCCGGGGCTATTTTACTTGCAACACTTCATTTGTCATATATGCAATAAAATGTCCATGTGGCCTTTTATACGTAGGTGAGACTACACAACCGGCGAAGGATCACATTTCCAAACACAAGTCCACCATTAGATGTCAAAACACACTCCTCCCAATCCCATATCATTTTATTTCAGCAGGACACACCATTGCACAGCTCAAATTCCAAATTTTGGAACAAGTTCCACAACCTAGGAGGGGTGGTGACCGTATATGGCAATTAAAACGCCGTGAGGCTTACTGGATCCACACCCTGGATACTATGTCACCCAGGGGTTTGAATCATGACTATGATTTATTATCTTTTGTTTGAATCTGTTATTTCACTTATGTGACCATTTCTTCATAACCATACCTTGAATTATGTGGCCACATAGGTTGTCTCCTCTGTTGGGATATATGAATGTACATATTATCTTATTTTGTACCTTTAATAGCAAGCACCTTTTTGTCCACCACCTAACATCTCTTATGTATGTGCCGCCCAAATAAGAGTCTGTCTCTTATATATTCATATTTATATCTTATGTTCTATATTTGTGCTTCTGCCTATTTCATCTCAACAATGTATATCTCCATTTGAATTTTATTCATTGTATTGAGCCATAATTGTCTACTAATTTATCGCTTTCGTCTCTTTAGAGCCGACTATACTAAAGAGACATTCTGCCCGCAATTATTCACATCATCTGGTGCTCACACACTCGAGCACACCACTATCGGCTCTGCTACATCTCGGCTTCACTCCTGGAACGCACCATTTGCTCTGTGACACGCACAGCTATCACCTTTCACATGGACTCTACCGGTTTCACAACCGACTCAGCCATTGGCTGATTCAGCGTTACTCCCGCCCCTTCCCCTTTTTCTCCCCTCACTTGCGATGCCAGCTAGCTGCACACATGGACTTGCGGTGGATGCTGCGTCCTACCCACAGCTGCCTCTTTCTGTGACCGGAACTTACAACCTCATTCAGGTATGGCCCTTAGCGTTCCTCACCAGCCGATTAACAAAACTTCATGCACATTTTTCATAGCATTGTGTACTGAGCCACTGTTACATTACAGGTCTCAAATCCTCACCCCTGTATAGGGTTACTGCTTACAAGTTACCTGGTATGTAACGTCTTGTAATCACATTTCTGCACCTATGAGCCGCTTCTAGTCCTTATCACATCACATTTCCCCTTTTTTTCACCAGACCTCACCATTACTTACCGTCTCTGGTCATTAGGGCATAATTACCCTATCCCGGTACATTATGGTATGTCTCATCATTGAATTTATCTATTCCGGTCTGATCTCTGTATTAGAATTTTTTGAGCCTAAGCTACATTTCTGAGAACGAGTTCTGTTTCTACTGACCATATCTTCTGTATATACTTTTGTTTATTTTCATTTTCTTATTATTATTATTTTGTCTATGTACTGACTGATGAAGGTCTGATTGTTAAGACCGAAACGTTTCTTTACTACCGTGGACTACATTAAATTTTCACCATTTACGTTAAGCTGAGTGCCGAGTTTATTTTTAATAATTCTCACGGTTTTGGAACCTACTCTGGCACCAATTACGGCTGTGCACACGCTTATCTTTTCATACTTTCACAGCTGGAAGGAGACCCAGAACAGTGACCCGGTTGTCAGCCGTATCAAGGAGCTGATAAATCAGGAAGGTTCCTCCTTAGAGAAGGATGCGTCTCAACAAGCAAAGCAGCTGTCGAATGAGAGAAGCCGGCTGTTTATCTACCGTGAGAAGCTGTGCCGGAGGTATGTCAACCCAAGGACCCATGAGATGGTATGGCAGACAGTAGTTCCCAGAACGGATGTCCAGATGGTGTTGGAAGCCTACCACGATCAAGCGGGACACTTTGGCTGGAAGAAGCTGGAGACCCTGTTGAAGTGTCGTTTCTACTGGGTGGGAATGCGCAGTTCCATCGAGAAATGGTGTAAATGCTGTAGACCCTGTAGTCTCCGAAGAAAAGACTACAGCAGCCAGAAGGCACCCCTGCAACCCATCAAGACGACTCGTCCCTTGGAGATCGTGGCCCTGGACCATGTCAAGTTGTCACCCAGCCGGTCGGGATACTACTATACCCTGACAATGGTGGATCACTACTCCAGGTTCCTGGTGGTCGCCCCTGTCAAAGATCTGCCGGCAGAAACAGCAGCAAAGACGTTCCAAGCGTATTTCTGCAGGCCCCATGGATATCCTGAGCAAGTGTTAACTGACCAAGGCCCAGCCTTTGAAGCCAAATTATTCCAGGAATTCTGTAATTTGTACGGATGCAAGAAGATAAGAATCACACCGTATCACCCCCAAACAAATGGACTCTGTGAAAAGATGAATCACATTGTCATTGATCTGCTGAAGACGGTACCACTTGAGGAGAGAAATCGGTGGCCAGACCTACTACCTGATCTGGTATATCTGTACAATCACATACCTGTGAGTTCCACCAATTGTACCCAGCCTATCTTATGCGGGCAAGACCAGGAAAGCTGCCCATGGATCTGGAACTTGGTGTTGTAGACCCAGAAGCAGATGTTACTACTGAAGATTGGGACACAAACAGACAGGAACAGTACAGGAGAGTACCAGCCTGCGTGAAAGATAGTCTCAATATAGTAAGGGAAAAACAAGAGGATAACTACAACAAAGTGCGCCAGCTGAACCTTTTGTGCCGGAGAAATTGTGCTGAAAAGAAAAAGGAGAATGCACAAATTAGATGATCAATGGGAAAGAGAGCCCTATGTCATGCAAAATTCAAGGTTTGACAACAGGAAAACATGTATCATTAGTAAAGATGGAGGAAAAACGACTACAACTGTATGCAGAGATCACCTAAAACTATGTCCAGATCTATTAAAGCTTCAAGAAGAAGAACCTGTCATTGACAAAGGCAAGCAGGGTGGAGTCATACATACGGACTTAGGAAATTTTCCCGCAGATTGGCCTCGTATTGGAGATGCTGTAATCATTCCAGTACTTCAATTCTATCAACCGCAAGAAGCACTCCAACGTCAAGTTGAGCCAGTTGTTGCAGAAGAAATAGTTCAAGAGGAACCTGTTCCAGCAGCATCTCAAGAAGTGGAGTCTCAAGACGTGGCATCTCAAGAAGTGGAGTCTCAAGACGTGGAATCTCAAGATATTGGGTCTCAGGAAGAAGAATCCCCCGGCGAGACAGAACCGCATCGCCCAGCTGCAGGTATACTTGCCAGATCCCTAGAGAGGTTAAGGCAGTATTACAGTTTACCTGCATGCAGGACAGACAGGTCAAATGCTACCTCACCTAACGCAACACCACGTAGGTCAGTACGCATGACAAATGGACAGTTACCTGTTAGGTACCGAGAGTAGGCCTAACAAATACAAGCAGCTAACTAGAGTCACAATGTATATAAATGTAATATAAATTACTGTGTAAATATATGTACATATGTTACCTGTTAGCAACTGTAAAAGATTCTTGCCTCCCTTAAGGGAAGAGTTCATTTGTTATTTGATGTTAATGTTGTATTTAAAAATATTTTCTTTCAGCCCGGGAGTGCTGATGTTCACTAGGTGGGGATGTAGAGCCCAGCTGCGCTTGGAATCTCATTTCCTAGAGGGATGCACCGAAGGTAATGACCACTAGAGGACCCAATATGCATATTCAATATATTCATATTCAATATGCAATATTCACCAATCCCTAGAGCCACCAGAGGGAGCCTTTGTAGTGTATATAAGGATGGTGAAGACGCTCAGAGAGCAGATTAGTCTGAGTCTACGTGGAGAGTAGATCAGTTCTCAGCTTAGTCACCTCAGAGAGGAGTTGAGAGTTGTTAGTTCTCTTGGAGAGGAGGGAGAGAGAACAGCAGTTGTAGAAAGAACCTGAAATCTGCAGCTCTAAGCTTAGTTCAAAGTGTGGAGGCTAGTACAAGTGGAAAGATAGCCACTCCAGCCTAGCCAGAACTGAGTCAACTGAGTTCAGTTCAGTGAGCAAGCGTGCCGACGCTTTGAGAGCGGTGAAGAAAGGAAAGAAGCAGTCTACCATCTGCTAGTGTGTGATAGTGCGAGGGTCGAGTAGGACGAAAGGCGAGTGGAGTAAGAAGAGAGTGACAGAGGAGGAAACAGCATTGATAGCTTACCTTTACTCTGATTAACCGGACGCCGGGTCCGAGCTTGCTGGATCCTTCACGCCTAGCAGGAGATACCAGAGACCCTGCGGGACTACAAGTCGCAGGAGCCCATAGGTGTTGATACGTGGCTGGGTTAGGAAGACAGGAGTCTGGCAGGTACCGCCATTAGAGACTGTGTCCTTCCAATAGAAAGCCCTATACAAAGTCAGCCGGGTGCAAAGTTGAAGACAGAGTTAGGCCTCGTTTCATACAGGTCAGAGACTTACATTACAGGAGTAAGGAGGCCCTACACCTACTCAGTGGGAAGAACTGGACATGCATCCTTCACCCTGCCAGCACCCCGGGACGTGCCTGCAATACCATCAGTAAAGGTACAGAAAGAGACTTTCGTGTGTGTGTCTGCCTTATTACTCCTGCGGCTGAACTCCCCTTCTCCGTCCTGCACCCCCACACTCCGTTTACCCTGAAGGACCCCAGTTTTGCCTGTGGAAGGCTTAACACCTTGCTGCCCAACACCAACCCTTCAGCGGACCTGTACAGCAGCGCTGGTCACACTGACCAGGTACCACAGGTGGCGTTACGAACATTTCAACAAACCTTTAATCCGCTGTAAATATCCCCTTTTCAGTGAGCGCCCAGGGCCACGGACCGAGCTGTGTCGCTGTGACATCCCCCATAGAAGTGAACGGGCTCAGTGCCGAGTACCCCACAGGCCCTGGCGTGCGACTTATTTTTATCACAGACAGAAATATATTTGCAAACATATGAGTAACAAAAGCTTATATTGACAGTGTTAATGCAGCAAATCAATATTTGCAGTGTTGACCCTTCTTCTTCAGGACCTCTGCAATTCTCCCTGGCATGTTCTCAATCAACTTCTGGACCAAATCCTGACTGATAGCAGTCCATTCTTGCACAATCAATGCTTTCATTTTGTCAGAATGTTTAAGGTTTTTGTTTGTCCACCCGTCTCTTGATGATTGACCACAAGTTCTCAAAGGGATTAAGATCTGGGGAGTTTCCAGGCCATGGACCCAAAATCTCTATGTTTTGTTCCCTGAGCCATTTAGTTATCACCTTTGCTTTATGGCAAGGTGCTCCATCATGCTGGAAAAGGCATTGTTGATCGCCAAACTGCTCTTGGAGGGTTGGGAGAAGTTGCTCTTGGAGGACATTCTGGTACCATTCTTTATTCATGGCTGTGTTTTTAGGCACGACTGTGAGAGAGCCGATTCCCTTGGCTGAGAAGCAACCCCACACATGAATGGTTTCAGGATGCTTAACAGTTGGCATGAGACAAGACTGGTGGTAGCGCTCACCTTGTCTTCTCCGAATGAGGCGTTTTCATGATGTCCCAAACAATCGAAAAGGGGATTCATCAGAGAAAATAACTTTACCCCAGTCCTCAGCAGTCCACTGCCTGTACCTTTTGCAGAATATCAGTCTGTCCATGATGTTTTTTCTGGAGAGAAGTGGCTTCTTTGCTGCCCTCCTTGAGACCAGGCCTTGCTCCAAGAGTCTCCGCCTCACAGTGCGTGCATATGCACTCACACCTGCCTGCTGCCATTCCGGAGCAAGCTCTGCACTGCTGGTAGCCCGATCCCGCAGCTGAAACATTTTTAAGAGACGGTCCTGGCGCTTGCTGGTCTTTCTTGGGCACCCTGGAGCCTTTTTGGCAACAATGGAACCTCTCTCCTTGAAGTTCTTGATGATGCGATAGATTGTTGACTGAGGTGCAATCTTTCTAGCTGCGATACTCTTCCCTGTTAGGCCATTTTTGTGCATTGCAATGATGACTGCACGTGTTTCTTTAGAGATAACGATGGTTAACAGAAGAGAAACAATGATGCCAAGCACCAGCCTCCTTTTAAAGTTTCCAGTGGTGTCATTCTTACTTAATCATGACAGATTGATCTCCAGCCATGTCCTCATCAACACCCACACCTGTGTTAATGGAGCAATCACTGAAAAGACGTTAGCTGGTCCTTTTAAGGCAGGGCTGCAATGATGTTGAAATGTGTTTTGGGGGATAAAGTTCATTTTCTAGCCAAATACTGACTTTGCAAGTAATTGCTGTTAAGCTGATCACTCTTTATAACATTCTGGAGTATATGCAAATTGCCATTAGAAAAAGTGAAGCAGTAGACTTTGTAAAAATTAATATTTGTGTCATTCTCAAAACTTTTGTCCATGACTGTACAATGATGAGTGGATGCAGAACATACTTCAGTGTGAGCTGCACTCAGAAGGAGACCTAACAGACAGCCGTGAACAATGCAGAGAACTGTGCACTAGCTCTGAAAGGCTCAGCTATCTAGTCCTATAGTGTTTGCAATCAATGTATTGGATACGGATGGAAGCGCGGCACACTAATAGGAGACAATTAATTTAAATTGAATTGAGCAGCAATTGCAAAAAAAAAAAAAAGGATGAGGCAGTGACACATGCTTAGCAGACTACAACCAGCAGTGGATGCAGAACAAACTTCAGCGTGAGCTGCACTCAGAAGGAGACCTAACAGACAACCGTGAACACTGCAGAGAACTGTGCACTAGCTCTGAAAGGCTCCACTATCTAGTCCTATAGTGTTTGCAACCAATGTATTGGATACGGATGGAAGCGCGGCATACTAATAGGAGACAGTTAATTTAAATTGAATTGAGCAGCAATTACAAAAAAAAAAAAGGATGAGGCAGTGACACACGCTTAGCAGACTACAACCAGCAGTGGATGCAGAACAAACTTCAGCATGAGCTGCACTCAGAAGGAGACCTAACAGACAGCCGTGAACACTGCAGAGAACTGTGCACTAGCTCTGAAAGGCTCCGCTATCTAGTCCTATAGTGTTTGCAACCAATGTATTGGATACGGATGGAAGCGCGGCACACTAATAGGAGACAGTTAATTTAAATTGAATTGAGCAGCAATTACAAAAAAAAAAAAAAAAGCATGAGGCAGTGACACACGTGCAGCTGACTACAACCAGCAGTGGATGCAGACCAAACTGCAGCGTGACCTGCACTCATACACAGACCTTGCAGACAGCTGTGAAAACAGCACTGCAAGGCAAAAGGAAGCTTTACACAGCGGTTGGTAAACTAGCCTGCCTAAAGCACAATACACAAAATCGCAATCTCTAACTGTCCCTCAGAGTCAGAAGAGCAGCGTTCTGTCCCTAACTGAATTCACAGCAGAGTGAAACCAAAATGGTGGCGGCGCCTTTTATAGTGCATTCATGACATAATTTCAGCAGCCAATCACAGCCATACCATTAGTCAACATGACCGCAGCATTACAGGATGTGCCCACACTTCTTAGGATTCCTCATTGGCTGAATAAAATCACACTGCCTCTCATAGCATTATGGGAACTTCCGATTCCGGTATACGATAAGGCAAAAGTATCGGAACTCAGTATCGGAATTCCGATACCGCGAATATCGGCCGATACCCGATACTTACGGTATCGGAATGCTCAACACTATTAGCCAACAATTTGCTATAGATTTTGTAATCTGTATTCAGTAGCGTTATAGGTCTTCAATTCTCTAAACACTTTCTCTCACCTTTCTTAGGGTATGTTTCCACGGTCAGGAAACATTCCAGATTAGCTGCGTGTTTGACGCTGTGCATTGGCGCAGCGTCAAACACGCAGCGTCCAGATGTTACAGCATAGTGGAGGGGATTTCAAGAAATCCCGTCTCCACTATGCTGTAAAACACGCAGGTGGAAGACCTGCGTTTCCGGACATGCGGCGCGTCTTTTCAGACCGCAGCATGTCCTAGCCCGTTGCAGCGACGCTGCGTCGCCGCAACGGAAATAACACAGGGCTATGCAGCCCTGCGATCATTCCGGAATGAGCGTGCGTCAAAAGGGGGCGGGGCTTAGGACAGAGCGGAATTTCCGCTCCGTCAAATGCGCTGTGGTTCCGGACCGTGGAACCACAGCCTTATACACAAACACAACCACACCCTCTTTCATTGATTCACACAACTTACCACTCTCCCACATATACTTACATATCTCAGTCAAATCAGCACCCAGAAAATCCCATGCTTTCACATAGAATTCTACCGGCAATCCGTCTTTCCCTGGTGTCTTATTCTTTTTAGCACTCTTCATCACGTTTTCTACTTCATCCATAATCACGTCCTCGTTCAAAATATCACATTCTCCACTACCCAACTTGTTTTCTAACCCATTCAGCACTTCTGAAACAAGACCAGAGTCAATCAATTTTTTATCATATAACTTGCTGTAGAACCTATTCACCTCCTTTATCACATTCTCACCTGACACACACAAACCGTTCCTATCCAGGACTTTATCCATATCAACCTTTCTCCCATTCATTTTCTCAAAAAAGAACCTCGTGCACTTTTCATCTTTCTCAAGATGTTCTATTTTGGTGCGATAGATGATTTCCTTCCCTTTTTCATCCATAACACGCTTTAATTCACTCTTTGTCTCAGCTAGCACATCAGACACATCCATCCCACTTTCTCCACACTTCCTTAACCAGTCTATACACCTGTTTAAATCATTAAATCTGTTCCGATAAATAGCAGCTTTTTTATAGCCCCATTTTTTGAAGAATTTTTTGCAACACACCTTAACCCAGTCCCACCATTCCAGCACACACGCAAAATTCCTCTTACATACTCTCCACTCTTTATACTTTATTTTTAATTCATTCATCACATCCTCATCTTCTAACAACCTAACGTTCAGCTTCCAAACCCCACCACCATACACACGGTCATCAATCGCACTAAACACACCTCTCAAACACTCATGATCAGAAAAAGGTACAGCATTTGGTTCAAAATTCATACACAACATATTTTTGGAAAACAACATTTTATCTATTCTGGATACAATACCATCCCTATCAGCATGGTATGTTGGCGGTGGTGGGATGCCAAATTTCAGAGCAGCAGCATCTAGAAGGGAAAAATCAGAAATAAGATTGGATAACTTTTTACCAGTTATGTCACAATTCCCTTCTGTGATGCAATTAAAGTCTCCAACTAAAACTGTAGGCATTTTGCCTGGAAGAAAAAAACTTAATTTTTCCAAAAGAGCCAGACGCTCCTTTTTCCCATCCTTTCCTGATGGACAGTACACATTAATAATTCTAGCCCGCCACCCCCTATAGCTAACATGTGCAATTATACATCTACCCACCTCTACCACCGTGTAGCTATCTAAACTAATCTCCCTGTTACCCATTAATATCCCTACACCATCATTCCTATTAACACATGAGCCAGACCATACATGCTGACCGTAAGGCCAGTCTTATCGCTTGGAGCGTCCTCAATCCCACATTCCTGAAGACAAAAGATGTGAGCATTCATCTGTTTAATGCAATCTAGGACGACTGCCCTCCTGGATTTAGATCTAATTTGTCTGACATTCAGGGACGCAATGCCCCAACCAGCTTGGGAGCCATAACATGATGGTGTTATTTACATGACGACAAACAGGCCACTTCTTCTTCAGCCGTTTTCGTCTTCCATCTGGAACTGCAACTCCCCGAATCTGTTTACGTCTGCGGGAATGCCTAAAAAAACATTGGTGTCAGGAGAGAAGACATTCTGAGGGTAACTACGTTCACTCACCGGACTTAAACAAACTTCACCGGTGTCTGCCCAATCCGTTCTGGGCTTCTTACGGGAAGTTCCAGGCTCCTCCTCCTCCTCAGAGGGCCTTGCAAGAGTGAAGTCACCTTGATCTCCACAACTGGTCAACTCCTCCTCAGTAGCTAACCAAGATATACTGGGGTATTACCAAGAGAACCCTCCAACTCCCCCTCCCCACAGACATCAGACTGATGAGGGAGCTCACATTCAACCTCAGCAAGTTCCAAACCTGCCACCTCTGGGCTGGGAGACTCCGTTTCGGGCAGGGCCTCCTCATGTGCATTCATGATTTCAGGTTCCTCAATAAGATCTGGGTCTGTAACCTGTGGAATGTCAACAACAGCAGCAGGGGGCGCAGCTGCCCCACCTGTGACCTCAGCGTAAGACCTAGGACTGATCCTGGCCTTACAATCCCGATACTTATGGCCCTCCTCACCACAAGCATTACACATAACAGGATTTGTGCAGTCTTTTGCCATATGGCCGGAACCATTGCAATTCCTACAAGTTGGCATGTCCTTGCAACTATCCTGGGTATGCCCAAAATTTTTACACCTCCTGCAATACAGTGGGGCATCTGGAAAAAACAAAAAAACACTATTTTTCCCAATTGAAAAATTAAGAGGGGGTAATGGATGCCTCCTGGGCCTTGGGGATCCATCCCAAATCTCACAAAAAATTTGTACTTCCCGGTCCAGAGCCCTTCTCCATTCAGGACCCTGTGGGAGTACTGAACATAAATGCAATGTCTTTTCAAAAATAAAGTAATGTCCTCCAGGGAAACAAAAGGGTTGTGCATGAAAACCACAAGTGGGATATCCCCCTTAGAGTATAGCACAGTAAAGGTAAGTCCTTCCAGCAAAGGATTTGCAACTCCATTTTTCAGGCAGTAAACAAATTCTGGCAAGCCGCCATAGAAGATAGCACCTGCACATACCTGCCTTCCCTCCTGAACTCCTGCAGGCATATTATATCGGACTTCCGAATCTTCAGGATGTTATAAAACACCATGTTGACCAAATATCCCAGGGAAAAATGCAACTTCTTATCTTCAGTGATTTCAATCCGGAATCCATTTTTGACCCGGCTATCAGCTGTACCAGAGATCCTCCTGGCTATCTCCCAAAAGCAGCAACCGGCTTAAGCCACCGAAGTGGCGATGTCGGAAGGCCAAGAGACAGCACTCAAGGTATCCTTTTTTTTTTTTTTTTAAAACCATTCAGGTTAGTTATAAACAACTCAATATAAGCTCATCAACTTAAACGTCGTTGTTTCAACTCTCATCATCATGGTTCATATTTAATTCAGCATAACAAACTAAAGGTATACACAAAAGACGTCATAAACATCAATAAACATCACTAAAATTCACTGATATTTGATCAGGTGCTGCCATTTTTTAAATTTCCAAACACCCTCTGCATCAGAACCACCACCGCCTTCACTGTCTAATTTATAAATCAAGTATAATCTAGAAAGGATCAGCCCGACACACTTATTCACAGATAAATGCTTCTCTTTGAAAATACCTAAATTCCTCACATCCCACAAATTCTGCATCACACAAGTCATAATTAACCATAGGATTCTATTTTTCACACGACCACATGCACCAATTCCAAACATTGCAACACGCCAGTCAATAAAACTCACCCCCGCTAACTCCTTACACAACCCACCTACACACTTCCACACACTGTACGCGTAATCACAGTCCCACATAGTATGCCACACAGTCTCACAACCACCACATCCTTCTCTCGGACACACTTCCGTTCTGGTCAGACCTCGTCTCTTCTGAACCTGTCGCACAGGCAAAATATTGTGCAAGGACATCCATACAATATCCCTTTGTCTATTAGACATCCCATGCGTTCCCAAACTCTTCCATGCAACCGAGACTTCATTCCCTCTCAAACCCACAATATTACTCTCCACATCATTCTTATGTATTATTTTCATCACCTTCTTAGTCATTCTAAAATCATTCATCGGCACACTAAGTAAATCATGCTTCCTCACAAACTTTTCAATCACCTCATACCAGACCGGACACTTGAAAGCAACAGGCACTCTAGCATCCCTCTTTCTCCAACACAAGCCATACAACATCCAACCAGCAGAATAATTTGCCATATACGCTCCCTTATTTCCTTTATTCCACAAAATAACTACCGTTTTGATATACTGAAGCCCCAGGAAAATCTCAATGTTTGGAAAGGCCATGCCACCATGGTGACATGCCTTAAAAAGACTTTCTCTCTTAAGTTTTTCTATTTTACTACTCCAGAAAAAAGTAAAAACTAACTTTTCCACTCTTTTTATTTTCCTATTAGACGGTGGAAAAACTGTTGCAATAAAAAGCAAAATCGGAAGAATCACCGCTTTTATGACCAAAATCTTACCACTCAAGGTCAAGTCTCTCAGTCGCCAAAAATTTAACTTACGCTCTATGCGCAATCCACACTCCTCCCAGCTCTCCTTACCTTCCAGCTCCTTATTAAATAATACTCCCAGCACTTTGAGAGCACCCTCCTCACACTTAACCCCCTCCATTTTAACCCTATCATCCCCAAAACATTTAAAGCTACATTTATTCCAATTCATTCTAAAGCCAGACGCACCACAGAAAAACTCCAAAAGCAACTTAACCCTACTCATAGACGCAACACTTTCACTCACAACCACAACATCATCCATATATCCAAGAACTTTCACATGCTTTCCACCACTCCCCGGTACCAACAAACCTCTCACCACTTTATCACGTCTCACCAAGCACAACAAAGGTTCAATCACACATACAAATAAGACAGGGGACATGGGACACCCCTGCCTTACACCAGACATAATATTCACTTTCTCACTCAACCATCCATTAACAAGAAACTCGCTTGACACACAATCATACAAAGACATTATCCCATTCACAAATTTTTTAGGAAATCCCATTCTCTCCAGAACTTTAAACAAAAACACATGCGAGACCCTATCAAACGCTTTCTCAAAATCAATTGTCAGAACCATACACTTCTGTTTCCTTCCCATGCAGTCCCCAATCAAATCCCTTAATAACAATAAGTTATCACTCATACTCCTCCCAGGCACAGCACACACCTGATCCTCATCCACAACACTACAAATCACCTCACGCATACGATTCGCCAACAATTTGCTATAGATTTTGTAATCTGCATTCAGCAGCGTTATAGGTCTCCAATTCTCTAAACACTTTCTCTCACCTTTCTTATACACAAGCACAACCACCCCCTCTTTCATTGATTCACACAACTTACCATTCTCCCACATGTACTTACATATCTCAGTCAAATCAGCACCCAGAAGATCCCACGCTTTCACATAGAATTCTACCGGCAATCCGTCTTTCCCTGGTGTCTTATTCTTTTTAGCACTCTTCATCACGTTTTCTACTTCATCCATAATCACATCCTCATTCAAAATATCACATTCTTCACTACCCAACTTGCTTTCTAACCCATTCAGCACTTCTGAAACAAGACCAGAGTCAATCCATTTTTTATCATATAACTTGCTGTAGAACCTATTCACCTCCTTTATCACATTCTCACCTGACACACACAAACCGTTCCTATCCAGGACTTTATCCATATCAACCTTTCTCCCATTCATTTTCTTAAAAAAGAACCTTGTGCACTTTTCATCTTTCTCAAGATGTTCTATTTTGGTGCGATAGATGATTTCCTTCCCTTTTTCATCCATAACACGCTTTAATTCACTCTTTGTCTCAGCCAGCTCATCAGACACATCCATCCCACTTTCTCCACACTTCCTTAACCAGTCTATACGCCTGTTTAAATCATTAAATCTTTCCCGATAAATAGCAGCTTTTTTATAGCCCCATTTTTTGAAGAATTTTTTGCAACACACCTTAACCCAGTCCCACCATTCCAGCACACTCGCAAAATTCCTCTTACATACTCTCCACTCTTTATACTTTATTTTTAATTCATTCATCACATCCTCATCTTCTAACAACCTAACGTTCAGCTTCCAAACCCCACCACCATACACACGGTCATCAATCGCACTAAACACACCTCTCAAACACTCATGATCAGAAAAAGGTACAGCATTTTGTTCAAAATTCATACACAACATATTTTTGGAAAACAACATTTTATCTATTCTGGATACAATACCACCCCTATCAGCATGGTATGTTGGCGGTGGTGGGATGCCAAATTTCAGAGCAGCAGCATCTAGAAGGGAAAAATCAGAAATAAGATTGGATAACTTTTTACCAGTTATGTCACAATTCCCTTCTGTGATGCAATTAAAGTCTCCAACTAAAACTGTAGGCATTTTGCCTGGAAGAAACAAACTTAATTTTTCCAAAAGAGCCAGACGCTCCTTTTTCCCATCCTTTCCTGATGGACAGTACACATTAATAATTCTAGCCCGCCACCCCCTATAGCTAACATGTGCAATTATACATCTACCCACCTCTACCACCGTGTAGCTATCTAAACTAATCTCCCTGTTACCCATTAATATCCCTACACCATCATTCCTATTAACACATGAGCCAGACCATACATGCTGACCGTAAGGCCAGTCCTTATCGCTTGGAGCGTCCTCAATCCCACATTCCTGAAGACAAAAGATGTGAGCATTCATCTGTTTAATATAATCTAGGACGACTGCCCTCCTGGATTTAGATCTAATTTGTCTGACATTCAGGGACGCAATGCCCCAACCAGCTTGGGGAGCCATAACATGATGGTGTTATTTACATGACGACAAACAGGCCACTTCTTCTTCAGCCGTTTTCGTCTTCCATCTGGAACTGCAACTCCCCGAATCTGTTTACGTCTGCGGGAATGCCTAAAAAAACATTGGTGTCAGGAGAGAAGACATTCTGAGGGTAACTACGTTCACTCACCGGACTTAAACAATCTTCACCGGCGTCCGCCCAATCCGTTCTGGGCTTTTTACAGGAAGTTCCAGGCTCCTCCTCCTCCTCAGAGGGCCTTGCAAGAGTGAAGTCACCTTGATCTCCACAACTGGTCAACTCCTCCTCAGTAGCTAACCAAGATATACTGGGGGTATTACCAAGAGAACCCTCCAACTCCCCCTCCCCACAGACATCAGACTGATGAGGGAGCTCACATTCAACCTCAGCAAGTTCCAAACCTGCCACCTCTGGGCTGGGAGACTCCGTTTCGGGCAGGGCCTCCTCATGTGCATCCATGATTTCAGGTTCCTCAATAAGATCCGGGTCTGTAACCTGTGGAATGTCAACAACAGCAGCAGGGGGCGCAGCTGCCCCACCTGTGACCTCAGCGTAAGACCTAGGACTGATCCTGGCCTTACAATCCCGATACTTATGGCCCTCCTCACCACAAGCATTACACATAACAGGATTTGTGCAGTCTTTTGCCATATGGCCGGAACCATTGCAATTCCTACAAGTTGGCATGTCCTTGCAACTATCCTGGGTATGCCCAAAATTTTTTACACCTCCTGCAATACAGTGGGGCATCTGGAAAAAACAAAAAAACACTATTTTTCCCAATTGAAAAATTAAGAGGGGGTAATGGATGCCTCCTGGGCCTTGGGGATCCATCCCAAATCTCACAAAAAATTTGTACTTCCCGGTCCAGAGCCCTTCTCCATTCAGGACCCTGTGGGAGTACTGAACATAAATGCAATGTCTTTTCAAAAATAAAGTAATGTCCTCCAGGGAAACAAAAGGGTTGTGCATGAAAACCACAAGTGGGATATCCCCCTTAGAGTATAGCACAGTAAAGGTAAGTCCTTCCAGCAAAGGATTTGCAACTCCATTTTTCAGGGCAGTAAACAAATTCTGGCAAGCCGCCATAGAAGATAGCACCAGCACATACCTGCCTTCCCTTCTGAACTCCTGCAGGCATATTATATCGGACTTCCGAATCTTCAGGATGTCATAAAACACCATGTTGACCAAATATCCCAGGGAAAAATGCAACTTCTTATCTTCAGCGATTTCAATCCGGAATCCATTTTTGACCCGGCTATCACCGGTCCCAGAGAATTGAAGTCGGACTCCCATCGTCCACAACTCCAAGGATCTTCTCCCTGAATCCTCCTGGCTATCTCCCTAAAGCAGCAACCGGCTTAAGCCACCGAAGTGGCGATGCCGGAAGGCCAAGAGACAGCACTCAAGGTATCCAGGACACTTTGCACCTCGTCAGTGCAAAGCGGAGATCTGGTTTGGCTGTGTGAGAGGCGTAAGACCATTGTCCAAGAAGTATTGTCACTCCTTGCGGAGATCAACATGCTAAGCATGCCGAAATGAGGAGATTTAAAGCCGCAATGCTCCTCTGGGAAATATGCTAATTAAAATATAGTGGACGCATATTGAAGAGAGTGGTATCTCAGTCAGATGCTTCATCTATCTCTGGGTTACTAATTGCAGCATTTCAGGCCTCCATTCGACTGTTTTTACTGTCTATTACCCTAGTTCAAAACACTATTTTGGTTATAAAAAAAATACAGGCAACATATTGAAGAGTGTGATATCTCGGTTAGATGCCTCATCTATCTGTGTGCAACAAATTGTAGCATTTCAGGACTCCATTCCACTGTTTTTGCTGTCTGTTACCATAGTTTAATACACTATTTTGAGGTAAAAAATAAAAAAATACAGGCCACATATTGAAGAGTGTGATATCTCCGTCAGACGCCAAATCTATATATGGGCTTCAAATTTGAGCATTTCAGGCCTCCATTCCACTGTTTTTGCTGTCTGTTTCCCTAGTTCAATACACTAATTTGGGTAAAAATTTAAAAAATACTGGCCACATATTGAAGAGTGTGATATCTCCGTCAGACGGCAAATCTATATGTGGGCTTCAAATTTGAGCATTTCAGGCCTCCATTCCACTGTTTTTGCTGTCTGTTTCCCTAGTTCAATACACTAATTTGGGTAAAAATTTAAAAAATACTGGCCACATATTGAAGAGTGTGATATCTCCGTCAGACGCCTCATCTATCTGTGGGCTACAAATTGTAGCATTTCAGGCCTCCATTCCACTGTTTTAGCTGCAGGTTACCCTACTTCAATACACTATTTTGGGGAGAAAAAAAATTCAGGCCACATATTGAAGAGTGTGATATCTAGGTCAGACGCCTCATGTATCTGTGTGCTACAAATTTTATCATTTCAGGCCTGTTTTTGCTGTTTGTTACACTAGTTCAATACACTATTTTAGGGTAAAAATGTAAAAAATTCTGGCCACATATTGAAGAGTGTGATATTTGCGTCATATGACTTATCTATAAGTGGGCTACAAATTGTAGCATTTCAGGCCTCCATTCCACTGTTTTTGCTGTCTGTTACCCTAGTTCAATATACTATTTTGGGCTAAAAAAAATACAGGCCACATATTGAAGAGTGTGATATCTCCGTCAGATGCCTCATCTATCAGTGTTCTGCAAATTGTAGCATTTCAGGCCTTCATTCCACTGTTTTTGCTGTCTGTTACCCTAGTTTAATACACTATTATGGGGTAAAAAATATACAGGCCACATACTGAAGAGTGTTATATCTCCATCAGACGCCTCATCTATCTTTGTGCTGCAAATTTTAGCATTTCAGGCTTTCATTGCCCTGTTTTTACTGTGTGCTACCCTAGTTCAATACACTATTTTGGGGTAAAAAAAAATAGAGGCTACATATTGAAGAGTGTGAAATCTCCATCAGATGCCTACCTTTGTGCTACAAATTGTAGCATGTCAGGCCTCCATTCCACTGTTTTTGGTGTCGGTTACCCTAGTTCAATACACTATCTTGAGGTAAAAAAATAAAAAAAATACTGGCCACATATTGAAGAGTCTGGTATCTCCGTCAGATGCCCCATCTAACAGTGGGCTACAAATTATAGTGTTTTAGGCCTCTATTCCAATGTTTTTGCCATGACTTACCCTAGTTATTGCCACCAGTTTGCTAAAATAAAAGTACAGTCCAGATATTTTAAAGTGTGTATCTCCTGCACACCGATCACATCTAAGTTCGCTCCCAATTTAGCCATTTGAATTGAACGTGGAAAATATTGTAGTCCATTTAAAATGGGCAAGGTTCTTGGCAAGGAACGGGGAAGTGGACATGATGATGATGGTGCATGTAGAGGCCGAGGCAAAGGGCAAGCTGAGATTATGGCACAACAAACACCCACATCTTTTCGCATGAGCTTCCTATCTGAATTCCTAGGGGACCGCAGAACAGCACTATTGAAATCAGAGCAGTGTCAAAAGGTAGTTGGTTGGATAACGGATAATGCTCCCAGTCACTTTGCTACCACCACCAGCACCCTGTCTTCCACACGGTCAAGTCTGAGTAGCCGTGAGTCTGGACCACATATTCCTCACCCTGATCCTCCATCCTTCCACCATGCCAAGTGCCCGGAGAAAACTGATCCCACACTTGGACACTCCGAACAGCTGTTCACTTTTCCATTTATAGATTCGGGCATCTCGCCTGGCCCACTTGAAGCGGGGCAAAATTAGATCGCAAGTAGCGATGCCCAAATATTTGTGCAGCCACATTCACATGAAAGCGATGGTGGGAACGTGTCATAATAGGTTGACTATGATGAAACACAATTGCCAGAAAGTCAGGTGGAGGACCAGGGTGCAGAAGTGTAAGAGGAGGTGGTGGGTGATACAGTAACTGACCCAACCTGGCAGGAGGACATGCAGAGCGAGGATCTGCAGCACACAGGGGTAGGAAGGCGTAGCACCACAACAGGCAGGAAGAAGCACTGTGGTGGCCACAGACAGAAGGTGGGCAACCGTTCCTCATAACATCAACACGACAGAAGTTGGTAGTGCAACTGTTAGGTCTGGTTGTTTTTTAAAGGCTCTACCGATAACCTCAAACAGGCCATTTGCACCACTAATGTCACGCGGTCTTATGATATGTGTACGATGTCAGTAAACTATTCTTAAAAGAACAACACTCTATACAACATATAGATTAGCAACATCAGCATGTAAATATAGAATAGATTTACCTGACACGATATCCGTTGAACTCAGGGTTAATCTTGAGGACTTGATACACTGTCACAGGAAAGAGGAGGACCGGGGGTCTAACCTGACCCTAAACTGGGGTCCTAACTAATCCCTCACCTTGGAGGTACTGATAATGGTTCAGAGGTCCAAGTCTCCAGCCTAACCCTGTCTCCTATCAGTCCCTGAACCCTGTAATCAGTCCTAAGAAGGATACTGATTACCACCAAAGGAATATGGGCTGATCTCTGCTAAATACACAGATTAGACATATTAGACAGACTGGAGAAAACACAGACTTGCATACACACTCAAACACAGAAGGAACATAAATGATCTGGGATATTAAACTCTAAGCAAGGTGAGCTTAAAACAACTAAGGAGCTCTTTAACTTAAGTCTATACAGATACAATCCTATCTGTGGTCTGCATGAAGAATTTCACTGGCAACTCCCAACACAGACAACCAGAGATTTAAAGGAAACCAATCAACAAATAATTAATTGCAGCCGGGAGAAACTGCACCCAGTCCCAGAACTGAGCACAGACAGAATTAACTCCCTAACTGCCAAACACAAAGAAACAGCAACTCAGCTATGAGAAGTCAGAATGTGCAACCGCGACGATCTTCGTGGCAATGCACACATGACAGTACCCCCCCTTCTACGAGGGGCCTCCGGACCCTCAGGGCCAGGTTTGCCCGGGTGAGTTCTGTGGAAGGTCCGCACCAAACGATCTGCGTTAATGTCAGACGCAGGAACCCACGTCCTCTCCTCTGGACCATACCCCTTCCAATGCACCAAGTACTGAAGGGACCGGCGATTCAGACGTGAGTCAATGATCTTTGACACTTGAAACTCCAAGTTACCATTGACCACCACTGGAGGAGGAGGTAGAGGTGATGGTATGACTGGTGCCACGTACCTCTTAAGTAATGACTTGTGGAACACATTGTGGATTTTAAACGTAGGAGGGAGGTCCAGACGAAATGCCACAGGATTAATTATGGAACTGATCCTGTACGGCCCGATGAATCTGGGGCCCAGCTTCCAGGAGGGAACTTTAAGTTTTATATTCCTGGTAGACAACCATACCAGATCGTTCACATTAAGATCTGGACCAGAAACTCTCCTCCTATCAGCCATACGTTTATAACGGTTCCCCATAGCACTCAGATTATTCAATACACCTCTCCACACTGAAGCAAGTGACGACGAGAAACGCTCCTCCTCAGGAACCCCAGAAGGGACCCCCCATTGAATGTACAAAACTGGGGATGAAAACCATATGCCCCAAAAAACGGGGACTTACCAGTGGACTCGCTCCGCCTGTTGTTAAGAGCGAACTCTGCCAGAGGCAAGAAAGAAGACCAGTCCTCCTGGTTCTCTGAGACAAAACACCGAAGATAAGTCTCTAGGCTTTGATTCAGACGCTCTGTCTGACCATTGGTCTGCGGATGAAAAGCCGAGGAAAATGACAATTGCATCCCCCGACGTAAACAAAATGCCCTCCAAAACTTGGACACAAACTGAGACCCCTATCTGACACCACATCAGAAGGCAACCCATGAAGTCTCACAATCTCCCAATGAACACCTGCGCCAGAGTTTTAGCATTAGGGAGTGCAGGAAGAGCAACGAAATGTGCCATCTTACTGAACCTGTCAACAACCACCAGTATGACAGTATTCCCTGACGACTGAGGAAGGTCCGTGATGAAGTCCATAGACAAATGAGTCCATGGACGCTCCGGAAGTTTCAAGGGTAAGAGGGTCCCAGACGGACGGGTATGAGGGGTCTTAGAGCGAGCACAAACCCCACAGGACGCGACAAAAGTTAAAACATCTTTATTAACGTTAGGCCACCAAAACCGGCGAGAAAGGAGATCTAAAGTAGCCTTACTCCCTGGATGTCCTGCTAAAGCAGAATTATGATGTGCCTCAATAACCTTTTGTCTCAACTGATTTGGGACAAACAGTCTCCCTGGAGGTCCTGCAGGGGCGTCCCCCTGAGCCTCTAACACCTCCTCCTCAAGCTCAGAACATACAGCCGACACTACCACCCCCTCCTGAAGGATAGGAATCGGGTCATCCATTTTCCCGGCCCCTGGGAAACTGCGAGACAAGGCATCCGCCTTAACATTCTTAGATCCAGGGCGATAAGTGACAACAAAATTAAACCTGGTAAAAAAACAACGACCATCGAGCTTGTCTGGAATTCAGACGCTTAGCAGATTCCAAATACAGCAGGTTCTTGTGATCAGTAATGACGGTGACCGGGTGGACTGCCCCCTCCAAAAAGTGACGCCATTCTTCAAAAGCCAACTTAATGGCCAAAAGTTCCCTATTGCCGATATCATAATTCCTTTCGGCGGACGACAATTTTTTAGAAAAGAAAGCGCACGGATGCCATTTACCAGGGGACGGACCCTGGGACAATATTGCACCCACCCCTACGTCAGACGCGTCCACCTCCACAACGAACGGCTGTGATGCATCTGGTTGGATGAGAACGGGTGCCGAAGCAAAACATTTTTTCAAAGAGGAAAAAGCTTGGCAAGCTTTGTCCGACCATTTAGAAAAATCCGTCCCTTTTCTTGTCATGTCAGTGAGAGGTTTGACAACAGATGAGAAATTACAAATAAATTTCCGGTAGTAGTTAGCAAACCCCAGAAAACGCTGCAGAGCCTTAAGATCCTCTGGCTGATCCCATTCAAGCACTGCTCTCACCTTTTCAGGGTCCATACGGAAACCGGAGGCTGACACCAAGAAACCCAAAAACTGAAGTTCCTGTACGGCGAATACACACTTTTCCAGTTTGGCGTATAGTTTATTGTCTCGCAAGATCTGCAACACCTGTCTCACATGCTCCTGGTGAGACCCAAGATCTGGTGAGTAAATTAAAATGTCATCCAAATATACGACCACAAACAGCCCCACCAGATGACGAAAAATGTCATTAACAAAATGTTGGAACACTGCTGGTGCAGTAGTCAGACCAAAAGGCATGACAAGGTTCTCATAATGTCCCTCCGGCGTGTTAAACGCCGTTTTCCACTCATCCCCCTCTTTTATCCTAATCAGATTATACGCCCCCCTGAGATCCAATTTAGAGAACCATTTGGCGCCAACAATTTGATTGAAGAGATCAGGAATCAGAGGGAGTGGATACGGATCTCGAACAGTAATCCGATTAAGTTCGCGGAAATCCAAGCAAGGGCGTAGGCCTCCATCTTTTTTCTTCACAAAGAAGAACCCCGCGGCCACTGGGGAAGATGAAGGTCTAATATGCCCTTTGGCCAGACTCTCCGAAATATAATCTTTCATAGCCTGCCTCTCAGGACCAGAAAGGTTATATAACCTAGCTTTAGGTAACTTAGCATCAGGAAGTAAATTAATAGAGCAGTCATACACGCGATGAGGAGGCAACTCCTGACACCCCTCCTCAGAGAACACATCCCCAAAGTCCTCCAAAAAAGGAGGCAAAGTACTAGGCACGACCGCACTGATGACTGTGTTCATGCAGTTACTTTTGCAAAACTCCCCCATTGGCTTATATCTCTGGACTGCCAATTAATCACAGGGTTATGTTTAACCAACCAAGGAAGTCCCAACACAATAGGAGTAGGTAGACCCTCCAACACATAACAAGATAATAGTTCCCTATGTATTGCCCTACCCGAAGGTCAATGTTATGAACCTCATGAACAAAGCTACCTTGGCCGAGAGGCCTGGCGTCAATGGAGAATATAGGGATCGGTTTGACCAATACACTCAGATGCATACCTTGAGCCTGAGCAAACTGAGCGTCAACCAGATTAGCCCCGGACCCACTATCAAGAAGAACAGAAAATCTCTCCACTCTCGTACCAACCACCACCTCCACTGGTACAAGGAACTGAGAAGAACTAGCGGACGAAATACATACTCCCAGATTGTCGTCCACCACACAACCTGGGATTAACAGTTTTCCGGCGACTTTTTGCTCAACAAGGCATGGGATGGACATCCCCCAACAAAATGTCCCTCTTTCCCGCAGAAGAAACACCTTCTAGTCCTGCGGCGTACCGCCAATCCCCTCCTACGAAATGATGTCCCTCCCAACTGCATAGGCTCCTCCGAACAGACAAGGGGAACCTCAACATAAGGGACTTTAGTAGTAGGTGGAGTAACAACAGGGGGCGGAGTTACCTCGCACCTCTCCCGGAGCCGTCTATCAGTACGGATAGCTAGGGCCATAGCAGCCTCCAGTGATGGAGGAGAATCATACTGAGCCAAAACGTCCTTTAATTTGTCAGAAAGCCCATGACAAAACTGGCTTCTAAGAGCTGGGTCATTCCACTGAGTATCTGTGGCCCATCTACGGAACTCAGAAGCAAATTCCTCCGCCGGACGATCTCCCTGCTGTATCTTACGTAATTTTGTCTCAGCAAGAGAGACCCGATCTGGGTCATCATATACCAAACCCAGGGCAGTAAAAAATCGATCTACTGACTGTAGAGCCGGGGATCCCGGAGGAAGGGAGAAGGCCCAGGATTGAGGGTCCCCTTGTAGGAGCGAGATAACAATTCCCACTCTCTGCTCTTCACTCCCTGATGATCGAGGCCGAAGCCGAAAATACAATTTACATGCTTCCCTGAAGGTAAAAAATTTGTCTCGCCCACCAGTGAACCTGTCCGGGAGAGCTACTTTAGGTTCAAATCTGGTTTGCTCCGAGGGAGACAAAACTTTGGACTTAATGTCCGTCAGCTCCATGGATAATCCCTGCAACTGCAGAGCCAGCTGGGCTACTGGATCCATGGCAACTGGGAATAATTTTATGGGCCAGTGAAAATGTCACGCGGTCTTATGATATGTGTACGATGTCAGTAAACTATTCTTAAAAGAACAACACTCTATACAACATATAGATTAGCAACATCAGCATGTAAATATAGAATAGATTTACCTGACACGATATCCGTTGAACTCAGGGTTAATCTTGAGGACTTGATACACTGTCACAGGAAAGAGGAGGACCGGGGGTCTAACCTGACCCTAAACTGGGGTCCTAACTAATCCCTCACCTTGGAGGTACTGATAATGGTTCAGAGGTCCAAGTCTCCAGCCTAACCCTGTCTCCTATCAGTCCCTGAACCCTGTAATCAGTCCTAAGAAGGATACTGATTACCACCAAAGGAATATGGGCTGATCTCTGCTAAATACACAGATTAGACATATTAGACAGACTGGAGAAAACACAGACTTGCATACACACTCAAACACAGAAGGAACATAAATGATCTGGGATATTAAACTCTAAGCAAGGTGAGCTATAAAACAACTAAGGAGCTCTTTAACTTAAGTCTATACAGATACAATCCTATCTGTGGTCTGCATGAAGAATTTCACTGGCAACTCCCAACACAGACAACCAGAGATTTAAAGGAAACCAATCAACAAATAATTAATTGCAGCCGGGAGAAACTGCACCCAGTCCCAGAACTGAGCACAGACAGAATTAACTCCCTAACTGCCAAACACAAAGAAACAGCAACTCAGCTATGAGAAGTCAGAATGTGCAACCGCGA
>JARQOD010000005.1:189709923-189760605 GCA_033576555.1 Oophaga sylvatica
AATAAAATTAATGAAAACTGTGTTGTCTCCTTTATTTCATTAAAAGACTTTTTTCTTGCTTTGTCTTTTTTTTATACATTTAATAACTTTGGGATTAATAATGGATCGGTGTCTTATTGACACCTCTCCATTATTAACCGGGCTTATTGTCACCGTGCAATCAATGGTGACATTAACCCCTTATTACCCCACTTGCCACCGCTACAGGGCAGTGGGAAGAGCCGGGTAAAGTGCCACAATTGGCACATCTTTTGATGCGCCAAATGTGGGGCTGCTGTAGCCTGGTATTATCAGGCTGTTGAGGGCCAAAATCCATGGGCCTTGACAGTCTTTTAATACCAGGCCGCAGCAGTCTGCATTTTACTTGGCTGGTTAACAAAAATAGGGGACCCCTACGCCGTTTTTTTTTTCGAGGGGATCCCCTATTTTTGTTAACCAGCCAAGCTAAGCAGACTGCTGTGGCCTGGTATTATCAGGCTTGCAAGGTCCATGGATATTGGATCCTTACCAGCCTGAAAACCAGGCCTCAGCGGTCTGCTTCATCTGGCTGGTTAACAAAAATAGGGGGAACCCACGCCAATTTTTTTCGAGGGGATCCCCTATTTTTGTTAATCAGCCAAGATATGCAGACTGCTGTGGCCTGGTATTATCAGGCTGGCAAGGTCCATGGATCTTGGCTCCTTAACAGCCTGAAAAACCAGGCCTCAGCGGTCTGCTTCATCTGGCTGGTTAACAAAAATAGGGGGGACCCCACGCCAATTTTTTTCGAGGGGATCCCCTATTTTTGTTAATCAGCCAAGATATGCAGACTGCTGTGACCTGGCATTATCAGGCTGGCAAGGTCCATGGATCTTGGCTCCTTAACAGCCTGAAAATCCAGGCCTCAGCGGTCTGCTTCATCTGGCTGGTTAACAAAAATAGGGGGGACCCCACGCCATTTTGTATTCGAAGGGAACCCCTATTTTTGTTAATCAGTTCCCTCTGACATCACTGATTGTGTCCCTGGCTGACCTGAAGTGAAAGTGGAAAGCAATCAATTAAGCTTTCCACTTCCTCTCCTGTCAGCCAGGAGAGGAACTCATTCATTTGGGGGTTTACTGTGAGGCTGCATCATTAGCTGCGGTCCCTGCAGTAAACATTAACCCTTTCTGAAGGATTACACCGTGGGACCTGACTGTGCATGGGATAGGTAAGAATAATTTTGCTTTTTTATTTTATTTTTATTACAGGAAATGGTTTTTGCAGTCAAATAAAAGATGGTCAAAAACTTGTGTCTTTATTTCATTAAAATGATTTTTAATTAAAGTGTGTGTGTTTTATTTTTATTTCATGCAATAGGATTAATAATTGATAGTTGTCTAATTGACAGCTCTCAATTATTAACCTGGCTTAAGGTCACCTTTCAATTGCAATGTGGCTTTAACCCCATATTAACCCATTCGCCACCGCTACAGGGCAATGGGAATAGACGGGCAAAGTGCCAGAAAGGGCGAATCTAATTATAGATTTGTCGTCTTTTCTGGGGTGTCTGGGGGCAGATGTTAGTAGCCAGGGGGGCCAAAAATAATGGTCCCTCTCTGGGCTATTATTATCTGCCCCCATTCGCTGGCTTTGTCTGTCTGGTTGCGAAAATAGGCGGGAGCCCACGCATTTTTTTTAAACAATTTTACACCTCATATATATAATATATATATATAATATATATATATATATATATTATACATGTCATTGAATTTGTGACACATATATAATATATTTATATTTATAGTTCATACACTTCTACATAGTATAATAGCCGCTAATTCAATTGACGGCTTTTGTGAAAATGCAGAACCCGACATGAAATGAAACTTGGTGTACATAGGGTTAACCATGTCTTTTCATGTCTTTGCTATCTGATTTGCACAAACAATTACATCAGTTTATGTGTGCAAAATTTCACACCTGTAGGGGTTAATTAAAGGTGTAAATTCGTAGCAAAAAAGTCCGGGTTTTTTACAACGAATTTACACCTTTAATTAACCCCTACAGGTGTGAAATTTTGCACACATAGACTGATGTAATTGTTTGTGCAAATCAGATTGCAAAGGACATGAAAAGACATGGTTAACCCTATGTACACCAAGTGTCATTTCATGTCGGGTGCTTCTGTCTTTTCACACAAGCCGGCTTTACCCGGCAATTGAATCAGAGGATATTTTACTATGTAGAAGTGTATAAACTATACATATATGTATATATATATATATGTCACAATGACATGTATATATATATGTATATATATGTATTCTATGTGTGTATATTTAGTGTTTACAAGGAAATAAAGGTTTTTTTTAGTTGCGATATTTTGTTCCCATAGACTTACATGGGACTTCCGGTATCGGAATCGGATATCGCCGATATTTAGTGATATCGGCGATATCATTCCGATCCGATATTTTTAGATATCAAGCAGTATCGCTCAACACTACTGGGGACATCGCTGCTGCGTCACAAAACTAGTGACTCAGCAGCGATCTCGCTAGCGAGATCGCTGTGTGAGGCAGGGGCTTTAGAGAAGAACATCAGATAATGAAGATCAGTCTCTATCTTGGAAGAAAACATGGTGTGGATAAAGTATATCAGTGTTGGACTAGTTCTATAGGCATTCCAAATGGACAACTTCATTGATTCTAATTTCTTTCTTGGAGTGAAAATATAAGTTTCCAAAATGGATCTGCTGCACCATAATCTATTCTATTATTTCTAAACACTGTTTTTCGGTGATTACTTTGTATCTCCGTTCATACTGCATCCACACATACAAATGATACACCATTTGAAAGGTAAACTTGCCCCCTTCAGCAAGAAAATAGCCAAACAAACCACACATTCAC
The DNA here is from genome assembly GCA_033576555.1 of Oophaga sylvatica. Classification (NCBI taxonomy): domain Eukaryota; kingdom Metazoa; phylum Chordata; class Amphibia; order Anura; family Dendrobatidae; genus Oophaga; species Oophaga sylvatica. The sequence continues at coordinate 189,712,800 of JARQOD010000005.1, forward strand.
GATTTGATCACAAAATACAGTTTAAACATTAATTTTCATATACCTGCAGTAAGGAAAAATGACCTGCAGGTGGCACCACACAACCCCAAAGCATACTTAGCACAAAGCTGCTTACAGACATCACAAACAAATCCAAACATCTGTCTTGGGGGCTTTCCAGCTTGCCGAACTGCTTGCCCAGCCTATTTCAGCCAAATTGGAGGATTGCACACTTCACTGCAGGTGAGTCACATATGCAAACACATTTGTAAACATTTACTGCCTATTGAATTGCACACTTGCTCCGTTCATACTCCACCCACACAAACAAATGATACACCATTTAAAAGGTCAAATTACCTGCAGGTGGCAGCACACTACCCCAAAGCACACTACCACAAAGCTGCTTACAGACATCACAAACAAATCCAAACATTTGCCTTGGGGGCTTTCCAGCTTGCCCAAGTGCTTGCCCAGCCTATTTCAGACACATTAGAGGTTTGCACACTTCATTTCAAGTGAGTCACATATGCAAACACATTTGTATACATATACTACTTTTTCGCTGATTACTTCCCCCCACACACACACAAATGATACACCATTTGAAAGGTAAACTTGCCCCCTTCAGCAAGAAAAGAGACAAACAAACCACACATTCATGATTTTATCACTAAATACAGTTTAAACATTCATTTTCATAAACCTGCAGAAAGAAACAATGACCTGCAGGTGGCACCTCAACCGGAAGACAGTTTTTGGCCTCTACCGTACTAATCAAACCAATTTATTGTTTTACCAATCTACGTATATAAATACCTGAAAAACAACATTCCCTTAATTTAGATAATTCAGATAAAGGGAAAAATAAAGAAGAGATCCCATAGATAATACAAACAATCTTTATTGATAGAAATTAATAAAATATACAATATAAAACAGCAGAAAAACTGTTAAAGGGACACCGAGCCGAGATACAGTAAACATATGACATGGCCACCAAAACAATAATGGTGCCAATAATAAGATATCATATAACTAGCAAATCACCCAATACCACAATAATAATGCCACAAAAATGACTATAATCACAGATCAATTGTAATAAGGGTTAATTGCCTTAGCATACAGGGGTTAAATACCCACAAAAATACCCTAGAAATGTATTGCTATTATATGCACACCTGCGAATCACCTAATGCCACATAAAATGGCTATAGACACGGACTGATCGTAATGAGGGTTAGTAGTTATAACATACAGGGGTTAAATACCCGGAAAATACCCTGAAAATGTATTACTATTGTACATGCGCATCTGCATCTACCCCCATGCTATAAAAATACACTCACACTGGAGTAGCACTACCAGGTATGAAAACAGATGTAGCTATCAGGTGTCAATGCTGCATATATATATACAAAGTACATGCACCCTAGTAGTATACTAACATGCTAACACTAATATGCAAACTGTCCAATAGGCAATAAAAATCCTATGTAGATCATCATATAAAAGCTAGTATGGTGATATTTACCGGGGACGCCCCCGGAAGAAGCAGGAGGTGAAACGCGCGTCGGGGTGAGGGGACGCCGAGCCACGTTGTTATCACCGGTAAATATCACCATACTAGCTTTTATATGATGATCTACATAGGATTTTTATTGCCTATTGGACAGTTTGCATATTAGTGTTAGCATGTTAGTATACTACTAGGGTGCATGTACTTTGTATATATATATGCAGCATTGACACCTGATAGCTACATCTGTTTTCATACCTGGTAGTGCTACTCCAGTGTGAGTGTATTTTTATAGCATGGGGGTAGATGCAGATGCGCATATACAATAGTAATACATTTTCAGGGTATTTTCCGGGTATTTAACCCCTGTATGTTATAACTACTAACCCTCATTACGATCAGTCCGTGTCTACAGCCATTTTATGTGGCATTAGGTGATTCGCAGGTGTGCATATAATAGCAATACATTTCTAGGGCATTTTTGTGGGTATTTAACCCCTGTATGCTAAGGCAATTAACCCTTATTACAATTGATCTGTGATTATAGTCATTTTTGTGGCATTATTATTGTGGTATTGGGTGATTTGCTAGTTATATGATATCTTATTATTGGCACCATTATTGTTTTGGTGGCCATGTCTTATGTTTACTGTATCTCGGCTCGGTGTCCCTTTAACAGTTTTTCTGCTGTTTTATATTGTATATTTTATTAATTTCTATCAATATTGTTTGTATTATCTATGGGATCTCTTCTTTATTTTTCTCTTTATCTGAATTATCTAAATTAAGGGAATGTTGTTTTTCATTGATATGAAGTGCCCTATCTGAATTTTTTGGACAGGCTTTTGTTGTTACGTATATAAATACCTGTCTGTATTCATCATCTCATAAAATACATTTACATTTGACCAGCTTGCTTTTTCTGAAATTGTCTGCGCCCCTGACGACGAATGTGCTAAATATTATGAGAAAGCCACAGGTCCTTCTTCACATTTTTAGTCTAATTCTAATCTCATTTGTACCAGTTACAGAATCATATTGTATTTAAATAGTATTTAAAGGTCCATTTACTATGTAAAATTATTATTAACCAGTGTTCAGAAAATAATCTTGCAATCTAAACAGGCTGATGATCTTAGGGTGGAATAAAGCAAAATGCTTGTTCATTGAGAAAAATGATCTTTTGCACTACACAAAAGTATCAAAAGTCTTGCAAGATCATTGTACAGGTCCCTTATTGATGTGGACAATGGTAGATTTAGCTTCTAATAATCTATACACCTTGTGTACAGTTATTAGGCAATTTGGATTTTTGAAGATTAATTTCATTATTGAACAACTTCAGTGCTGTCAGTCAATCCAAAAGGTTAATAAACCTAACACCTGAATATTTAAGAATGTAAAAGTGAGGTCTTGTCTTTTCTTGTCTTGTGGCATATAAAAGTTTAGGCACCCCTGGTCAAAATTACTGTTATAGGAAATGACATATAATGACAATATATAAAATGTAGCTGGGCACGCAAATCTACAAGGGTGCCCAAACTTTTTCACTGGTTCATTTTCCTTTTTGTAATTTTTAAAATGTAAAAAATGACGGTATATGTTTTTTTTGCCTAAAATACAAAGATGATATGTCATTTTTAACTTGAGGCCTTTTACAGATCATTTCATCTTCAACTTGCTTAACTGTTGACAATATCAGTAATTATGACCAGGGGTGCCAAAACTTTTACATGCCACTGTATGTGTGCAGAATTATTGGTAAATTATTAGTGTGCAGAATTTTTATGCAACTAAATGAAAAACATACATTTTCCTATCTCTATTGTTTAATTTCATCTATTAATGTGAGAATAATAAAAAAAAAATATAAAAAAATACATTTCTAACATTTCAAAAAAATACTAGTGACCAATGTATCCACTCTTCTTTTTAACAACAGTCATAAGCTTTCCATCCATGAAGTCTGTCAGTTTCTTAATCTGTTGAAGACGAACATTTTGGCAGCACCAACTGCATCCTCCCAGATTCTCTTCAGACAATTGTATGTTTTTTCTTCACCACAAATCTCCCATTTAAGAAGGGCCCACAATTTCTTAATGGGGTTTAGTTCAGGTTTGGAAGGGGCCAAGTCATTATTCTTTCATCTTTACGGCCTTTACTGGCATTCAAGCAGTGGCGACTTTAATGCATGTGATGGAGCATTGTCCTGCATAAAAATGTTTTCTTGAAGGATGCAGACATTTTTCTGTAAATGCTTGAAAAAGGTGATTTTCAAAACTGGCACTAGGTTTGGGAGTTTATTATGAGTCTATCTTCAACCCTAAAGGGTGCAACTAGCTCCTATCACGTGTGTGTCAGATTCTGCAGACTGTTGCACTGCATCTATCTGCAGAAGGTCTCAGCAGTTTGCTTTGCAGACTTCTTCCTGGTCCTTCTGACTCTATTACCCAGTGGCAACCTTCCCACGGCTCTAATGGACATACCTGAATCTGGGTGTTTATAACTCCAAGCTTGCTGATGGGAGTTGCCGGTGATATTTCTATTTCGATTTTCCCTTGTTGAGGCTTTGAAGCTATAGCAGTCGGCTATCTTCCTCTTTGGTGCTTCTGGAGTACGTGTGTGTTACTTTTCTGAGTCTTCTCAAGCTAAGTGTTCCCCTTGTTTGTGTACCCCAGCTGTCATTAGTGGTAGTGGGGATTGACTAGTGTCTATCCTGTCCTTCCCTATGCAGGGCTTAATGTCAGGGTGAGGCAGGGATTAGGTTCCTGCTCAGTGATTGGTGCAAATCCTATCTAGGGTTGTTAGGGCAGACATGGTGACATTAGATCTGCTTAGGGGTCTCCATTCCCCGCTTCTCTAGTGTTTTGGTTTCTTTCCCTTATCCCTTTGTGTTGCCCTTAGACTTTCCTACACCATGCGAGACAGCTCCTCTTTAATAATACCAACCTACTGCAGTACTCCAGGTTTATGCCTAATATTAAACCAGCTACAGGCCAACTCATCTGGTCTATCAAAGTCGCTCTCATCTCATCAGCCCATATCACCTTTGAAAAATCTGCCTTTACATTTTTCTTGGCCCGCTCTTGACGTTTCACCTTCTGTGTCTTCTTCAGCGGTGATCAGGTTTGAGCCTTTCTTACATTGGTCATAAAAGAACTGAACATCTTGCACTTCTGACCATTCCAGGGAAGTTGCAGTCCTAGAAATTGACAGCACTGGAGGATAATGGGTTCCTGGTCATATCACATTTGATTATTCTCGAATCTTTGGCAGTTGATGTGCATATTTTTTCTCATTGGTTTTTTTTGCAAGCCAGTTGATTATTTGCAACGCAACATTTGATGGTTTTGTTACCACTCTTCAGTATCTTAGCAATTCTAAGAATGCTGTATCCCTCTGAAATAATTTTAACAATCTTTGACTTTTTAGAGTCAGTTATATAATTCTTTGGCCTCTTTGTCTCAGGAAATCAAGTTGCCTAAAAATTCTGTACACCTTGAAAAAGGGTGTTGATATCCATAGGCCACATCTTCCCTCATTACATAAATACACATCAACACAGCTGCTTCATCCAATAAGTTTATACAGTTTGAAGTAGGAACATGTACAGAAAAATGATCATATGGTAAAAATACTCACTTGCCTAATGTGCAAATGGCGTAGCATGGTCTGCTTGTGTAAACAGACTGTTAAATGATTGCCAATTGGTAAATATTTACTGATCGGCGGTGGTTTAACGCTGCTAAATCATGTGATTTATATGTACAAACTATCCAAAGTATTTGAAACAAACTGGCTACTTACGCTAAGAGTGGAAGACAAGACAATGAAAAAACAATAGTACCGTTTTTGATGTCTCATCTTAGGAGTCAACAAGCAGACGAGCAACTGATCCAAACACCATAGATGTTCTAATATTCTAACATCATATTATTCTTACCATATATGCCAAATTCAAAATTTACAATTTTATTTATCCTAAACTTCCACTCTTATGACAGATGAAGTAATAAGCATTCACCATCTAAGAATCAACAGTGTTGTTAGAATTATTTTTAGTCATAACCGTCTTTATATTCTTCGGTGCTTGAATCCATTCCACATTTCCCAGGGACAAGTTTTGAGGTACATATCAGGTTTCCGAGCCTTTTGAATGTGAGCCTGTTGTCTATCGCTGGACGTCAGGCATCTTGTTCTTGTATATCATTCTGTGGTGTAGCAAATCTGTTTTAACAGTGGGAATGCATCCTGCAAATCAATTGTATCTTCAAATAGAGTTTTATGAATGTCACCTCAAAGTTTGTTCAATCTTACATTGACAGAAGAAAACACAGTTGCTTCATTTTCAAGCGCAAAGTCTGTCTTCAGCAGAAAGGCTCTTGTAAAGATGCAGCTCCTCAAAGATGTTGTGGGAGACGACACTTACAAAGTGAACAATAAGTATGATGACAAGTACACTCCACTGCCAGCAGAAGAAATCCTGCAGCGGGCAGAAATTCTAATTGGACAAGAAATATGTTATGACCTTCTGGGAAATAACTGTGAACATTTTGTCACACTGCTTCGTTATGGAGAAGGTGTTTCTGACCAGGTAATATATTGTCATCGTGCTATAACATTATTCCGTCATGTGTAAAATATGCTTTAATGGATTATGTAAGAATCAATTAAATGTTATTTGCATTTTTGAGTTAGTCCTTATAAAAATATTATGGGTAAAATACTGATCAGAGCCACAAGTGTGCATGAGGTCTTAATAGGCTCAAACACACAGATGAATAAAAATATCATGCTATTTTAAGAACCTTTTATCTTATATTTTTGCATCGTGATGCAGTAGTTGTTTTGGTGATTGCTAGATCTCATTCCTCAAAGCACAGACTCTACAAGACCGCAATTCCAAAAGGTGTCCATTAAAGAATAACTAATCTTTCATTATGTTTTAATTATGAAACTTTGCAAATCACTTTACTAGTGGATTTTGTCTTCTAATATGTAAAACACTGCATGCAATTGTTTTTGAAACCCAACTTTTTCCCAGTCTATTTGCCTGCTTTGGGAGTACTGGAGAATTGATGCTGGCAGTCTGTAAATTCTTCTGAGTGCTCTGCTGCTGCTCTGATAAGCTCTCAGAAACTATCACTGCCAGCATCACTACTCAAAACTCCCAAGCTAGGCAAATAGACTGAGTCAAACCAGGGGTTTGATTGTCACGTACATGATTTTTTTAAATTTTACAGATATAAAAACAAATCCCCTAGTAAGCTTATTTACAAAGTTTCATGTTTCCATGTTATAAAACGATGTAAATACTTTTCCGTCAAATTATGACAAGAGTTTTCTTAGAGTGATACCTTTATTGGCTAACCAGAAAATTATATGTTGGTAAGCTTTCAGAGCGCAGAGGCTCCTTCTTCAGGCAAGATTACATTTGGATGATCTTGCCTGAAGAAGGAGCCGCTGCGCTCTGAAAGCTTGCCAACATATAATTTTCTGGTTAGCCAATAAAGGTATCACTCTAAGAATACTCTTGTCATAATTGGACGGAAAAGTATTCACATCGATTTTTCTGGCTAACACGGCACCACAATATAATTTATTGAATTTTAACAAGAAAAAGGAGCGTCAAGCCAAACTAATTAGAATATAAAAAATATCAATTTTTATTGAAACACATAAATACAGACATGAATAAAAAACGTTCACAAGTGTGAATGACGTGTATCTAGATAAAAGTATAGTGGTGATGCAGCAAGATAACGCACCTAAAGTGCACAACAAAAGAAAGACGGTTCTGCTGGACAGATGAGTCAGGCTATCACCATCACAAAGCACAATCTGTATATATGTAACAGCTGAAAAATGTGCTGTGCTACCTCCAAAGGATGTAATATCTCTGATCTGGAGGAAGTGGTGGTGATGGGTTTAAGCTACATAACCCATAATCGCAAGTCCCCAGTGGGAATATTCAATGGGGAAGACAGGTAAACAGCTGCTTGAAGGCTAACCTCTCAAAGTGAGTGCCAGACTAACTACAGCATAAAAAGTGACCGTGCTTACCCATATTGTGCAGTGTCAGGAACGTGCCCCGACGCACGTTTCGCTTTTCTTTTAGCTTCCTCGGGGGGCGGTCCGTTATTGTACACCATGTTATAAAACAAAACTTAAAGTTTAGTCAGTTTTCAGCAATTTTTGCTATAGTAGCTCTTTTCTTGCTTTGAACCAGATGGGCTAGTCTTCACTATGTGAATGATTGGGCATTGGAAACCCATCACTCTGCTGGTTCTCTATCATTACACTACTTTTGGTAGTTATTAACCACTGCATACCAGAAATACCCACAAGAATTGGAAATGTTCTGATCCAGCCATCACAGTTTGGCTCTTGTCAATTGCTCAGATCCTTGCACATGACTATTTTTTCTTACATTTTAATAATTGACTTCAATAATTCATTGTTGAATATATCTCATCATTTGATAGGTGTCATTGTAGCCAGATAATCAATTTTATTCACTTTGCCTGTCAGTTGATTTGATATTATAGCTGATCAGTGTGAAGAGTTGTTTAAAAGACAAGTTTCTTGAATGTCTGCTGTTATAACACTGGAAATTTAAAATTAGATTAAATTAGTTCACCTTTGTTCACACCTTGTGACATAGTTCTGCTGTGTGTATTCCCCTCCCTTTGATTTTCCAATAATGGAAAGCCATTCCCTGTTTAGCAACACTGACTAGTGAAATCCAGTAGATGTCCTGTTAAAGCTGTTGCTTAGTCTGGATTTCCAAAGTGTACATATATAATTCCTATTTAGGGGAGATAAATCAGTGCCAAGCAAAAAGTGGAGAAAGGGTCCATGAGGACTGAGTTCCATCCCCAATGAGAAAATGTTAAAACATAACTTTTACTGTGCAATTAAAACATGGTAAAAAAAATAAAAAAGGATAGAAAAGATTAAGGATCCATAACCATAAGCTTCCGCATTTCGGGTTGATAACCCTTATTCAAGCAGTGGTGGATTGGTACCAGATTCCCATCCGACGCCTTCAGAATCCTTTAATGGTGGCGTCTGTCGATTAAAGGGCTCTATCTGAGGTTGTTCATGTTGTTGCAGAACAAGTGGAGCTCTAGATAGAAGTGCTGCATAAGTAGAAGATTGTCTTTATGTTCTGCCTGACCTGTTAACTCCACTTTTCCTGGGCCTTCCATGGCTACGTATTCATGACCCCTTCCTTGACTGTAGATCCAGTGATGTGATTCATTGGGGAGAGTCTTGTCATGAGAGGTGTCTTGTCCATTTACATCCAGGCAGACCGCCGGTGATGCCATCTACTCTGCCAGGTCTGCCAGTCTCTTACTGGCCATAATCTGACATCTTCGATAAGAAGCAGGTGGAGACTTTATCTCCACATAGACCACATGATTTTCCATTAATCTACTCCTGGGATTCTCACTTTCTTGAGGTTGTAACTACCCTCTGTCACAGGCGGAGATCCTAGCCATGTCCGAGTATGTAAGGGAGAATCTGACAAGAGGATCTATCGAGAAGTCTTCTTCACCGGCAGGAGCTGGCTTCTTCTTTGGTAAGAAGGATGGAACTTTCTGAACATGTATACATTATAGAGGCCTCAACCAGATTAGGATCAAGAGCAAATATCCATTGCCACTAACTCAGGAATTGTTTGATAGGTTTAGAGGTGCCAGAATCTTCTTCAAGCTGGATCTGAATAGAGCCTACAACTTAATCTGCATACGTCAGAGATTTGAGTGGAAGACTGCTTACAACACCTGAGACAGCCACTATAAATACTGTGTTATGCTGTTTGGGCTCAGTAATGCCCAAGTTGTCTTCCAGGAATTTATGAATGACATCTTCCAAGATCTTCTGCACTCTTGTGTGGTGGTTTATCTGGATGATATTCTGGTTTCCCCTCCAGATCATCCTTCTCATAGTAGAAACATGTGACAGGTCTTGCAAAGAATAAGGAAGAATTGCCTGTACCCTAAATTCAAGAAATGTCCTTGCTGCCTTTCCTAGAGTATATCTTTTTGGACACGGGTTTGAAGATGGTCCAGAAAGGGTATCTTTAATTCTCAAGTGGCCGCTTAGTGCAGGCATCAGCGCAATTCAGTGATTCCAAGATTTGCTAACTACAACCACCTGTTTATTCCTCATTTCTCATCTTGGACTGCCCACATCTCAGTGATGATCCACAAGGACGCCAATCCAAAGGTTTGGATTCCAGAGGCTGAGAACATGTTTCTTTCCCTGAAACAGGCCTTCTCCTGTGCTTCTGTACTTCATGGGCCCAAAATCAACAAGCAATTCTTCCTTGATGTGAGTGCTTCATCCTCTTGGGCAGGGGCAGTTCTCAGGCAGAAGTCTTCCTCTGGCCAAGTTGTCACCTGCGTTTTCTTCTCCAAGGTCTTCTCTGCTCCCGAATGCAGCTACTCTATTGGCGACTGAGAGTTATTAGTGTTTAAGGGGCAGTCATATACACTGACCATAAGAACCTGGCTTCCCTGAAGTCCGCACAAAGGTTGAATTCACACCAGGCTAGGTGGTCTTTGCCTATTTTGACTTTGTCTTGAATTTTTAACCAACTGACAAGAACATCAAGGCAGATACACTTTCTAGGTCATTCCTATCCATCGATCAAGAGCATGAACTACAACTTACCAAGCTTTCTAACATGGTTACTGTGGCTTCAGTAAACTTGACTCAGATTCCGCCAGGGAAGACTTTATTGTTAGAATCAAATAGTAGCCAAGTTCTGCTGTTGGGGAACTCTTTAAAGCTGGCTGGTCATGCTGGGCAGAAAAAGACTTTGCAACGTATCTCACGTCATTATTGGTGGTTTACCATGAGAAAGGATGTTATGGATTTAGTTTAACCTCTCCTTCCTGTGCACATAACAGGACTCCCATGCAACTCCTGCCCAAGTGACATCTACCACTTCCTGTGCCTTCAGGTCCTTTGCAACATATCACCATGAACTTTATTATGGACTTCCCTGTGTTCTCAGGATGCTTCCTTGTCTGGGTAGTGGTCGACAGCATCTTGAAAATGGCTCACTTTACTCCTTTACCTGGCCTTCCGTCTGTTCCCGAGCTCGTCAAGAGATTTATTCAGCACATTTTCTGCCTTCATGGGTTTCCTCTACACATTGTGTCCAATAGGGAGTCCAATTCACTTCCCGATCCAATTCACTTCCTCAATCCAACGGCCAGATGGAGAGAGTCAAGCATGTTCTGTTTCATTTTCTGCAGCATTTCACAAATGAGCACCATGACAACTGAATCAAGCTTTTGCCTTGGACAGGTTTCTCTTGTAATAATCATGTAAGCAAGTCTTCCACAAAGTCCCTATTCTTCATTGTCTTTGGTCAACAGCCTGATATCCCTCTTCCAGTGTTGGCAGCTTCTGGCGTTCCTACAGCAGATACTCTCACTAAGTATTTCTCCAAGATCTTGGAGGACATCAAAGTAACTCTTAAGACACCGTCCAAATGGATGAGGAGGCTTGCGGATAAGAGATTCTTGGACCCACCTTGCTTTTGGCCTGGGTATAAGGTATTGCTCTCTTCAAAGTACAGCCATCTCAAGATCCCATCCTACAAGTTGGGTCCCTTTGAGATCATCAATCAAATTAATGCTGTGTCCTTCAAATTGAAACTGCCAGCCTTGTTGCAGAAGAAGCTTTTTGGCCATAAAGGAGGTGAGAGGTAAAATGTTTTTCCTAGTGGATTGGAAATGATTTGGCCCTGAAGAGAGATCATAGGAGCCCCAGGAGATTATTCATGCCCCACTTCTTCTGCAGAGTATCTTTTTTGGGTTTCAAAAAGAGAGGCCATAAGAGGGTGGGGGTACTGTATCACCAGCGCCAGCATCCCTGTATGGTCCCTCTCCTCCTGGCAAGGACGCTGACATACTCACCTCCACAGCTGCTCAAAGGTGTCTCCTCCTGATGCGGCTTCCTGCTCCTAGGGCCTGCATATGTCACTTAGATCTCCTGGCAGCACGCTTAAGGCATGCGCACTCCCTTCTTTTTAGAGGTGCAGCATGTTCAATCTTGGAATTGCCCCCAGCCATTAGCTGGGAAGCATTAAGTATTTAAGGCACCCTCCCCTGTAGGAAGGTGCCTGAGCAATGTTAGTTTTCTAGTTACTAGTTGTTCAACTAGTCTGTTATCATTTTACTGTTCCTAAACCCATCCTGTCTGTATCTTAACCTATCCCTGAACCTGTCCTGCCTGAACCAGACGTGTTCCTGAACCCATCCTGTCTGCATCGGAACCAGTCTCCGAACCTGTCTTGCCTGAACCTGATCCTGTATCCTGAGCCTGTCGTGTGTGAACTTGTACCTGTGTTATCCTGTTCTGTTTAAGCTTGATCCTGTTCTGTCCGAACTGACTGCCATATCTGTTTTACTAGTTATCTGAATTCTGTCTTGCCAGTGACTCCGAGTTTGTGTCCGTCAGTGCTCGGTAACAAGAATGATTACAATCACAGGAGTTCTAAACAAGGAAAAATCCAAAAAAGTAGAACTCCACAAATTATCAAAAACATAAATAAATGTTTTCTATGGTCATATGCTTTACATATGAACATGGCACCATAAATATATTTTCATGCTTTGAACATGTCAAAACACCTATATTTTTTCTGCAGAATATCTGTTTTATGTGTTTTTAATTGTTGTATGTACCGTATATACCCCTGTATAAGCCGAGATTTTCAGCCCATTTTTTGGGTTGGTCCCCCTCTCGGCTTATATGCGGGTCATATACAGGGGTCGGCGGGGGAAGGGAGCGGGGGTGTCGGATCATACTCACCCCTCCGCCGGCGCGGTCTCTGCAGCACCCCTGCTTCTCCCATGATCTCCGGCTCCTTCCTGCAGCGGTCACATGGCACTGCTCATTAAAGTCATGAATATGCACATATTCATGACTTTAATGAGCGGTAGCACGTGACCGCTGCAGGACTGAAGCGCTGCAGAGAGCGCCGGGAGAAGAGGAGAGGCTGCAGGGACGCGCGGCGGAAGGGTGAGTATAGCGATATTTACCTGTCCCTCGGTCCACCGCAGCGCTGCTCCCTCGGTCTGATTCCTCTGGCTGTGAATGATCAGGCAGAGGGCGCGATGACGTCGTTAGTGCGCGCCATGCCCCCTGCCAGATCATTCACAGCCAGAGGAGTCAGACCGAGGGAGCAGCGCTGCGGTGTAGAGAGGACAGGTAAATATCTCAGGTGCCGGGGTCCTGAGCGAGCGGTGACACCGGCACCTGTCCCCCAAAGCGCTCCGGTGTCAACGCCTGCTCAGGACACCGGCACCTGGCCCCCAGCGATGAGAGGTGAGTATGTCATTTTTTTTTTTTTTTTTGCAGCAGCAGCATATGAGGCCTATACTATGGGTCATAATTGTGCAGCATATGTGGGCATAATATGGAGCATATGGGGGCATAAGCTGTGGAACATATGGGGCATAATCTGGAGCATATGGGGGCATAATCTGGAGCATATGGGGGCATAAGCTGTGGAACATATGGGGGCATAATCTGGAGCATATGGGGGCATAATCTGTGGAACATATGGGGGCATAATATGGAGCATATGGGGGCATAAGCTGTGGAGCATATGGGGGCATAATATGGACAATAGATTGACAAGCATGATATATGTGGAGCAATTAATGATTCATTATAATAAATTGTGCTCCAGAAATACAAGGACTAAATGTAATAGGATTCAACTGCAAATAATCATCAACAGACACCACCACCACAACAACCAGTCACAGAATCCAATATATAAGGTATAAAATACAATATTTTGTTAAGTCAAAAGGAATAAAATATATTGATAACAAGACAGGACAAAAGGAGGTGAGGGTAGAGATAAAAATGTACTTCGGGTAAACCCATCAAGCACTCACTGGGATGTCCAGTGGTGACTCCCCATATTAATGAGACTAATATGCAGGCCCATATAGAGGTATACCACACTATACCTCTATATGGGCCTGCATATTAGTCTCATTAATATGGGGAGTCACCACTGGACGTCCCAGTGAGTGCTTGATGGGTTTACCCGAAGTGACATTTGTATCTCTACCCTCACCTGCTTTTGTCCTGTCTTGTTATCAATATATTTTATTCCTTTTGACTTAATAAAATATTGTATTTTATACCTTATATATTGGATTCTGTGACTGGTTGTTGTGGTGGTGGTGTCTGTTGGGCCTAATATGGAGCATATGGGGGCATAAGCTGTGGAACATATGGGGCATAATCTGGAGCATATGGGGGCATAATCTGTGGAACATATGGGGCATAAACTGTGGAACATATGGGGCATAATCTGGAGCATATGGGGCATAATCTGTGGAACATATGGGGCATAATCTGTGGAACATATGGGGCATAATCTGGAGCATATGGGGGCATAATCTGTGGAACATATGGGGCATAATCTGGAGCATATGGGGGCATAATCTGTGGATCATACGGGGGCATAATCTGTGGAATATATGGGGGCATAATCTGGAGCATATGGGGGCATAATCTGTGGAGCATATTGGGCATAATCTGTGGAGCATATGGGGGCATAATCTGTGGAGCATCATATGGGGGCAAAATCATTTTTCACCCTAGGCTTATACACGAGTCAATAAGTTTTCCCAGTTTTTTGTGGCAAAATTAGGGGGGTTGGCTTATACACGGGTCGGCTTATACATGAGTATATACGGTATTTATTCAATAAAGATTTACTGTTATGTATTTGCTACTTTGAGTTCTATTTTTTTGGATTGTCCAAGACTTTCCATCCTAACCCTTGGGGTTAGCTGCCACAGAACCAGGCACTGCCCTGGAGTGGTACCTGGCAGCTCAAGCAGGACTCCACCATCAGGGGCTCTAGTGAAAACCAGGTACCTGCTTGCCACACCTCTCCAGGGTAAGCCCGGCCTGTGGCGCATTGGGTCCACAATCCACCAGCATTACAGAAAGTAGCAAAAAGGTGAAAATAGTGTAACATTATATATAGATATAAAAAGGCTATTAATCTGTGTATACAGGTCCTTCTCAAAAAATTAGCATATAGTGCTAAATTTCATTATTTACCATAATGTAATGATTACAATTAAACTTTCATATATTTTAGATTCATTACACACCAACTGAAATTTGTCAGGTCTTTTATTGTTTTAATACTGATGATTTTGGCATACAACTCCTGATAACCCAAAAAACCTGTCTCAAAAAATTAACATATTTCAACCGTCCAATAAAATAAGTGTTTTTTCAAAACAAACAAAAAAACCATCAAATAATAATGTTCAGTTATGCACTCAATACTTGGTCGGGAATCCTTTGGCAGAAATGACTGCTTCAATGCGGCGTGGCATGGAGGCAATCAGCCTGTGACACTGCTGAGGTGTTATGGAGGCCCAGGATGCTTTGATAGCGGCCTTAAGCTCATCCAGAGTGTTGGGTCTTGCGTCTCTCAACTTTCTCTTCACAATATCCCACAGATTCTCTATGGGGTTCAGGTCAGGAGAGTTGGCAGGCCAATTGAGCACAGTAATACCATGGTCAGTAAACCATTTACCAGTGGTTTTGGCACTGTGAGCAGGTGCCAGGTCGTGCTGAAAAATGAAATCTTCATCTCCAAAAAGCATTTCAGCCGATGGAAGCATGAAGTGCTCCAAAATCTCCTGATAGCTAGCTGCATTGACCCTGCCCTTGATGAAACACAGTGGACCAACACCAGCAGCTGACATGGCACCCCACACCATCACTGACTGTGGGTACTTGACACTGGACTTCAGGCATTTTGGCATTTCCTTCTCCCCAGTCTTCCTCCAGACTCTGGCACCTTGATTTCCGAATGACATGCAAAATTTGCTTTCATCAGAAAAAAGTACTTGGGACCACTTAGCAACAGTCCAGTGCTGCTTCTCTGTAGCCCAGGTCAGGCCTTCTGCCGCTGTTTATGGTTCAAAAGTGGCTTTACCTGGGGAATGCGGCACTGTAGCCCATTTCCTGCACACGCCTGTGCACGGTGGCTCTGGATGTTTCTACACCAGACTCAGTCCACTGCTTCCTCAGGTCCCCCAAGGTCTGGAATCGGTCCTTCTCCACAATCTTCCTCAGGGTCCGGTCACCTCTTCTCATTGTACAGCGTTTTCTGCCACATTGTTTCCTTCCAACAGACTTCCCATTGAGGTGCCTTGATACAGCACTCTGGGAACAGTCTATTTGTTGAGAAATTTCTTTCTGGGTCTTACCCTCTTGCTTGAGGGTGTCAATGATGGCCTTCTTGACATCAGTCAGGTCGCTAGTCTTACCCATGATGGGGGTTTTGAGTAATGAACCAGGCAGGGAGTTTTTAAAAGCCTCAGGAATCTTTTGCATGTGTTTAGAGTTAATTAGTTGATTCAGAAGATTAGGGTAATAGGTCGTTTAGAGAACCTTTTCTTGATATGCTAATTTTTTGAGACAGGTTTTTTGGGTTATCAGGAGTTGTATGCCAAAATCATCAGTATTAAAACAATAAAAGACCTGACAAATTTCAGTTGGTGTGTAATGAATCTAAAATATATGAAAGTTTAATTGTAATCATTACATTATGGTAAATAATGAAATTTAACACTATATGCTATTTTTTTGAGAAGGACCTGTATGTCCTCTACCATTCACGCTCCCTGTGGGACAGTTTTTGAAGGTGAAACATATATGTTTAACAGATAAGGGTTTAGAAGATCAGGCAGGGGATTTCAGAGATAGGTTCCAAACATTCTGTTATAGCAATAGGAGCATCAAAAAGGAATACTATTGTGCTAGAACTACATCTCGTAACCAATTGTTGTCTATCCCCCCGAAATAAATTTGACAAACATCCCCTTTTCAGATTCATTTCAACTTTTTATAACCAGTGGGAAACCATAGAAAAAATTTTACAAAGACACTGACAAATTATTTTGACAGAACCTACTCTGAATAAAATATTACCAGATTATCCGGTGTTTGAGGTTGGAGCCCGCCCTTCATTTGCCTGATTATTGCGGTATTGATCTTCTACACCTGATGGGAAGCATATATAAAGAATTTGCTCTTAAACATGCCACACACATGCCCCCTTAGGAAGCCCACATGAAATGCACTTCGGATCTGCAGATGCACACAGAGACATATCACTCTATGGCTAAGCATTTGAATTTTACAGATTATACATGATTTTTCTTCTCTATACTGCTTTGTTCTTTCATTTTTTTCATTGCTTTATTGAGTTGTATGACAGCTATATGAGCCTAAGCCTTTGTTTGGGGGCTATTTAGTAGTCTTACCACCTCATTACCTATATTTCCCTCAAATATATATTCTGTGCATTTTTTTTTACTGCTAGCGACATTTAACTACACTGCTCAAAAAATTAAAAGGAATACTTAAACAACACAATGTAACTCTAAGGCAATTACACTTCTGTGAAATCAACCTGTCCAGTTATGCATCGCTGATTGCGAATCGATTTCTCCTGCTGTTCGGCAAAAGCAACAGACAACAGGTAGAAATGATAGGAAATTAGCAAGACAACTCCTATAACAAAGTGGTTCTGCAGTAAGTGACCACAGACCATTTCTCTGTTCTCATCCTTTTTGGCTGTTGTTTTGGTCACTTTTGCATTTTGTCATTGCTCTCACCCCTAAAAGTACAGTAGCATGAGATGGTATCTACAATACAACCCACAAAAGTTGCTCTGGTAATGCAGCTCATCCAGGATGGCACATCAATGCGAGCTGTGGTAAGAAGGGTAGCTGTGTCTGTCAGCACAGTCTCCAGAGCATGGAGCAGAAACTAGCATACAGGCCAGGACACCAGGAGATGTGGAGGGGACTTCATCAGTATGCAGTGATGTGTTCACAACACTCTGATGATGTGGCAAATCAATTTCTTTTACAAAGAAGCGAGAAGTGACTGCAGAGCTGTTCAACAGTTCCCATCACTGCCCTATAATGGATGGTCAATAGGAGCAGCAGAGATAGCAGTGGGGGTAGTAATTGCATCACCGCCTTCTGATAAATATTTTGTTCCAGGGCAGTGATATTCATCACTTCTCCCTACTTCTTTAACTGTGATTTATTAAGGCTGCTTCCTGGTGGTGAAAGAAGCTATTGTAAGTGAACAAAACGCCAACCCATATGGTGTCCTATTTCAGAGGCAATGAACAAACTTGTGAGGAAGTGGATTCAGGTCCATCAAACTGATGAAGTACCATTTGAAGATCCCCAGTAAATGATGGGACTTAAAGGGAACATCTCAGAAATTAAATAAAAAAAGTCATTGGGATTAGATGCATAGGGAGAACAGTAAGACATTTTCAAATAAAGCAAATTCCAAAAGAGGTTAGGATATTTTATATATAGGACAAACAATTTAAGGACTTCAATTTCTCATAAAATAAATTCAGTATTTCAACAAGGTAGTGAAACGCTTGACAGGCTGCAATCCAAATCATAACCACTGGGTGGCCACACATAACCACTAATAGGACAGACATACTGTAGTGTGATGTCTGTACTACTGTAAATGAGTTTAACAATGTAATTTTTTGCTTATCTTGTTGTTTTGTGACAAACATTCTGGGATATGTTGAACCAAAAGGAGCAATAATGAAGAACAAAATTTGCAGAGTCACATATTCTTACATGAACATCTGTTCTTTTTCAGGCCAACAGAGCTATCAGTGCCATCGGGTTTGTGACCGCAGCTGCTGGAGCTTTCTCTCTTCTTGGCATATTTCAAAATAAATCAAGACAAGGACAATATTGACATAGAATAAATAAACTGAAACTTAGCACAATAAAAACTAGAACAAAGCTATTTAATTGATCAATATTTTTAAAGAACATCCTTCCTGCTCATGCTTCTCTACACCTGTGAAGCAAAGGAAAAACTTATGTTTTTAATTTAATGTACCGTATGCATTATAGTTTTTTCATTTCTCTGCTATTCCTGCTGATCTGCCATGTTGCTTTACATTAGTTCTTTTACTTCTTTTCCAATGGAAATATATAAATAAATCAAAACCTTTGAAAAAGAAATCAGCCAAACAAAAATTTTCTAAATGTTAATGCTACTAAGGAATTGAAAAGTTGCAAAAGAATGTAACATTGGCTCTGATCAATTACTGAACGCTATAATTACTAGTGATGAGCGAGCATGCTCACCACTACTTGGTGCTCGCCCGAGCATCTCATTGCTTGAGATGCTCGGAGCTCGCCGAGTATTTCCGGGGTTGCTTGGCGGGAGCTCGGGTCCCCACCTTGCATGTTTGGTGCTCTTTAGAGAGCCAATGAACATGCATAGATTGTCTGCCACACACTGTAATGCCGCAGCTATGTTGGTTGTGGCATTACAGTAAATGGTTGGCCGAACAGCGTCATCAGGTCTATATCAGACCTGGCGCCACCATGCTCGTCACAGTCTGCTTCGGAATCAGGCAGTGTAGTGAGAGTTGCTGCTGAGCTAGGGAGAGATTTGCTTGCTTCGTATTGAGCGTTTTTATACCACATGTAATACACATATTCATCTCAACTAACAGTCCTTCTGAGGACTAATAAAGCTGCATAGATATCAGTGCTAGGCAGGAAGACAGTGTATGTGGCAGACTGCAGTGCAGCCAGAGGGTCCATTCCAGTACTGTCTACTGCTGCTGCTGCCTATTACAGATATTTCTAGACATAGCCCCAGATATCAGGGGCAAGGAATATTTTTTTTTGGATCTTAATCCTGAATATTTACTTTAAAAGCAATCCAGAGGACACCGTTTTTCTGATCCATTTGCTTGTTGGCACTGCAGAATACAGCCAGATCCTTTCTACACTGTGTTCCAAATTATTATGCAAATAATATTTTCTCAGATTTTCCCAAATTACCTATATGAATTTCAGTCATTGTAATTTTCCAGTCAAATAACTATTAGAGTACAATTGAAAGGTTTTTGTACAAACTGCCTATGATAACAGTATATTTTTTAAAAAATAAAACACTCAAACTGCACTCAAAATGCATGTTCCAAATTATTATGCACAGCAGAGTTTTCAACCTTTTCATTTTAATAAAGAACAAAAAAATGGTCATTTTTGAAATTATAAGCATTAGCAGGTTCTTACAAACTGAAATTAAACAGTTTTCAACTCAAAACTTTATTCTAGGTGATATTACATTTGCACATAGGACCCCTTGTTCGAAAGGAGCTTCTGAACTCTCTCGTCCATTGAATTTGTCAGGTTTTGGATGGTTTCTACTTCAATTGTTTTACATGAGGACAGAATACCCTCCCAGAGCTGTTGCTTAGATGTGAACTGCCTCCCGCCATCATAGACACTCCTTTTGATGATGCTCCAGAGATTCTCAATGGGGTTGAGGTCAGGGGAGCATGGGGGCCACACCATAGGTTTGTCCCCTTTTATGCCCATAGCAGCCAGAGATGCAGATGTGTTATGTGCAGCATGAGACGGTGCATTATCATGCATGAAAATGATCTTGCTGCGGAATACACGGTTCTTCTTCTTGAACCATGGCAGGAAGTGCTGTTTGAGAAACTCAACATACCCTATGGAGTTCATCTTTACCCCTTCAGGGATCCTAAAGGGGCCGACAATCTCTCTCCCCATGATTCCAGCCCAAAACATTACTCCACCTCCTCCTTGTTGACGCCGTAGCCGTGTTTGCATGGGGTGTCCATCAACCAGCCATCCTCCACTTCATACATCTGGACCATCAAGCGGCAATCATCGGTGAACAAAACAGTTTTGAAGTCAGTCTTCATGTATTGTTTGGCCCACTGGAGCCGTTTCTGCTTGTGTGCAGTGGATAGAGGAGGTCGACAGGATGGCTTACGCACAGCTGCAAACCTCTGAAGGACCCTGCATCTTGTTGTTCGGGGGACGTTGGAGGCAACAGCAGCTTCAAAAACTTGTCTGCTGCTATGACAAGGCTTTTTTGCCGCTGCTCTTTTAACCTGACGTAATTGCCTGTAGAAAAGAGTCCTTAATTTTCCCTTATCAGCACGCACTCATGTGTACTGTGAATCAGCTAAATACTTCTTGATTGTGCGATGATCACGATGAAGTGTCTTGGCAATGTTGATTGTAGTCATGCCTTGACCTAAACACTCCACAATTTGTTGCTTCTCAGCAGCCGACACATCCTTTTTCTTTCCCATTTTGGCAGAAAATGTAGGCTGCTTAATAATGTGGGACAGCCTTCTTAAGTAGTCTTGCCTTTCATTGGACACACCTGCCAAACTAATTAGCACAGGTGTCTGCAATTGCTTACAATGATATAAAGAGCCCTGACACACATCACCATCAATGAGTTTAACTGACAAACAAAAAAATTCTCACCTTATCACTCCTAAACAATTTTTGCATAATAATTTGGAACACAGTGTATATTACAGCGCTAAAAATCCAGCTATTTTAAACTGGGGTTTGTCCATCCCATGGATTACATATCAGTGCTCTCAAAATTGTGTCATTTCAGGCCTACCATTTAAATTTTGTTGCATTGTCTTAGCAAAGTTATTGACACCAGTTTGCTGAAAATAAAGTTACCTACAGGCCACAAATTTCAAACTGTGGTTTGTCGATCACATGGATCACATATCAGTGCACTCAAAATTGTGCCATTTCAGGCCTCCATTTAAATTTTGTTGCAGTGTCTTAGCAAAGTTATTGACACTAGTTTGCAGAGAAAAAAATAGTTGCCCACAGGTCAGATATTTTAAACTGTGGTTTGTCCATCACATGGATCACATAACATTGCACTCAAAATTGTGCTATTTCAGGCCTACCATTTAAATTTTGTTGCAGTGTTTTAGCGAAGTTAATGACACCAGTTTGCAAATAAATTTTTTTTTTACCTACAGGCCAGTTATTTTAAACTGGGTTTGTCCGTCACATGGATCACATATCAGTGCGCTCAAAATTGTGCCATTTCAGGCCTACCACTTAAATTTTGTTGCAGTGTCTTAGCGAAGTTATTGAAACCAGTTTGTAGAAAAAAAAGTTACCTACAGGCCAGCTATTTTAAACTGGGATTTGTCCATCACATGGATCACATAACATTGGACTCAAAACTGTGCTATTTCAGGCCTACCATTTAAATTTTGTTGCAGTGTTTTAGCGAAGTTATTGACACCAGTTTACTGACAAAAAAAAACAGTTACCTACAGGCCAGCTATTTTAAACTGGGGTTTTCCATCACATGGATCACATATATAGGAAAGATGTGTATCTTCGTACCGAACTACTGGATCACATATAAGCATTTTGCCATAAAATATTTACTTTATTAGAAAATGTACAAAAATAACAAAAAACATTTAAAAATGCGATGTTAATCCAATATGCTCCCATAGGTACGTATGTATAACTATCAAATTGCCTGCATTAAATCGTGTGCATATCAGCGGAAATGGCAGATTTATCATTCATATATCTAAATCAGATGTAGGAGATAATTACATAGCAAGATGCTTATAGATGAGGTATATCACAATGTATACAAAAATGAATGTTCATATACAAGATATGAAGTCTGACAGGTTGAAGCTGTACTAAGGGATTCATTAGAACCTCATTCAACCCAGTCAAATTACACAGCTGATTCACTATCAATGGTATATATAGCACAGAGTGCCTAAAGATATACAACAATGGACAGAAGTATATAATAATATGGGACACAATAAGCCCTATTCAACTTTATAGTAAATACCCTGTCATATCCCAAAGGGGGCAGGCACCCATATGTGTGATATAATACAATATAGATAAAGGTTGCTTTCTTCCCCTACAAATAACATAAATACATAGGTGTAATAAGAATCTATGTATATGAAACATACCACTGATATTTAGCAAGGTTACTGTCGGAGTATATAGATAAAAAAAGGTATTCATAGCGGTGGATTAGAAAGTTCTAAATAATCAAGCATTAGGATGCGAGAATAACTCCGAGATAAGGGTAGCAGAGGCAATAGTAAGCAGAGTAGAAACATATACGACCTTTGAACTGGAGCCCGGATTCCCGACGCGCGTTTCGCGTTAGCTTCGTCTCTGGGGGTAAGTATGTGTGGTCAGGTAATTAATGTGCCCTTTTATATGTTTCCCAAGTGAACGATCACCTATTTAGTTCCCTCAAATGGAGGGTGTGTTGGAGCTCCCGGCGTGTGACGTACCCGGAGGACACGCCCACCGGATGCCGGGTCATTCCCCCCTTCCGACGCGTCAGGAAGGGAAAGAAGCCACAGCATTTCCGGTTAGACGCGTCTCCCAGGCAACGTACCGCATCACATGATAGCGTCCTCAGCCGTCTGGCACACCTCCACCCGACGCGTCAGAGTAGAGGCGGTCCAAATCAATCCGAGGAACGTCATCAAGCAATGGTAAGCCCAGGGCAGCAACCAACATATTGCAACAAACCATGAGGAGTAAAATGTCTATTTGTGAAAGAACACTGCCAATATATTAATGTATATCTATTGGTTAATAAACTGCTAGATGGCATTATTACTCACATCATAAATGTGACTAGGGTATCTATGAACAGGTTTACCATACAGTGAAAATATACCTCAGCATACATGCAATATCTATTATTGATAATTACAGGATATAACGACACACAAAATCAACAAATATATTAATCAACTAGTAAATCTAAACAATTAAAAATACAAATATAAACACATGCTGCGATGGATACAAACAAAGAAGACATCCAAAAATTATCTATGAATGTTGTCCATGTTTATCCCAGGGTCTATATAGCTGGATAAGGAAAAGATGTTCACTTATTCCACAATCGGACTTGATCAGGAGAAGATGTTCACTTATTCCGTAGTCGGACCTGATCCAAAGAAGTATATCATAATCTCTATATTCTCATCCGGAGATTTCTTCTATGTACGATTCTTGCTTTGACCTCACCAAACATTTCACATATTAGTAGTATGCATGTGTACTAAAAAATAGCAACAAAAATAATTAAAATCAACAAACCCAAAACCACTAAAATTATAAGAAGGGGGCAAAGCTCAGAACCTCATTGAGTCCCTCGGGTTGTAGGGAGCCTATTTTATAGATCCATTTGGTTTCTGTTTGAGCTAGTTTTTTCCTCCAATCACCACCTCTAATGTCCACAAAAACTTTGTCTATCCCCATTACCTGCAATAATCCAGGGTCACAACCATGGTACAGTTTGAAATGCCTCGGTATGGGTTTCAAAATTGTAAGATCGTCAATTTCTTGGGCATTTTTTATGTCCCTGTAATGCTCTCTGACCCGAATCTTCAAAGGTCTAGAGGTCATACCCACGTATATTTTGATACAGGGACAGGTAGCATAGTATATAACCCCAGAGGAGTTGCAGGTAATGTGTTGGGTGACTTCGAACTGAGTACTGCCATCACTGGATAGAAAGGATGAAGCACGTTTCATGTTAGGACATGAGATGCATCCATTACATGGAAAGAAACCCCATTTTGGGCCAGAAGATCCAAATGTTTTCTCTGGTTTGTGGCCTCCATAATAGCTGTGTACTAAAGTATCTCTTATGTTATTAGACCTTCTATAAGTAATAGAAGGTATCGAAGGGACAAATTTCTCCAAGGTTCTATCAGTTAGCAGTAACTGCCAATATTTTCCCAGGGCTTTTTAGACCTCCCACCATTTGTCATTATAAGTAGATATAAATCTAACTTTTTGTTGATCTATATTTTTATTTCTATTTTTGGGGATCAGTAAGTTGGTGCGTACAGCCCGTTTGGCATTGTTCAAACCTCTTTTTATACTGCGTTTTGAATATCCTCTTGCTATAAATCTAGTGGATAGCTCCCTGGCTTGCTCCTCAAAGGCCTCCTCACTCGAGCAGATTCGTCTTGCCCTCAAGAACTGACCGGTTGGGATACCCTCCACCAATGATTTTGGATGAGAGGAAGTAGCGTGAAGAATAGAATTCACCGCCGTTTCTTTACGGTGTACATTTGTCTGTAGATAACCGTTACTCCCTTTAGTTATTAGGATGTCAAGGAAGTCGATGCTGGTCTGGCTGTACTTACATGTCAACTTAATATTCAGGGAGTTGTCATTCAGAATAGAAAGAAATTCAAGAAGGTCCTGCTCTGTCCCCTGCCAGATCATCAGTACATCATCAATATACCGGACCCAGAGCAGGACCTTCTCGATGAATGCAACTGGGTTGGTAAAGAAAATCCTACGTTCCCACATTCCCAAAAAGAGGTTGGCATATGAGGGGGCAAATGCCGCCCCCATAGCCGTACCTTGCTTTTGCAGATAGATATTTTCCCTGAATAGGAAGTAATTATGCTCCAAAGCAAATTTGAGCAAAGTTACCAAAAAATCAGCCAGACCAGCATCAAGTTCGGACATCATCAGGTACATTTTAATGGCTTGCAGACCGTCTTTATGATGTATAGATGTATATAAAGACTCAACGTCAAAACTCACCATCCACATATCTGCATCCATCGGGATCCCCTCGATTTTTTTGAGGACATCTCCCG
The DNA here is from genome assembly GCA_033576555.1 of Oophaga sylvatica. NCBI lineage: Eukaryota > Metazoa > Chordata > Amphibia > Anura > Dendrobatidae > Oophaga > Oophaga sylvatica. Next base: position 189,737,891 of record JARQOD010000005.1, read on the forward strand.
TATCCCTCACATATGAGGGAAGATCCACAACCATAGGTTTTAAATAGAAGTCTAGATATTTAGATATAACCTCGCATAAACTCCCATTACCCGACACAATGGGACGCCCAGGGGGATTTGACTTATCCTTGTGTACTTTGGGTAAGAAATAAACACATGCCACCTTAGGGTATTTGGGAATTAAGTTATCCCTCAGTTCCTTGGTAATGACACCTTCTCTGAATGCTCCTTCCAAAATTTCACCAATTTCGTTTTGATACTTAGTAGTTGGATTATAGGTCAGACGTTGATAACATACGTTATCCCGCAATTTTCTAAGGGCTTCCTTTTCATATAATTTTTCGGGCCATATCACCACATTTCCCCCTTTGTCCGCAGGTTTTATAATCACCCCCTTGAGGTTACGTAATTCCTCAAGTGCTTTCCTTTGGACAAAGGGTAAATTGCCTCGGGTAACATGTGGTGAAATTTTCTCAAATTCGCTGGTGACCAATTTTACAAATAATTCAATATTGGGGAAAATATTCAGAGGGGGAAATTTCTTGGGAACTGGTGGCATAAACTTACCCTTGTAATCAGATATATCACCCTCCTCATCTAATTCCTCCAAAACAGAGATAGCTTCAAGTTCTTTAGTATTCCAGTCATCACCATGTCTATTTCTTTCATGTAATTTTTTGAGAATTAATTTACGTGCAAATAGGTGTAGATCTGTCACTGCTGCAAAAGAGTTAAATGAGGCCGTGGGTGAAAAGGAGAGTCCTAGACTAAGTACTTCAATTTGTGGTTTTGTCAGTACAAAAACCACAAATTGAAGTACTTAGTCTAGGACTCTCCTTTTCACCCACGGCCTCATTTAACTCTTTTGCAGCAGTGACAGATCTACACCTATTTGCACGTAAATTAATTCTCAAAAAATTACATGAAAGAAATAGACATGGTGATGACTGGAATACTAAAGAACTTGAAGCTATCTCTGTTTTGGAGGAATTAGATGAGGAGGGTGATATATCTGATTACAAGGGTAAGTTTATGCCACCAGTTCCCAAGAAATTTTCCCCTCTGAATATTTTCCCCAATATTGAATTATTTGTAAAATTGGTCACCAGCGAATTTGAGAAAATTTCACCACATGTTACCCGAGGCAATTTACCCTTTGTCCAAAGGAAAGCACTTGAGGAATTACGTAACCTCAAGGGGGTGATTATAAAACCTGCGGACAAAGGGGGAAATGTGGTGATATGGCCCGAAAAATTATATGAAAAGGAAGCCCTTAGACAATTGCGGGATAACGTATGTTATCAACGTCTGACCTATAATCCAACTACTAAGTATCAAAACGAAATTGGTGAAATTTTGGAAGGAGCATTCAGAGAAGGTGTCATTACCAAGGAACTGAGGGATAACTTAATTCCCAAATACCCTAAGGTGGCATGTGTTTATTTCTTACCCAAAGTACACAAGGATAAGTCAAATCCCCCTGGGCGTCCCATTGTGTCGGGTAATGGGAGTTTATGCGAGGTTATATCTAAATATCTAGACTTCTATTTAAAACCTATGGTTGTGGATCTTCCCTCATATGTGAGGGATACGGGAGATGTCCTCAAAAAAATCGAGGGGATCCCGATGGATGCAGATATGTGGATGGTGAGTTTTGACGTTGAGTCTTTATATACATCTATACATCATAAAGACGGTCTGCAAGCCATTAAAATGTACCTGATGATGTCCGAACTTGATGCTGGTCTGGCTGATTTTTTGGTAACTTTGCTCAAATTTGCTTTGGAGCATAATTACTTCCTATTCAGGGAAAATATCTATCTGCAAAAGCAAGGTACGGCTATGGGGGCGGCATTTGCCCCCTCATATGCCAACCTCTTTTTGGGAATGTGGGAACGTAGGATTTTCTTTACCAACCCAGTTGCATTCATCGAGAAGGTCCTGCTCTGGGTCCGGTATATTGATGATGTACTGATGATCTGGCAGGGGACAGAGCAGGACCTTCTTGAATTTCTTTCTATTCTGAATGACAACTCCCTGAATATTAAGTTGACATGTAAGTACAGCCAGACCAGCATCGACTTCCTTGACATCCTAATAACTAAAGGGAGTAACGGTTATCTACAGACAAATGTACACCGTAAAGAAACGGCGGTGAATTCTATTCTTCACGCTACTTCCTCTCATCCAAATCATTGGTGGAGGGTACCCAACCGGTCAGTTCTTGAGGGCAAGACGAATCTGCTCGAGTGAGGAGGCCTTTGAGGAGCAAGCCAGGGAGCTATCCGCTAGATTTATAGCAAGAGGATATTCAAAACGCAGTATAAAAAGAGGTTTGAACAAAGCCAAACGGGCTGTACGCACCAACTTACTGATCCCCAAAAATAGAAATAAAAATATAGATCAACAAAAAGTTAGATTTATATCTACTTATAATGACAAATGGTGGGAGGTCAAAAAAGCCCTGGGAAAATATTGGCAGTTACTGCTAACTGATAGAACCTTGGAGAAATTTGTCCCTTCGATACCTTCTATTACTTATAGAAGGTCTAATAACATAAGAGATACTTTAGTACACAGCTATTATGGAGGCCACAAACCAGAGAAAACATTTGGATCTGCTGGCCCAAAATGGGGTTTCTTTCCATGTAATGGATGCATCTCATGTCCTAACATGAAACGTGCTTCATCCTTTCTATCCAGTGATGGCAGTACTCAGTTCGAAGTCACCCAACACATTACCTGCAACTCCTCTAGGGTTGTATACTATGCTACCTGTCCCTGTATCAAAATATACGTGGGTATGACCTCTAGACCTTTGAAGATTCGGGTCAGAGAGCATTACAGGGACATAAAAAATGCCCAAGAAATTGACGATCTTACAATTTTGAAACCCATACCGAGGCATTTCAAACTGTACCATGGTTGCGACCCTGGATTATTGCAGGTAATGGGGATAGACAAAGTTTTTGTAGACATTAGAGGTGGTGATTGGAGGAAAAAACTAGCTCAAACAGAAACCAAATGGATCTATAAAATAGGCTCCCTACAACCCGAGGGACTCAATGAGGTTCTGAGCTTTGCCCCCTTCTTATAATTTTAGTGGTTTTGGGTTTGTTGATTTTAATTATTTTTGTTGCTATTTTTTAGTACACATGCATACTACTAATATGTGAAATGTTTGGTGAGGTCAAAGCAAGAATCGTACATAGAAGAAATCTCCGGATGAGAATATAGAGATTATGATATACTTCTTTGGATCAGGTCCGACTACGGAATAAGTGAACATCTTCTCCTGATCAAGTCCGATTGTGGAATAAGTGAACATCTTTTCCTTATCCAGCTATATAGACCCTGGGATAAACATGGACAACATTCATAGATAATTTTTGGATGTCTTCTTTGTTTGTATCCATCGCAGCATGTGTTTATATTTGTATTTTTAATTGTTTAGATTTACTAGTTGATTAATATATTTGTTGATTTTGTGTGTCGTTATATCCTGTAATTATCAATAATAGATATTGCATGTATGCTGAGGTATATTTTCACTGTATGGTAAACCTGTTCATAGATACCCTAGTCACATTTATGATGTGAGTAATAATGCCATCTAGCAGTTTATTAACCAATAGATATACATTAATATATTGGCAGTGTTCTTTCACAAATAGACATTTTACTCCTCATGGTTTGTTGCAATATGTTGGTTGCTGCCCTGGGCTTACCATTGCTTGATGACGTTCCTCGGATTGATTTGGACCGCCTCTACTCTGACGCGTCGGGTGGAGGTGTGCCAGACGGCTGAGGACGCTATCATGTGATGCGGTACGTTGCCTGGGAGACGCGTCTAACCGGAAATGCTGTGGCTTCTTTCCCTTCCTGACGCGTCGGAAGGGGGGAATGACCCGGCATCCGGTGGTCGTGTCCTTCGGGTACGTCACACGCCGGGAGCTCCAACACACCCTCCATTTGAGGGAACTAAATAGGTGATCGTTCACTTGGGAAACATATAAAAGGGCACATTAATTACCTGACCACACATACTTACCCCCAGAGACGAAGCTAACGCGAAACGCGCGTCTGGGAATCCGGGCTCCAGTTCAAAGGTCGTATATGTTTCTACTCTGCTTACTATTGCCTCTGCTACCCTTATGTCGGAGTTATTCTCGCATCCTAATGCTTGATTATTTAGAACTTTCTAATCCACCGCTATGAATACCTTTTTTTATCTATATACTCCGACAGTAACCTTGCTAAATATCAGTGGTATGTTTCATATACATAGATTCTTATTACACCTATGTATTTATGTTATTTGTAGGGGAAGAAGGCAACCTTTATCTATATTGTATTATATCACACATATGGGTGCCTGCCCCCTTTGGGATATGACAGGGTATTTACTATAAAGTTGAATAGGGCTTATTGTGTCCCATATTATTATATACTTCTGTCCATTGTTGTATATCTTTAGGCACTCTGTGCTATATATACCATTGATAGTGAATCAGCTGTGTAATTTGACTGGGTTGAATGAGGTTCTAATGAATCCCTTAGTACAGCTTCAACCTGTCAGACTTCATATCTTGTATATGAACATTCATTTTTGTATACATTGTGATATACCTCATCTATAACCATCTTGCTATGTAATTATCTCCTACATCTGATTTAGATATATGAATGATAAATCTGCCATTTCCGCTGATATGCACACGATTTAATGCAGGCAATTTGATAGTTATACATACGTACCTATGGGAGCATATTGGATTAACATCGCATTTTTAAATGTTTTTTGTTATTTTTGTACATTTTCTAATAAAGTAAATATTTTATGGCAAAATGCTTCTAGTGCTTTTTGGATTATAATGTATGATGGGAAGTGCCATTTTTCTAGGCTAACAATTATAGGATATATTTGGATCACATATAAGTTTGCTCCAAATTCAGCCTTTTGTGGTGAACGTGGAAAATATTGTCCTTCATTTAAAATGGGCAAGGCACGTGGCAATGGATGGGGAACTGGACGTGATGGTAATGGTGAAAGTGCATGCAGAGGCCGAGGCTGTGGGCAAGCAGAAATTGTGCCACAGCAAACACCCACTTCTTCTGGCCCGACCTCCCTGTCCCAATTACTAGGGGACCACAGCAGCACACCACTATTGAACCCAGAGGCTCAGTGTCAAAAGGTTGTTGGTTGGATGGTGGATAATGTTTCAAGTCACTTTGCCATCACTACCACCACCCTGTCTTACAAACGGTCAAATCTCAGTAGCCGTGTGTGTGGACCACATATTCCTCACCCTGGTCCTCCTTCCTCCCACCATGCCAAGTGCCCAGAGAAAACTGATCCCACACTTGGACACTTCAAAGAGCTGTTCACTTTTCCATTTATGGCCTCTGGCCTCTGGCCCTGTCCACTTGAAGCGGGGCAAGAGCAGATCACATGTACCTATGCCAAAATATTTGAGCAGCCACGGTCACACAAAGGCGACAGTGGGAACGTGTCACAAGAGGTGGACGATGATGAGACACAATTGCCAGAAAGTCAGAAGGAGGACCAGGGTGCGGAAGAAGAAGACGAGATGGTGGATGATAGAGTAACTGACCCAAACTGGCAGGAGGGCATGCAGAGCGAGGACAGCAGGACACAGGGGAGGGAGGCATAGCACCCCAAAAGGCAGGAAGAAGCAGTGTGGTGGCTGCAGACAGAAGGCGGGCAACCATTCCCCGTAACACCAACACAACAGAAGTAGCAAGTACAACTGTTAGGTCTTCTTCCCAAGTCTGGTTGTTTTTTAAAGTTTCTGCCGATAACCCTATACAGGCTATTTGCACCACCTACCAGGCCAGCATTAGCAGAATTAGCAAAACTACAAGCCTTACCACCACCAGCATGATCAGGCACATGGCAGTTGCCCACCCACCAGGGCTGTGGGGTACTCGGAAACGGGTCAGACAGTTCTTTGGGAGAGTCAAGGGGCCGTGACCCTACTCCGTAGCTCTGGCTGTGCCATAAAATGGGGAATATGTTATATGGGATTTAGCGTGACGCCTCCTGTGGTGTTCGGCAACATATGGCCAACACTGCTAAAGGAGACCGCTAGGGCTGATGGTGACGTAGCAGGGATGGTTCTGCTCCCCACAGGTATGCTGTTGTGCCGCCAGGTATTAGATCGGGCCGGGAGACCTGCAGTCCCCTGCCCTCTGGATTTAGCTGCAGGAACTTCAGTACCCGTGCAACCACGGACTCCGGTATCTGGTCCCTAGCGCACAGCTCTGGGTCAAGTTTAATAACAGCTTCACTCCCCAGGTTCTGCTTGAATTCTCTCTTACTGACAACTGGTAAGGTGACCCCTTCTTGCTTCCAGGCATGACATTCCTCCCTGTGAGGGAAGCAATATCACTGTGTCAACCAGACTCCTGGGGTGCCACATTCCCCTCTAGTGAAATTCAGTACTCCCGGACAGAGGAAATATAAGCATATTACCAAGTGAACCTTAGGGGGCTTTGACTTAGGGTACTATGGGTAGACCTTCATAGCACTGGTACTTGTGTAGTGCACTCTCTATTGTCTGGGCTACGGATGACTCTACATAGAACGGGTATACCAGATGTTCTATGATCACTGATGCTCACCGTGGGCATGACAGATTAGTCACTGGCAGGGGATGGATTGTCTTGCTCCACTGCTGGTGTGGCATCTGCTGCTTGAGCCAGCTGGTCTTCATGCTGGTCTTGAGTCGCATCTCTTTCAGGCACTACTAGCTGGGGAAAGGTCAAAACGGGCACGACTATGGCCTGGTTCACCCTTGTCCAATTTGGAGGGAACTCACAGAGTACTGTGCTGATCATTTTCTCCACCTCTTCCACTGGCTGAGGAATGTCTTGGTCTTCAATCCTTTCCTTTAGTTGGTCAGGGCATGGTTTTAGATGATCCCTCGACACTGCCGCTGAGGTTTCTCCTCCATCTTAACTAATGAGGCACACCTTGGTGTTATCAAAATCTTAATGGTAAAACGGTGTATGGCTCAGCCTCCCACTGGTTGCCTAGTTTGTGAACTTGTCTCTTCCTTTTGAGTACCTGTTCTCCAGGGGACAAGGGAACTGCAAGGGCATGTTTATTATAATTTCTTTCCTGCCTCTGTCTTGCCTGGGGCAAATTTTCTCTACACATTCTTGCACCTTGTGATATTGTTGCTGCCGCTCCATGTCCCAGTCTGCATCTGGTGATGTCGTCTCCGGTATTAAAACTCCCATGTCCAAGTTAATGGGTAACTTATCAGGTCTTGCCCTCATCAGGTAGGTGGGTGTACAGTTGGTGGAGTTCACCGGGATGTGGTCATATAAGTCTACCAAATCTGGTAACTTCTCTGGCTACAGGCTACGCTCTTCTAGGGGCAGAGTCTTCAACAGGTCTATTACTGCCTGGTTCATTTTCTCACATAACCAGTTGGTCTGGGGATGATACGGCGTGGTTCTTATTTTCTTGTAGCCGTACAGGTTACAGAACTACTGGAACACTTCTGCTTCAAAGGCTGGGCCTTGGTCGGTAAGCACTCATTCAGGGTAACCGTGCGGGCGACAAAAGTGTTGAAATGCTTTGGCTGCCATCTTCGCTGTCTGATCCTTTACTGGCACTACTACCAGGAACCGGGAGTAGTGGTCTACTATGGTGAGGGCGTAGACATAGCCTGACTGGCTTGGGGCCAGCTTCACATTGTCCAAGGCTACCAGCTCAAGTGGTTGTTTGGTGACTATGGGCTGTAGGGGAGCCCTCTGGCTGTCACGGTCTTTCCATCTCAGGTTGCATGGACCACATTCCGACACCATTTCTCAATTGCTTTCCTCATGCCAACCCAGTAGAATGACTCACGTAGCCGGACTTCCAACTTCTTCCACCCAATGTGTCCTGCTCCATCATGATACACTTCTAAGACCATTGGCGCATTCCGCTTCAGGACTAACACCTGCCAGACCAATTCGGGAGTTCGGGAGTTGACGCTTCTCCTACACAGCTTCCCCTCATAGATGAACAGCTTGCCCTTCTCCTTCCACAACTGTTGGGTCTCTTGAGGAGCATCTGGACCTGGGTGTGAATCAGCTTGTGTCAGCAATTCCTTTACTATGTGGACTGCCGGATCACTGTTCTGTGTTTCTGCCCATCCATGGTGGGGCAATGGGTTAATCGTTGCCTCTTGCATAGCATTGCATTTGTCCCTCACGCAATGGGAGCACTGGGCCGCACTGGGGCGATGGAAGGCCGGTAACTCGAATTCTTCTAGTTCCTCTGGTTCTTCTCCCCCATCCTTCAAGTTGGGCATCCTGGACAGCTCATCAGCATTAGCGTTTTTATGCCCAGCACGGTATTTGATGGTAAACTCATAGTTGGACAGCCGAGCCATCCATCGCTGCTCCAACGCATCTAGCTTTGCCATTTCAAGATGGGTCAACGGATTATTATTCATATAATTGGTAAACTTCGCTGAAGCAAGGTAGTGTTTGAAGCGTTCCATTACTGCCCAGACTATGGCGAGAAACTCCAGTTTAAAGGAACTATAGTTGTCAGGGTTCCTTTCCGTCAGACGAAGCTTCTTGCTGGCGTAGGCAATCACTCTCTCTCTGCCTTGCTGTACCTGGGACAGCACTGCTCCCAATCCCAGGTTGCTGGCGTCCATATAGAGTATAAAGGGTTGGTCATCGTCGGGGTAGGCTAGGACTTCATCTCCCATAAGAGCCATCTTCAACCAAGTGAAGGATTCTTCTTCTCTTTTACTCCACTCCAACAGAGGACTCGGTTTCTTGACCTTCTTGGACTGGCCTATTAAGAGGTCCTGCATGGGTGCCGCTTTCTTTGTGAAAACCTTTATGAATCTCCTGTAGTAACCTGCCAGCCCGAGGAACTGCCGCACGTCCTTGATAGTGGAGGATCTTGGCCAGTCCTTGATCACTGTGATTTTTTCAGGGTCTGGTGTCACACCATCGGCGCTTACTATGTGACCTAGGTACTGCACCTTGGGCTTCAACAGGTGGCACTTGGACGGCTTTACTTCCAGGCCAAAACCAGATAAGGCCTCGAACACCTCGGCCAGGTGCTCCAGGTGGTCTTTGTACGTGTTTCAGTAGACAATTACATCGTCCAGGTACAACAAAACGGTTTTGAAGTTTTTATGTCCCAGGCAGCATTCCATAAACTGCTGGAATGTTCCTGGTGCATTGCAGAGCCCGAATGGCATGCAGTTGAACTCAGAGGCCCATTGGTGTCGTAAACGCTGTCTTCTCTCTGTCTGCTTCTGCCACGGGAACCTGCCAATACCCACTGGTGAGATCTAAAGTGGAGAAATAGTTAGCGGATCTCAGTGCAGCTAATGATTCCTCAAATCTGGATAATGGGTAGGCTTCCTTATTTGTAATGTGGTAATCTGCCAGTAGTCAACACATATCCTCATTGTACCATCTTTCTAACGAGGACTAACAGAGCTGCCCAGGGGCTACAACTATCTCTGATTACCCCAGCCTCCTTCATCTCCTATAACATACCCTTGGCACATTGATAGTGAGCTGGGGGTACAGGCCGATACCTCTCTTTAATGGGCGGATGATCTCCGGTGGGAATATGGTGTTGCACCCCTTTTACCTGCCCAAAGTCTAGGGGGTGTTTGCTAGAGACCCGCTCATATTCTCGAACCACCCGGTAAATCCCATGCTTTTGATGAGAAGGGGTGGAGTCAGTACCTATGTGTAGCTTCTGACAACAATCCTCCAGCTGTCCCTCAGAGCCATTGTCCTCCGCCTGGTCGGATGGAAGCAAGGGTTCCATGGCATTTATTGCATTATTACTGACGGTGAACAATTTAGCAAGGGTGGCATACCGGGTAAATGGACCTCTTTCTCCCCACAATTCAGAATGCGTATCCATACCCTCCCCTTGTGGACATAGACTACTCTCTGGCTGTCAGGATGATGGGTCTACAATCAGAGTATACGGGTTCTACCAGGGCCTGGTAATCTTGACCCCTGAGGCTTATTGCTGCCCGAAACCATATCACCATTTACTCCTAGGGGGTATAGCAATGGGAACTGGATCACTCACTCTGACACTGGCGACTTCTCCACCAGACAGCTCTACCTGTTGTCTCTCATTAGGGCTCTGATTTCCTTTTGCAGGACACGCTGCTGACTGGAACTGGCGGTCTCGGCTACCTGTTGCAACAAAACAATAATTTCTCCAAGACAATTCTCTATTACTTTGGTGCCTAGAGTAATCATAGGATGGCATTCTTGTCTGTCAATATCTATAATATAACGCTGGGAGCGACACTCTGTCTGAAGCCTTTATAGACTGCGCAATTTTTCCTCATCTCGCACACTGTCCGGGTCTACCTGTTTAATGGCCGGCAGCGCCTCTTGCAGGTTTAGGGCATAGTCCCGTACACTGTCCTGCGCTGTTTGTTTGCACCCGTAGAATTTCACTTTAATCTCCGCTGCTGTGCGGGTGTCAAATGTATCCTTCAGCCGGGCCAGAATTTGCCCAACAGTTCTTTTTTTTGTCGGTTTCCTGCCAGGACTTCACCTCCCTCTGGAGAGCACCAGTTAGTTGGCCAACAAGGATGCTGAATTTTTTGCTCTCTGACAGGGTGTACACTTCGAATAAACTATGCAGTCTATCCTTAAAGTCCCATGGGGTGTGAAACTCCCCTGTGTACTGAGGTAGCCAGGCCACTCCTGGGATATATGGCATGGATAAAGGCATTACGGTGGCTGTGGCAGTGCTCGCCACTGAATCCTCTCCTAGATTGGGTATCTCCTTCCCTCCTAGTGAACATCAGCCAAGCTCTGGGTATCGTTACCGTAGTAAGCGGCTGCTCCACAGGTGAGATGGATTGAGCTCCCAGGGGTTTCCAAGTCGGGGCCTCCTGCTTTCTGCACGCCGTGTGGTGCAAAAATCTCAGCTATTATACAGTTAAATAATGTCTATGGCACGCAGTACCCAGAAATACCGGGCTACTGGTTGATCCTGTTCGTTACGACAAGATGGCACACCCACCAGGCCCGTGGGGTATTCAGAACCGGGTTGGACAGTTATTTGGGGAAGTCATGGGGCTGTAACCTGACTCCGTGGCCCTGGCTGTGCCATAAAATGGGGAATAGGTATATGGGATTTAACATGATGCCACCTGTGGTGTTCGGCAGCAGATGTTCGACGCTGCTAAAGGAGACCGCTGGGGCTGATGTTGACGCAGCTGGGATGGTTCTGCTCCCCACTGGTGGAGAGGGGACCCAGGGCTACCGGTTCTGCTTATGTCAGGCTTCGTGTACCTTGTGGTGCAGTACTCAGGGCGCAAGAGATCACTGGAGGACACAAGGACTGCAGTTTTATTTTCCTTTACTTGATGGTTGATAGTACAGCCTGGGGCACTGGTAACAGATCGTGATGGAGTTCCAGGCAGCCTGGACGCAATTCTGGATACAGCTGGCCAGGTAGGTACGGAGCCCTTCCTTCTGTGCTGTCCTTCCTTTTTTCCTCACTCATAACACCTCACCCTCCTGGTGCTAACTGACTCGCTCTCTCTTTTTTAAAAACAAACCATTGCCTGCATGGTAGGCAGTTTGAGCCTATCACAGGTGCCGCTCCTTTGTGTCGGCTCCAGGCTCTGATATGCTGCTGTGTCGCTGGGTATTAGATCGGGCCAGGAGACTTGCAGTCCCCTGCCCTCCGGATTTAGCTGCCGGGACTTCAGTATCATGGACTCCGGAATCCGGTCCCTAGCGCTCAGCTCTGGGGCGAGTTTAATCACAGCTCCACTCCCCAGGTTCTGCTTTACTTGTTTCTTACTGACACCTGGTAAGTGGGCCCCTCCTTGCTTCCAGGCATGACATTCCTCTCTGTGAGGGAGGCAATGTCACTGTGGCAACTGGACTCCTGGGGTGCCACAGCAGCAAAGCACCCCACTTTGTGGACCGAAAACCAGGGTCCAGGAACAGTGTCTGTGGGTGACACCACTGCTTCTTCCGCTGTTGTGCATGCAAGCCAATCCCCTGTTCATGATGCATGCGAAGCTGCCTCCTGCCCTGCACCTGTCATTGCACACACTCAGCTAGCACCATCATCAAGCACATCCATGTCCTTGTCCCAGCACAGTGTTCAGTTATCCATACCCCAGTCCTTGGAACACAAGCACAAATACGCATCAAATGCCCCACAAACCACACTACTAAATTCACACATTTCGTGACTGTTTGCACTCAAAATTTTGCCTTTTAGGCTTGTGGAGACGGAAACTTTTCTCAACCTGATGGCGGCGGCTGTCCCTTGGTACTCGGTCCCCAGCCACCACTATTTCTCATGGTGTGACTGCCCGCATTACACAAGCACGTGTCCAACATTATCCATGCCCTCTACAATGCAATTACTGGGAAAGACCAGCTAACCACGGACACGTGGACAAGTGCTTGTGGGCAGGGATGGTACATCTCGCTGACGGCACACCGGGTTAACATAGTGGATGCTGGGACCCAGTCAGAAATTGGGATGGACACATCCTCCAGAAGCCAGGCATGGTCGTGTGTGACAACGGCCAGAACCTGGTGGCAGCTCTGAGGCGAGGCGAGTTCACACAAGTAACATGTCTGGTCCATGTGGTTAACCTCGTGGTTCAGCGGGTTATCAAAACCTACCCGGAGCTGCCGGATCTGCTTGTGAAAGTACGCTGCCTGTGTGCACATTTTAGAAACTCAGCTACAGCTTCCGCTGCTCTTGCCATATTTCAGCAGTGTTTGCAGCTTCCGGCTCACCGACTGGTGTGTGATGTCCCCACACGTTGGTACTCTACATTGCAGATGTTGGGAAGGATTTGTGAGCAGAAAAGGGCAGTTGTTGACTACCAGCGTCAACAAGGCCATCGGTGTTCAGTTCAGACTCTGCACATAAGACCTCAGAAGTGGACATGGATGTCAGACATATGTACCATCCTCAAAAACTTTGAGGACTCCACCAAGATGGTGAGCGGCAAAGATGCCATAATTAGCGTCACCATCCCGCTTCTCTGTCTTCTGAAACACTCCCTGCTCACAATCAAAGAGGATGCAATGCAGGCGGAACTTGATGAGATGGAGCAAGGAACCATACAGGGTGAATACACACAGCCCAGCTCATCTCATCCCAACATGGATTGGGTAACATTGAGGAAGAGGAGAAGGAGGAGGAAGAACAGGAGCTAGTTTCATGCGCAATAAACGGTACTACCTGCACAATCGTCATACCATCTGTTCAGAGTGGATGGCCTGAGGACAGAGAGGAGGAGGAGGAGAGCATGGTCAGTCATCCTCTTGGTAAGGACATGGAAGTCTTGCCTGTTAGCAGTCTGGCACGCATGGCTGAGTTTATGTTACGCTGCCATTCCCATGACCCTTGCATTCTCCAAAATTTGGGTGACAGTCATTACTGGTTGGTGACACTTTTAGACCCATGCTACAAGGATAACTTTCTATCTCTTATTCCCAAGGTGGACAGGTCTACTAAAATGGGGCAGTACCACAAGGCCCTTGTTGTGAAATATTAAAAAAACTCCCATTTGAAAACGCTGGTGGCAGAGGTCACAGTTCGTTGGACAACCAAGGAATAGAGGCGAGAGAGACACAACTCCAATCCAGCAGAGGCAGGAGAACAGTGTCAAAGTTCTGGGAGAGATTTCTCAGTCCGTCCCATTGCACAGGCCCTGAGGCGCAGTGTACTCTCACAAGGAGTGCAAAGTTTAGAAAGATGCTGAGGGAGTACCTTGCTGACCGTACCAATGTCCTCTGTGATTCCTATGTGTCTTATAATTATTGGGTATGAACTGGCTCTCTACGCCTTGGAAGTCCTGGCCTGCCCTACCGCTAGCATTTTGTCAGAGTGGGTTTTTAGTGCCGTGGTGGAATTATAACTGATGAGCGCATCCACCTATCAACTGAAAATGCTGATAGGCTGACTCTTATAAAAATGAACAATGTTGGATTGGGCCAGGCTTCTCAACACCACCGAATGAAAGCAGTGCAACATAAACTCAAAACCAGTGTCTTTTTTTGGGAGGTCTATTCCCATGCACTTCTTCACACCCACCCATGGGTATAGCTTCCTGATTTTGGGTATTTGCTGTTGTCCTCCTCCTTCTCCTCATCCTCATCCTCCTCCACCATATCACCAGGGTGACTGTGGCACATGATGCAACACCCACATAATTTTTTTAAAGGGTGTTTATGATGACCGTAAAAAAATTGGTATACAGTATGTTCATGTATACCCCACAGGGGTAAATGTTTGTCAGTCCATACATTTAGTGCATGGGCATTACAAGTAGGAGACCCGGTCCTTTCTAATGGGAACATTTTTTAATGAGGCCCTCCTCCACATCTCTACCAAGGGGCATTGGAGTGCCTCCAAATTTTTGGCAGCCCTTGCATTCACTGCATAGGCAAACAGTGTAGGATACCCACTTCCTAATAATGGGAACATTGTTTTCAGGAGGCCCTCCTCTACGTTTCTTCAAAGGGGTATTATGGTGCGTCCAAATTTTTAGCAGTCCTTGCATTCAATGCATAGGCAAACAATATGGGAGACTCACTTCTTAATAATGGGAACATTGTTTTCAGGAGGTCCTCCTCTACGTCTCTTCAAAGGGTTAATGGGGTGCGTCTACATTTAGGACAGGCCTTGCATTCACTGCATAGGCAAACAGTATAGGATACCCACTTCCTAATAATGGGAACATTGTTTTCAGGAGGCCCTCCTCTACGTTTCTTCAAAGGGGTATTATGGTGCGCCCAAATTTTTAGCAGTCCTTGCATTCACTGCATAGGCAAACAGTATGGGAGACCCACTTCCTAATAATGGGAACATTATTTTCAGCAGGCCCTCCTCTATGTCTCTTCAAATCGGCATTATGGTGCGTCCAAATTTTTGGCAGCCCTCGCATTCACTGCATAGGCAAACAGTATGGGAGTACCAACTTCCTAATAGTGGAAATATTGTTTTCAGGAGGCCCTCCTGTACGTCTCTTCAAAGGGTATTTGGGTTGAGTCGAACTCAGCCACTCATCCATTTTGGTAGACCAAAATGTGAAAGGGTCCAAACCCTCCCTGATGATATTTATATTCAGTTCTAGATACTCCTGCACCATCCTCTCCATTTATTCACCACATGTAAGACTGAGACTCTGTTGTGCTGGTGCACAAGTTGGTCTACAAAAAGTGTCAAAGGAAATAGCTTCTTCCACTTCCACCACCGCTGCTGTTGCGGCTAATGTTTTGGCTTGACAAATTGACGTGCCGAAGGTTGGAAGTCTAGAGCTGATATGTGAACTGTGTGCTTCACTACTGTCTTGGGGAAAAGCTCTCTTAAGTTGTGTAAAAGCGTGTTTCAATACTTCAGCGTTCGCGGGTACCTTTCCAGGGTGGGAATCATATGGCAAAATTTGGTTAGATAATGTGGATCTAACAGAGTAGCAATTCAGTAGTCAGCAGTAGAGTTGAGCGATACTTTCCGATATCCAAAAGTATCGGAATCGGAATGGTATCGCCGATACCCAAAAAATATCGGCGATACCCGATACCGATACCGGAAATACAATGTAAGTCTATGGGAACAAAATATCGGAATTAAAAAAAACCCATTCTTGCCTTGTTGGTTAATTGTACATGAAGGAAAACAACAAAGAGTAATGTAGAATGTATTGGGGAAGGTTGAGGAGACATTAAAGGCATAGATGTTTAACCCAATCAAATGGAATAGCATAAATATTTTTTTTTTAAAGATGTTCGGATTGACGAAGAAATTGACAATGTTGTTCACGTTTTTTCTATTTTGGCAAATATGTATATTTCACTACTTCCATGCTCTTCACCTTTTTAACTTTTGATACACTTTCTCCTTCATAATCTTCAGCAGCATCATCTTTTTCATCAAATTATTCTTCACCTTCTTTATCTTCTTCTTAAACTTCTTGCTATTCATCTTTTTGTTAACATTACTCATATTCTTCTTATTAAACTATTATTCTAATTCATATTGTACTTCATCTTCTTCATCATATTCTTATTTGTGACAGAGAATCCTGTACTTGTAATCTGTCAAAGTATGAATTTTTCATTCTTCCGTTCTTGCTGTCACAAAAGATTTAAATTACAACAGTATTTGTCCGTGTTCAGTTTAGCCTGCAGCAGCAGCAGGCATTTTCCAGGGGCACCACGAGGAGGAACGGACTCACCCCCATACACTGCTTAGTCTTCTTCTGCTTATAATTTAGAGCATATATTTTGCTCTTCATTTTGGTCTTATACTTAATGTTCTTCTGCTTTTTGATCTTCTGCTTATTGTTCTTCTGTCTCTTGTTCTGTATCTTGTAGTTTGTCTTAACCTTCTTTGTCCTGTTGGTGATGGTACAAAAGCCAATGGAAGTAACGAGGACCAGCTGACTGTGCTGGAACCCGGAGGGTCAGCAGAAGGAAAAGAGCCAATGGCACAACCGAGGACCAGCTGACGTTACTGGGACACGGTTACTAAGCAGGAGGTACCTGTGCTCCAAAGCACTACCAAGGACCAGCAGACGTTGCTGGAACTCGGATACCGACATGGAGGCACCTAGGCCAAAGGCACTGCGGAGAACCAGCTGACGGTACTGGAACCCGGATGGGTAGCAGAAGGTACAAGAGCCAATGAAAGTAACGAGGACCAGCTGACTGTGCTGGAACCCGGAGGGTTAGCAGAAGGAAAAGAGCCAATGGCACAACCGAGGACCAGCTGACGTTACTGGGACACGGTTACTAAGCAGGAGGTACCTGTGCTCCAAAGCACTACCAAGGACCAGCAGACGTTGCTGGAACTCGGATACCGACATGGAGGCACCTAGGCCAAAGGCACTGCGGAGAACCAGCTGACGGTACTGGAACCCGGATGGGTAGCAGAAGGTACAAGAGCCAATGAAAGTAACGAGGACCAGCTGACTGTGCTGGAACCCGGAGGGTTAGCAGAAGGAAAAGAGCCAATGGCACAACCGAGGACCAGCTGACGTTACTGGGACACGGTTACTAAGCAGGAGGTACCTGTGCTCCAAAGCACTACCAAGGACCAGCAGACGTTGCTGGAACTCGGATACCGACATGGAGGCACCTAGGCCAAAGGCACTGCGGAGAACCAGCTGACGGTACTGGAACCCGGATGGGTAGCAGAAGGTACAAGAGCCAAAGAAAGTAACGAGGACCAGCTGACTGTGCTGGAACCCGGAGGGTTAGCAGAAGGAAAAGAGCCAATGGCACAACCGAGGACCAGCTGACGTTACTGGGACACGGTTACTAAGCAGGAGGTACCTGTGCTCCAAAGCACTACCAAAGACCAGCAGACGTTGCTGGAACTCGGATACCGACATGGAGGTGTGTCGACCCGCCACCACAATTGTGGATTACCAGGGCAATGGGGTACTCAGAGCCGAGCCCATGGAAGTCTATGGGGTTTGTCACAGGTAGCGGTGGCTCGGTCTGTGGCCCTGGCGGTCTGGCGTATGTTTGGGGATATATTTACAGGGGATAGATTTATATACAGTTCGTGACGCCACCTGTAGTCTTCTGGTAATTTGTACCAGCGCTGCTGTAGATCTCTGAGGGGATGGTGAAAGCCGTTTTCTCACGATCCTCCTCAGCCACAGCCACTTGCCAGTAACCACTAGTCAGATCAAGGGTAGAAAAGTAGTTAGCCGTTTTCAGAGCAGCTAATGATTCCTCTATACGTGGTAACGGGTATGCATCCTTGTGTGTTATGCGGTTCACCTGCCTGTAATCCACGCACATTCTCATACTACCATCTTTCTTTTTAACCAGAACTAGAGGGGCTGCCCAAGGGCTACAACTATCTCTTATCACCCCGGCTTTCTTCATATCATTCAACATTTCTTTAGCCTTCTGATAATGAGCTGGAGGTATAGGCCTGTACCGCTCTTTGATGGGAGGATGACTGCCTGTAGGGATATGATGTTGGACTCCCTTAATTACCCCAAAATCAAGTGGGTGCTTGCTAAACACTTGGGCATACTCTTGCACCACCCGTAATACCCCTTGCTTCTGGTGAGCGGGAGTGGTGTCCGTCCCAACATGGAGCTGCTGACACCATTCCGCCACCTGAGTTGCTGGGTCATTGTCCTCCGCTATTTGACAGGAGTCTAAGGACTCAGCCGGGAGAATAGAATTATTATCAACAGCATGAAGTTTAGCAATGGTTGCATAACGGGGTAAGTTTACCTCATCATCTCCCCAATTGAGAAGCCGTACCGGTACTCTTCCATTCACCACTTCTACTACTCCTCTAGCAGTCATAAGTGTAGGTCTATGTTCTGAATGGTGGGGTTCTACTACAGCTTGGTAATTCTGTCCTCTCAGACCTATGGCTGCCCTGCACCAGATTATCATTTCACTCATTGGGGTATCACAATAGGATCCGAGTCAGTGACCCATACATTACCAATTTCGCCGTCGGTAAGCTTCGCTTGCTGCTGACACACCAGGGCCCGGATCTCTCTTTGGATTACTCCTTTCTGCCTTGGTCGGGCAATCTCAGCGAGCTGTTGGAGCAAGAACACAACTTCTCCCAAACAATTACCGATAATGTTAGTACCCAAAATTATATTTAAACCGTTCTCCTCATTTACAGTCTTTACTACCAGAAGCCCCTGGTCTTTCAACTCCTCTCTGCCCACCTTTACATCTACACATTTTGTCCCAAGTACTTCTACAGGAAGACCATTAGAAGCATACACGGTAAAGTCAAGGCTCGGAGGTTTAAGACTGTCCATTGACCAGTACTTGGTATATAGGGCATCAGGTATTAGGGTCACCTGCGACCCAGTGTCTAACAATGCCGGAACAGCAATACCATCTAGAATAATAGACAGGTAGGGTCGCCCGCCCACATACCTGCGGTTCCAGTCTAGGGGGCCTGACGGGTATTCTCCTGGGTGTTGGCCCTTGGACCCAGGTTCTGCCCGTTTAAAGGACACTGTGGAGACATATGACCTTTCCGGTTGCATCGGTAACAGATGATCTCTCGACGAGGAGGGTGTGATCAGAGGTCGCTCCTGGGGGTGGCGTTGTCCTCCTCCGGGGGGGCGACGTCTTCTTTCTTCTCCGGTGCATCCACGGGACGTCTTCTGGGCAGTCAGCTAACAAGATCTTTCCTTCCTCCTCTTTCCGCAGCTGCAGGGCACTCATTACAGCAGCCAGATTTTTAGTCAGCTGGCGCACCTCTGAGCGCAGACAGTCCAATTCACTAGGAGGTGTCACCTGCGCTTTGGCTTCAGCCACTAGCGGGGAAAAGGGGCTTACTGCTGGCTCCAGAGTGACTTCAGCCTGATGATGTTGGGTTGCCACCTCGGGTTTGCCCAGGGGCCGCA
Organism: Oophaga sylvatica; assembly: GCA_033576555.1. NCBI lineage: Eukaryota > Metazoa > Chordata > Amphibia > Anura > Dendrobatidae > Oophaga > Oophaga sylvatica. The sequence continues at coordinate 189,757,312 of JARQOD010000005.1, forward strand.
GCCCTTTTATTGCCATGTCTTTTAGGGCATCAAAGGTAGCATCCGGATGATCTAAGGACCACCAATTTACAGTTCTGCGTTCCTCTTGGGATCTCAATCCCTGTATAAATTGTTCTTTCAGCATTTTATTCTCATCGATAGCATTTAAATTGTTAATCTGCTTGAGGGCTCTCAGGGCTCCCTGTAGTCGGCAAGCGTAGTCCCGGATGCTGTCTCCTGGCTGTTGTGAACAGTGATAGAAGGCCATCCGGAGATCCGTTTCTGTGCGGTCTTCAAATATGGCATGTAGCTTAAGGAAGATCGCAGGTACCGACTCCTGATCAACGGTATCCCAAGTCTCCACTTCCCTCTCAGCAGCGCCAATTAGTTGCCCTATCAGCACAGCAGCTTTCTGTCTCTCAGGCATGGAGTACATTTCTAGGAGGCTGCATAACTTCCGCTTGAAGCCTGCTAAAGTGCCTGGCTCACCGCTGTACTGGGGAAGCCATTTCGCCCCAGGCATATATGGAAGCGTTAGTGGCATGATCGGGACTACCGGACTGGGTGCAGGGCCTGCGCCCCCATCTGGCGCTACAATACCAAGCGGTGCGGGATTGGGGCCTCCGGCCGGGGCCGCACTGTCAGCCGGTTGTTGTGACATCTTAGCGCCCCCTTGGTTAACGGAGCCTACCGGTTTCAGACGCTGCTATTTCACAGGCACCGCAGTGGGAACAGGACCTTCGTCACAGGCGCTCTGATGTCAGAGCGTTCACTTCCTGTTGCAGGACCTGCCGCTGAGTCAGAGCCAGGGGCGTGTCCAAGACTTTGCGCGCTCTTTCAGGTACGCCCACCTTCTTCTCCAGCGCCTTAGGGCGCGAATCTGGCGGCAAATATGGCGGTATTTGGCGCCAAACAACAGCAACAGTCTTTTTCACCAAAACACTCCACAGGCACACAGGGCTCGCAATGCTGCAAGTTTCGTATCCTGTTCGTGACGCCAAAGTTTTGTGTCGACCCGCCACCACAATTGTGGATTACCAGGGCAATGGGGTACTCAGAGCCGAGCCCATGGAAGTCTATGGGGTTTGTCACAGGTAGCGGTGGCTCGGTCTGTGGCCCTGGCGGTCTGGCGTATGTTTGGGGATATATTTACAGGGGATAGATTTATATCCTGTTCGTGACGCCAAAGTTTTGTGTCGACCCGCCACCACAATTGTGGATTACCAGGGCAATGGGGTACTCAGAGCCGAGCCCATGGAAGTCTATGGGGTTTGTCACAGGTAGCGGTGGCTCGGTCTGTGGCCCTGGCGGTCTGGCGTATGTTTGGGGATATATTTACAGGGGATAGATTTATATACAGTTCATGACGCCACCTGTAGTCTTCTGGTAATTTGTACCAGCGCTGCTGTAGATCTCTGAGGGGATGGTGAGGCAGCTAGATGTCGGGTCCCCTACAGGTGGGACTCTTCCCTCAGGTCGGTAGTTAAAGCAGGGTTGTGCAAGCATGCAAATAAATAACTCAGTCTCACACATCAGCGTCTCTCCATACCTTTTACTTGTAAGATGGTAAGGCAGTTCCCAGGGAGGCTGATGGGGTTGATGGAGGATGAGCTTTGAGGCAACGGTTAAGCAAGTTAGGGGCCTCCTTTACTGTCCAATAATGATGAGTCCAACCAGCCTGAAGCGTAGTTCCCTCTATAATTCCAGCTATTCCAAAGCTGTTCTGCCCAGTCAGTTTTGTGGTCGGAGCCTTCCTGTGAGAAAGCTGAATTCCTGTCTTGTCCTGCAGAGACTCAAGGTCCTCACTTCCCCTGACCCCAGTTACGTACTAACTCTTCAGGGCTGCTTGCCACGACCTAAGGTCCGGTAAGCCTCTGGTTTTCTTACCACTATGCTTGAAGCTATAGTGATCCTTCGGTCCCCAGTGACCGGTAGCAATGTGCAGGACTTCTCCAAGCCAAAAGCACTTTTTAAATATTCCTTCCACTTTGCCCTTCGAGTTGCTCGACTCTTAATGGATATCTCAGTCTGTCTTCCAGTGGGGCACAGCTCTGACTAGGCTGAGGTGAACTAGGCCACCTGTACTAGCCTCCACTTTCTGAACTGCTAACAGGCTCAGACTGGACACGTCTGCTCTGTCCAAGGACAGGAATCTGACTGAAAGAATCACTCCCTTCCACACCCCTGCTGGGTGTGTCCGAAGTGTACGTGATGTTATGAAGAGCCCTTAACTGTTACCTCTCCACTCATCCTCCTGGTATTGTGTACCAGGGCTACACAGAGGCACCTAGGCCAAAGGCACTGCGGAGAACCAGCTGACGGTACTGGAACCCGGATGGGTAGCAGAAGGTACCCATGGAAATTAAAGTTGAGGCAGCAGGACTTTTTGCCGTTAACACAGCAGGGGAACAGCTGACATTACTGAACCCCAGTAACACGGGAGCAAGTGTAGACTGTGCTAACAGCACTTCCGAGAAACAACTGGCGGTGTTGTAACCCAGGGATGAGAAGAGAACATGGTGGAGGCAGCAGGACTTTTTGCTGTTCACACAGCAGGGGAACAGCTGACATTACTGAACCCCAGTAACACGGGAGCAAGTGTAGACTGTGCTAACAGCACTTCCGAGCAACAACTGGCAGTGTTGTAGCCCAGGGATGAGAAGAGAACATGGTGGAGGCAGCAGGACTTTTTGCCGTTAACACAGCAGGGGAACAGCTGACATTACTGAACCCCAGTAACACAGGAGCAAGTGTAGACTGTGCTAACAGCACTTCGAGAAACAACTGGCGGTGTTGTAACCCAGGGATGAGAACAGAACATGGTGGAGGCAGCAGGACTGTTTGCCGTTCACACAGCAGGGGAACAGCTGACATTACTGAACCCAGTAACACAGGAGCAAGTGTTAACTGTGCTAACAGCACTTCCGAGAAACAACTGGCGGTGTTCTAACCCAGGGATGAGAAGAGAACATGGTGGAGGCAGCAGGACTTTTTGCCGTTCACACAGCAGGGGAACAGCTGACATTACTGAACCCCAGTAACAGGAGCAAGTGTAGACTGTGCTAACAGCACTTCCGAGCAACAACTGGCAGTGTTGTAGCCCAGGTATGAGAAGAGAACATGGTGGAGGCAGCAGGACTGTTTGCCGTTCACACAGCAGGGGAACAGCTGACATTACTGAACCCCATTAACACAGGAGCAAGTGTTAACTGTGCTAACAGCACTTCCGAGAAACAACTGGCGGTGTTGTAACCCAGGGATGAGAACAGAACATGGTGGAGGCAGCAGGACTGTTTGCCGTTCACACAGCAGGGG
>JARQOD010000005.1:189760705-189876906 GCA_033576555.1 Oophaga sylvatica
GTAATTTTTTAAAAGAACTGTCTGACCCTTTGTTTTTCCTTTAAAAGCAACGGCATGAATAATTGTTTGCTTTTAAAGCTTTTCACATAAAGCCTTGTGCCATTACAAAGGCAACGCTTTCTGTTAAGATTACGCGGGAGCATTTGTTGTAATTCCAAGGCAAAACTTGGAATCATAGGTTTCTACCTTTTTGTAGTAATGTGCCGCCAAAATCCAGGGAGGCTACTCAGCAAATAGACTTATTTTCTGCTTGCAGTGTTTTGTGCAAGAAGTTGTACAAAAAATGTCTTCCCACTGCCTCCTGGGCCGTCCAGAAAAAAAACAGTGTGAGCTAGTGTCGTCTGGCTGTGATGCAGCTTTGGACTGCTTGCATAATTGCATCAATAAGCTGATTTCTGAGCTTCATTAAGCATAGCTTTCGCTTGCTGAGCCTCCTGCTTTATTACAGCATAAATTCAGCTGGTACAGTATTTCATCTGGAACATCTACTGGAGTTAGCAATCCTAGTCAGCACAGGACTTTTTATTGCTTAAGAGCACTTCATTAATGTCATGAAGAGCCAGTTGATCAGCAATTTCTGGAGTATACCGCCTGGTGTAATCCTCCATAAATTCGGTTTTATATTTTTGCCATAATGCCAATGGTTTAGCTGGTTCCTCATATACACAAATTATAGCAAATAATTTGCAAAGTTGGTAGGGCATTTGGAAAGCGATTGCATCCGTTATACCATTTTCCCATTGGGAATTGTCTTCCAAAAGATGAAGATCAATGCACGCATTTTTATAAGTGTCATATACGACTCCATTGACAGTCCTTAAGTCAGCATAAATATCAAAAAACTGACCGGCACATCCAAACATAGATTCAGTGTGAACAGGTGCTAAACCTAGAGTCACCAACTCATATACATACAAGAGAAAAAGGTAGCACACTGTAGCGCTATAGCTTGCAAACACGAAATATGAAAAATATGAAAAATGAATTGAATCATTACCTTAGAAATATGAAAAATTGAGAAGTCTTAGCGCATAAGATGGCCAAATTATGTGAGCCTGATAGCCACGTCAAGGCTCTTCTCGTATATCAGGTCCTAACTAATGCCTATCCTCGCTTAGAAAAGTCTGTCTGCATGGGAACGTATGAATCCTCTCTTCAGACTAAAATCTACATCTCTGTGGAGGGTGATGAACCTGTTGTAATTAAAAAGCCTGTGACCACCAGGTGGAGTGCTCAGGTAGAAGGTAAATGAATACATATCAAAAAACTGACCGGCACATCCAAACATAGATTCAGTGTGAACAGGTGCTAAACCTAGAGTCACCAACTCATATACATACAAGAGAAAAAGGTAGCACACTGTAGCGCTATAGCTTGCAAACACGAAATATGAAAAATATGAAAAATGAATTGCATCATTACCTTAGAAATATGAAAAATTGAGAAGTCTTAGCGCATAAGATGGCCAAATTATGTGAGCCTGATAGCCACATCAAGGCTCTTCTCGTATATCAGGTCCTAACTAATGCCTATCCTCGCTTAGAAAAGTCTGTCTGCATGGGAATGTATGAATCCTCTCTTCAGACTAAAATCTACATCTCTGTGGAGGGGTGATGAACCTGTTGTAATTAAAAAGCCTGTGACCACCAGGTGGAGTGCTCAGGTAGAAGGTAAATGAATACATATCAAAAAACTGACCGGCACATCCAAACATAGATTCAGTGTGAACAGGTGCTAAACCTAGAGTCACCAACTCATATACATACAAGAGAAAAAGGTAGCACACTGTAGCGCTATAGCTTGCAAACACGAAATATGAAAAATATGAAAAATGAATTGCATCATTACCTTAGAAATATGAAAAATTGAGAAGTCTTAGCGCATAAGATGGCCAAATTATGTGAGCCTGATAGCCACGTCAAGGTTCTTCTCGTATATCAGGTCCTAACTAATGCCTATCCTCGCTTAGAAAAGTCTGTCTGCATGGGAACGTGTGAATCCTCTCTTCAGACTAAAATCTACATCTCTGTGGAGGGGTGATGAACCTGTTGTAATTAAAAAGCCTGTGACCACCAGGTGGAGTGCTCAGGTAGAAGGTAAATGAATACATATCAAAAAACTGACCGGCACATCCAAACATAGATTCAGTGTGAACAGGTGCTAAACCTAGAGTCACCAACTCATATACATACAAGAGAAAAAGGTAGCACACTGTAGCGCTATAGCTTGCAAACACGAAATATGAAAAATATGAAAAATGAATTGCATCATTACCTTAGAAATATGAAAAATTGAGAAGTCTTAGCGCATAAGATGGCCAAATTATGTGAGCCTGATAGCCACGTCAAGGCTCTTCTCGTATATCAGGTCCTAACTAATGCCTATCCTCGCTTAGAAAAGTCTGTCTGCATGGGAACGTATGAATCCTCTCTTCAGACTAAAATCTACATCTCTGTGGAGGGGTGATGAACCTGTTGTAATTAAAAAGCCTGTGACCACCAGGTGGAGTGCTCAGGTAGAAGGTAAATGAATACATATCAAAAAACTGACCGGCACATCCAAACATAGATTCAGTGTGAACAGGTGCTAAACCTAGAGTCACCAACTCATATACATACAAGAGAAAAAGGTAGCACACTGTAGCGCTATAGCTTGCAAACACGAAATATGAAAAATATGAAAAATGAATTGCATCATTACCTTAGAAATATGAAAAATTGAGAAGTCTTAGCGCATAAGATGGCCAAATTATGTGAGCCTGATAGCCACGTCAAGGCTCTTCTCGTATATCAGGTCCTAACTAATGCCTATCGTCGCTTAGAAAAGTCTGTCTGCATGGGAACGTATGAATCCTCTCTTCAGACTAAAATCTACATCTCTGTGGAGGGGTGATGAACCTGTTGTAATTAAAAAGCCTGTGACCACCAGGTGGAGTGCTCAGGTAGAAAAGTCTTAAGTCAGCATAAGACTTTGCTCCTCTTACGTGAAGTAACAGGAGACTTAGGTAATACAGTTCAACATCTGTAAAAGAGACTGTATACATTCGGGCAATTGTTTTCCCAAATTAAGCCCGTCGTTTTTTCCATCCTTCTGATACAGCTTTTCTATCCCAAACATAGTGTTCAGGGATTTCACATAACAAATACTGACGGGCGGAAGCATCAACTCTATTTAGCTCAAAATAAGCCTGCAGAGTAGAGGCTTTTGAGTCCGAAATAACCATATCCACATTACAATCTTTGAAAAACACTTGCTGTATGTTTTCAAGGTGAATGGCAAGCCTTTTAATGGTATGTGAAGCATCGTGCATTTTATTTTTTTCTGATTCTCCACATGCCCTCAGGGGCGCTTATATACCGAGAATTTAGGTACATGGCTGCTTCATTCCAGTTTAAGGTGTCAAGCTTGATATTGGCACAGTCATGTCCTTTGTATAAATATTTGAAAAGATATTTAAAACTTTCTATTGAAGCACATTTCTCAACATTGATATGGCAATTGTACTTGAGTAATAAATAAGGGTTGTATGGAACTAACCATCTATTGTCTTCTATCTATTATCTTCACAGCATAGACAATTGCCTTCAGATACAATATGTGCAGCATCGGAAACAACAGATACTGGAAGCCTGTGCTAGCATTTCTTCTGCAGTTTTGCTATCAGTGTGTCAAGAGTGGGAGAAGAGGGTTGCATTGACAATCCTACACAATAGGCAGCACTTTGAACACATTGTATAAGTGGACATAAACTTGTAAATAACTCATGAAAGAATAAAGTTACATTAAAACCAAGCACACACATTGTTTTTCTTGTGAAATTCTCAATAAGTTTCATGCGTCACATGACTCTTCCCATTGAAAAAAATAAAGTTGGATCCAAAATGGCCGACTTCAAAATGGCCACCATGGTCACCACCCATCTTGAAACGTTTTCCCCCTCCCATATACTAATGTGCCACAAACAGGAAGTTGATATCACCAACCATTCCCATTTCATTTAGGTGTATCCATATAAATGGCCCACCCTGTAGATGGATCTCAAAGGCAACCATACTCTTGAGTCACCACAGCGCTATTCCCTTATTCCCAATTTATTTAAGGGAATAAAGCCCCTTAATGACAGACATTTTAATGCATATTAAAGTCTCTGCAGATGAATCAAACACTTGCTGTTAGGTTTTACAATTAATCACAGCAGATAGCTTGTTGAGCTCAGCCGTAGCCTTGGCCAATTACAGTGGTAAGCACTGATTATTTCTTTTTCAAGAAAACTTTAAAAAACAAAAGAACTGTACAAAATTGTTAGGTTCTTTTGATCTCTCAAAATAGTGTTTCTTTAGTGCTTAGTCTAAAGTAGATTATAAAAACATTATTTGTAGTGGTCCAATAGATCTTGAAATTTATTTCCAATAAATCATAAGTTTGGAAAGTCAACATAAATTTGAAATAACATAGAAAAACCAGCACTCTAAAAAGAGATTATTTGTTTTTACTAGTAAAGCAACTGAAATTAAGTTTTGCTATTTTTGTCCAAATGCCTGATCTTCCTCTGACATTTCCCCATGAATGGAGGTATACAGACAGAAGGTATATATAATGCAGGTGCCACAGATTTCAGTGGGTTATCAACATTAAATCAGTGGGGATGCTACTATCAGAACATCAAGCAATCAACTTACTGAATGGAAAAATAACGTGAATGTGAGGGTGCTGCAGTACAATTCAGGGTTACTACATAATGTACAGAGCTGGAAGCATGAAACCTTGTAGAACTGCCCACCGTAGAAGCCCAGCTTGCGGAATGCGCTTTGGGGCACTGTCCTGGACGACTATCCTGCATATTCACCCACACGGGTAAGCACTTTATGCATTTTTCCTGCACATTTTCCCGCACTTTAGGAGAGGAATCAAGTTATATTTCATGACACTTTTTGCTTCCTCTTCTTTCTGATTACTGCTTCTTTTCCCCTATATATAATCAACAATATATGTGTAATGCAACCACAGAGCAGTTGCGTGCAACCTCCATCAGGGGGCACTGGTGAGGGACAAAAGGGCTGCAATCAGCGTGTAGCACCACAGTGCAGATGTGCAGGCCGCCATTAGGATGAGGCAGGGCAGTCAGATAGGCCGGGTCAGCAACAAACAGGAAGACGAAGTACCAGAGGTCACAGCAATGCACGTGGTCAGAGACAAGCCAGAAGTCAGAGCCAGATGGGAATGCAGTATCCAAAACATGAGACGGAAAGGGGAGTCAGGGTACAAGCCAGTGAGTCAAAAGCTGGTCAGTACGTAGTATCAGAGACAGAAAAGCAGGAGGCAGGGTTGAGAGTTCAAGCAGAGTCATACACTGTAGGAAAACCACCAAACGTACACAAAGTAAGGGATAGGGAACAGGTCAGACACTAATACGGGAAGTCAGGGGCAGAGGGATCACTAGGGTATACTGGTCAGCTGCTCTATCCTGGAAGCATGAACTATCACTGATATCGCCTGCAGGCCACAGCAAACTGAAATAGCAAAAACAGTTCCAAATGAGGCAGATGAGCCACATGCGTGAAGTGAGCGTTTCAATGCATTCCTATGGTGGCATAATCGCAGCAATTACGCCCAAAGAATGAACATGCTGCTTATTTTTACGCGAAGCGATTACACTCCGCAAAAATATGCAGCATGTGCACAGCAATGCGTAATACCATAAGATTGCATGGGATGCGTTTTCTAAGCATTTTTTAAGCGATTATGCCACGTAAAAACGCGGCAAAAACGCTTAAAAAATGCTACATGTGCACATAGCCTTACTCTTTTGGCATAGTCCACAATAATTTGCAACTGATATATGTACCACATAGCAGCTGGGATAAAGGTTAAGAATTGTTACCACATGGCATTATTCATTGAGTCATCATACCGATTCTCTTGTGTCAATAACTCAGCATAATAATTTAAGCTCTTTATTGCATTGCCTGTTAATGGTTTACACCAGTAAGGGAAACAGTATCGAGAAATTGGATCACTCACATGCATTGTTTTGCACAGGGCCCTCAGTTACATCTCTTGCCAACAGATAGGAAAAAGTCAGCATAATATTGTATTTTTTTAGTATTGCCTTTTAATGGTTTCCACCGGTAGGGGGAACAACATTGAGAGAGTTTGTCACTGCCATGCATTGTTTTTTATGGAGCCCTCAGTTATACCTCTTGCCAACAGATACGAAAATATTTTCTTGACTATAAAACTACCTTTTTGAGGGGGCATATTGGCCCACTGTTCTGTATATCACATGTATCTGGGACTATACTCATTATTTGTTCTGTACCCAACTGTAGTGAATAATCAATAGGCAACAAATTCTATTAATGTTTGGAACTTGCTGAAGATAAATTTATAGACGGCGAATGTTATTCACTAAGCCACGTTCCTTATTCTAGGATCATGACATTAGAACTTAATGGCAATAAATCTGTTATGTATAGAGAACTGCAGGTGTTTTATTACAAATTGCGATTGATGTGGTCACAAAACTGTAGTCTGACTCTTAACCATATTCTCTAAAATGTCCATAGGATTTTATTACTGGCACTTCACTAATACTAAACAACACGATTTGACTATATAGTTATTATAGCCAAAAAGAAGAGTTCCAGAACTGTGATTTTGTATTAAATATATCAAAATTTATTTAATCACTGTTACAAAATAATTAACTGTAGTAAATTATTATAAAAAACACCCAAAAACTTCAAGAGGAAACATCTGGGCTACACACTATACTTAGGTAAGTCCACCATCTAGAATATCATACTCTCCATTAAGCAATAAGATCATGCCACACTAGCAGCTATATCAAGCATATATAAGTAATACTTTACCAGGAGGTGAATCGAAAGATAGGTGACACCTAGAGTTGAGCGATACTTTCCGATATCCAAAAGTATCGGAATCGGAATGGTATCGCCGATAACATTAAAATATCGGCGATACCCGATACCGATACCGGAAGTCCCATGTAAGTCTATGGGAACAAAATATCGAAATTAAAAAAAACCCATTCTTGCCTTGTTGGTTAATTGTACATGAAGGAAAACAAGAAAGAGTAATGTAGAATGTATTGGGGAAGGTTGAGGAGACATTAAAGGCATAGATGTTTAACCCAATCAAATGGAATAGCATAAATATTTTTCTTTTTAAAGATGTTCGGATTGACGAAGAAATTGACAATGTTGTTAACGTTTTTTCTATTTTGGCAAATATGTATATTACACAACTTCCATGCTCTTCATCTTCACCTTTTTAACTTTTCACACACTTTCTCCTTCATAATCTTCTGCAGCATCATCTTTTTCATCAAATTATTCTTCATCTTCACCTTCTTTATCTTCTTCTTAAACTTCTTGCTATTCATCTTTGTTAACATTACTCATATTCTTCTTATTAAACTATTATTCTTATTCATATTCTGCTTCATCTTCTTCATCATATTCTTATTTGTGACAGAGAATCCTGTACTTGTAATCTGTCAAAGTATGAATTTTTCATCCTTCCGTTCTTGCTGTCACAAAAGATTTAAATTACAACAGTATTTGTCCGTGTTCAGTTTAGCCTGCAGCAGCAGGCATTTTCCAGGGGCACCACGAGGAGGAACGGACTCACCCCCATACACTGCTTAGTCTTCTTCTGCTTAGAATTTAGAGCATATATTTTGCTCTTCATTTTGGTCTTATACTTCATGTTCTTCTGCTTTTAGATCTTCTGCTTATTGTTCTTGTGTCTCTTGTTCCGTATCTTGTATTTGTAGCACAATCTTGTACCAGCTGATGTTACTGGACACGGTTACTAAGCAGGAGGTACCTGTGCTCCAAAGCACTACCAAGGACCAGCAGACGTTGCTGGAACTCGGATACCGAGATGGAGGCACCTAGGCCAAAGGCACTGTGGAGAACCAGCTGACGGTACTGGAACCCGGAGGGGCAGCAGAAGGAAAAGAGCCAATGGCACAACCGAGGACCAGCTGACGTTACTGAACCCCAGTAACACAGGAGCAAGTGTTGACTGTGCTAACAGCACTTCCGAGCAACAACTGGCGGTGTTGGAGCCCAGGGTCAAGGAGGATGTTTAAATACTAGATCAAGTAATTTCCTTGTTACCTGTCAATTTTAAATGTCTATACTTCAAACAAGAGAAAGATAACCTTTACTACCATAAGATGATGATTTCATTTAAACTAATATCTAGATAAATAAAGAATTGACAAACATAAACACATACATTAACATGTTGAACAGCAATGCAAACCACAAAATAAATTAGTTAAGGAATCTGCTATACGGTTGTACATAAAAGCATACAAGTACATATCTGAATCCATTAATGATGGATAAGTAACAGTATGTACACCATTTTTATTGTATAGACAATGAATGTCTGACTTCAAAACATCATCAGCATTACAAGTTATCTGTGATATTACTAAAATGTTCCATTTGCTGAATAATGTCACTAAATATTTTATACAAAATTATACAATTTCCATCATGTAATACTCATAATATGTGGCAATAATCATTTTTATTAACAAACCTAACCTTTAAAAAGTGCATAGTGCATAGTGAAAATTGCTATTTATGGCTGACTGTCGACTTGGAAGCATGACAACAGATAGATAAGGTATATATAGATGAGACTGCATAGCCACAGATGGTGAATGGCGATGTAATACTGTACCTCAATAAAGTGTGCGTCACTACTACATAATTTTTTTTATATAGCTTTATAAACAGGGTACATGGATGTATGCTTGTGCCTTTGTTTTGACGCACAGACTGCCTTCCTGCTGAGACGCATTGGGTAGTGAACAGTTGTGTGCAGTGTTCACTGCAGTCTCTGCGGAATAACCACACTTAGACCTTATAACTTTTCAGACTTTCTTTATCAATCTACCAAGATGAAGAAGGCAGGGAGTAAGGCACGTGGTCGTGGAGTTTCTTCAGGGAGAGGACGTGGGGATTCTGTGGCTGCTGCGGCCCCCAGTGACACAGCATCCACCAGTTTTCCCCGTGAGCGTTCCTTTATGCGCACTTTTGTAGGAGCTCGGAGTACCCCCCTGCTGCGGGAAGAACAAATTGAAGCCGTTGTTGTTTGGATGTCAGCCAATGCATCGACTTCAATTGCTTCCACCTCCTCTCAGGACCACAGCACTGTTGGGCAACCATCTGTCTCTTCACCGCCTGGCAAATTGCCCAGGCAGTCAGAGAGTTCTGTACAGGAGCCAGCTGAGTGTCTGCTTCTGTTCTCAGAATCTATTGGCTTGCAAACAGGGGCCCAGCCAAGCAGCATTCTGTAATGTGAAGAGGGAGTATGCAGTGATGCGCAACAGCTGTGTCTCTCTGAATCTGAAGAGGCGGGTGAGACAGTGCCGATGGTCAGCACACCGCAGAACGCATCTGATGATGATGAGACCCAGGTGCCAGTTTCTGTTGAGCATGGTGCTGGCCAGACCACCCAACAGCAGGTGTTGGAAGAGGGTAGTGGAGATGATGAGGTCCAAGACCCAACATGGCATGAGGAACAGGAAGGTGGTGGGAGCAGCTCAGAGGAATAATAATAATATTTATTTATATAGCGCCATCATATTCCGCAGCGCTTTACAGTTTAGCAGTTTCAGAACACAAGTCATAAGTAACAACGTTAACAATACAATAATTTAAGCTAAATAAGTCGCCCCTGCTCGTGACAGCTTACAATGTACAATGAGATGGGGGAGATACAAAGTATAGGTGTTTATATACAATGGTGCATTTACAATGATGTTCCAGCCATCTTAAGGGACTGAGGGATGGAGATAGTGAATGGGCTAGAGACACACACACACTTACACAGAATACATAGAATGACTTTGATTAGTGAATGTGATAGGCCGCTCTGAACAAATGTGTTTTGAGGGAGCGCCTGAAACCATGCAAATTGTGGATAGTCCTAATTTCTTGGGGTACAGCATTCCAGAGGATTGGCGTAGAGCAGGAGAAGTCTTGGAGTCGGGAGTGGGAGGTACGTATTAGTGCAGAGGTTAGTCGAAAGTCGTTTGCAGAGCGCAGCAGTCGGTTAGGCCGATAGATAGAAATGAGGGAGGAGATGTAGGAGGGGTGCTGCACTGTGGATAGCTTTGTGGCTGAGAACCAGTACTTTGGTTGAAAGCTGGGAGAGGCCTAGAGAAATGGTTAGTGATAGAAGGAAGATAGAGGAAGACATTGCCCCAACGGTACAAACAGGAGGGAGAGTTAGGCTGCAGACTCGGTTGCCTGTAGCCTCCAGTTTGGCACCTGTTCGGAGCAGTTGTCTTCCAAAAGTCAAAACGTGCGCTCCCAGGACTTGCACTGCGTGGTCCTTTTTTCACACACTTGCACATGATATTTGCTATGTGAAATGCAAGCTGTGTAATCAAAAATTAAAAATAGCTAAAAGTGTCAGTCACCTCAATACCACAAATATGTGGAAACATGTGCGGACAAAGCACGTAGTTGAGTTACAAAGACACACTGGAGATGTAGGCCAACCTACAGCAGCACCTACATCTTCAGGTTGTGTTGAAGCCTCTTCATCGAGCTCACACACAGCTGGTTCTGCTTCCTCACAGGATCGCCATGGAAGAACCTCGGCCACTGTTGTCCAGAGACAAACTGTTATTCCACACACAGCAGCAAGTTCCCTGTCATCCTCACACTCCCAGGCCACAAAACAGCCATCGGTAGCACAGGCATGGGATAAAAGACGGCCATACTCCGCAAACCATGCACGAGCACAGGCTCTGAATGCTGGCATTGCAAAACTCCTGTCCCTTGAAATGCTGTGATTCAGGCTGGTGGAGACAGACAGTTTCCGTAACTGAATATCATTGTCAGTCCCACAATACAATGTGCCAAGCCAATTTCATTTCAGCAGGCAAGCCTTCCCTGGTCTGCAAAAGCATGTTGAGGGAAAAATTAAACATGCGCTACTAAAAGCCCTCAGTAGCAAGGTCCACCTGACCACCGATGCGTGGACCAGTACCCATTGTTATGATCTGCTACAACCAGTAAGGAAAGAAGGGAATTCTGTCCCTACAATACAACTAAGCTGAATCCCTACGATGTAACGGGGAACCTGATCCTGCGACCAGACCCACTAAAGTCCTCATCTAGTGTGAACGAAGACCTATAGTTGCGAGGGAGTAATCCCTACAAGATCTAGGGACTGGGAGAAAAGGTGGACACCTCCTAACATAAATTGTAGCATGGATAATTAAACAGAAAAATAAATACTTTGTGATCCTAACATCAAGCAAAACTGACAGATTAAGGCACCTAAGCACCCGGCTAGCTTAACAGTAGATAATACAATGAAGTCAAGCAAAGCCAGAAGGGCGGAGCCAGACTAAATAGGGAAAAAAGGTCATGTGACCAGCAAACTGAAACAAAACCTAACAAGAGGGTTCTAACACCCATGGCCAGGGACAATACCTTTCCCTCACTGCCCATTGGGTCAATGTTGTGCAGCCGGGTACTGATCTTGCGAGTGGCGCTGTACGTGTTCTGCCAACTCCAAGGATTGCAGGAATCAAGTCTGTACACATTGATTCCTCCTCCTACTCCAGTTCCTCAGAATCATCGCTGCAGGAGCCGTCACGGTCTACCTCCACATGGACCCGTGAACGTTTACCTGTTGCGACCGATATGAGCACAGCCGTGTCCAAATGTCAACAGGCCGTCCTGAAATTAATTTCCATGGGGAATCTTAGCCACACAGTGCAGGAGCTCTGTAATGCCATAAAGCAGGAGAGCGACGTGTGGTTTTTGGAAGAGAATCTACAGGCAGGCTTGGTAGTGTGTGACAATGGCCGAAATCTGGTGTCAGCTCTGGGCCTTGGCAACCTCACTCACATACCATGTCTGTCATATGTGCTCAACTTGGTCGTGCAGAGTTTTTTGAGGGACTATCCGGATCTTGATGCACTGCTGCACAAGGTCCGCCTAGAGTGCGCTCACTTGCGACGTTCCAGCATGGCCAGATCGCTGATTGCAGCTCTGCAACGCAGATTTCACCTTCATGAACATCGCATCATATGTGACGTACCCACCAGGTGGAATTCCTCGTTACATATGTTGGAGCGGTTGTGTGAGCAGCAGCCAACAGTAATGGAGTATCAGCTGCATCAGGCGCAGTCAACTCGCAATTTGCGCCGTTCACACTTCACCACTACTGAGTGGGCCTCTATAATAAGAATAATAATATTATTTATTTATATAGCGCCATAATATTCCGCAGTGCTTTACAGTTTAACAGTTTCAAAACACAAGTCATAAGTAACAACGTTAACAATACAATAATTAAAGCAAAATCAGCCGCCCCTGCTGGTGAAAGCTTACAATCTACAATGAGGTGGGGGAGATACAAAGTACAGGTGTTTATATACAATGGTGTTTTTACAATGATGGTCCAGCCATTTTAAGGGAGTGAGGGATGCATGGAGATAGTGAATGGGCTACACACACAGAATTACACATAGAATGACTTTGATTAGTGAATGTGATAGGCCACTGTGAACAAATGTGTTTTGAGGGAGCGCCTGAAACCATCCAAATTGCGGATAGTCCTAATTTCTTGGGGTAGAGCATTCCAGAGGATTGGCGCAGCGCGGGAGAAGTCTTGGACTTGGGAGTGGGAGGTACGGATTAGTGCAGAGGTTAGTCGAAGGTCGTTTGCAGAGTGCAGCAGTCGGTTAGGCCGATAAATATAAATAAGGGAGGAGATGTAGGGGGGTGCTGCGCTGTGGAGAGCTTTGTTGGTGAGAACCAGTAATTAGAATTGGATCCTATAATGAATGGGCAGCCACTGCCAGTGTAATGAGTGGCGAATAACTCTATGAAAGATATCTGCCACGTTTTGCGTGCGTTTGATGAGTCAACGCGGATGGCGAGTGCAGATGATGCACTAGTCAGCCTGACTGTCCCCCTTATCTGCCTGCTTCAAAAAACACTGCAAGCACTAAGGCATGAGGTTTTGGAAGAGGTGGAGGAAGAGGAGTCACAAATTCCATCACCTTCTGGACAGTCAGCGCAACGTGGTTCCTCACAAAGGGCTGGAGGACTTTCAAAGTACCATGCTGTATCAACAATTGAACCTCCAGAGTCGCTGTCTATATTTTCATAACCATTACAAACTTTTAATGTATTTACAAAGCACATAATGTACATTTTTTGTCTATCCTTTTGTAATGCTATTGTGTTTCCATAAACTGATGTTACAGAATTATGATACAAAGTTTTTAAATTTTGAGTTTTAAATTTTGTAAATTTATATGTATTTGAAGGACTTTGTGAGGAGGATGAGGAGGAGTCAATGGAGGAGGAAGACATCGCTCCAGAGGGAGGTAGACAATGCTCTAGTCAGTATGTAGACCAAGGGTGGGGTGATGCACAGCAGGCAGAGATGACGCCTCTTGCAGGGGACAACGTTTCTTGGCCAGTTGGGAGTCTGCAGCACATGGTTGATTTCATGCTGCAGTGGCTGAGAAACGACCGCCGCATCGAACACATTCACACCACGTCTGATTATTGGGTGTACACCCTCCTAGACCCTCGCTACCGGGACAACTTACAAAAGCCTCATCACACCGTTGAACCGGGAGCGTAAAATGCGGAAGTACCAAGACACACTGGTGCAATCCATAATGTTCTCCATTCCAGCCGAGAGCGCTGCTGCTACTGCTTTACAAAGCAGCTCTGTGCGTCGAGGCAGTGGAGACAGCTCTGCAACAAGAGGGAGCACAAGCAGCGCCTCTGCACAGGGCAAGAACAGTATGTTCCAAATGTGTCGAAGTTTTGTGGCAGCGCCACCAATGTCTACACCATCCGAGACGGCTCCAGTCAGCAGGAGGCAACATTTCCGTAAGATGGTGACAGACTACATGTCTTGCCCTCTCAGTGTACTCCCAGATGGCTCTTCCCCATTCAAGTTTTGTGTCTCTAAGCTGGATACATGGCCAGAGCTTAGCCAGTATGCATTGGAGGTGCATAACTAACTGGTTGGCAACGTTTTCCATGTCTCCTGTTATGTTCATCTTTCTACCACCTGAGCTATACTCCCTGGGCTACAACACTGCCAGTTGCTGCTCAGAAGTGTCGTGTCCACAGACCAATACACAAGCTATAGTGATAGTGGGGTTCAGTAACGCCTGCTGTTCCCCTGCTGCGTGTCTGACAAAAATTAATGCTGCTAACTCCAAATTAAAGTTCAAATTAAAGTTCAAACATCTTATAGTAGGCCTCCATAACTTTGACAAATCCAACTCACATCATGCCTCAAATGCTGCAATGTTGGAAGTGCATAATGTGGGTTGAACTTTGACAACAGCTGCAGTGCGAAGGTTATCCTTCTGTGTTCTTGGCTTTTAAATAAAAGCATACAAGTAAATATAATAATACATTGTTGATTAAGGGACATGATGTACACCTGTAATAGTGTGCAAACAATGGATGTAGGACTATTCCTCTTCAACATTACTTATATTTGTGTCATTTGAAAAAATACATATTTTAGTTAAAAATTAAAAACCCATGTTCAGTAGCTGTGAAAGGCCCGTTTGTGTACTTCTATATTGTTTGCAACCAATGTATTGTATACGGATGGAAGCACGTCACTGTAATAGATTTGAATTATTTTAAATAGAATAAAGCAGCACCAATTTTAGAAAAATGACAAGGATGAGCCAGTGACAGACACTCAGCAGAGTACACGCAGCGGTGGTTGAAGAAGTAAATGGAGCGTGATCTGCATTTAAAAAAAATAAATAAATAAAATACCTCACAGACTGCAGTGAACACTGAAACACAACTGTCCACAATCTGGGAAAGGCTACTCCTTTGTCTACTTCTATAGTGTTTGCAACCAATGTATTGTATACGGATGGAAGCGCGTCACACTAATAGATTAGATTTATTTTAAATGGAATGTAGCAGAACCAATTGGAGATAAATGAAAAGGATGAGCCACTGAGACACGCTCAGCAGAGTACAAGCAGCAGTGCTTGAACAAGTAACTGGAGCGTGATGTGCACTCAAAAAAAAAAAAACACAGACTGCAGTGAACACTGAAACACAACTGTCTACAATCTGGGAAAGGCTACTCCTTTGTCTACTTCTATAGTGTTTGCAACCAATGTATTGTATACGGATGGAAGCGCGTCACACTAATAGATTAGATTTTTTTCAAATATAATGGAGAAGCACCAATTGGAGAAAAATGAAAAGGATGAGGCACTGAGACACGCTCAGCAGAGTACAAGCAGCAGTGCTTGAACAAGTAACTGGAGCGTGATATGCACTCAAAAAATAAAAAACACAGACTGAAGTGAACACTGAAACACAACTGTCCACAATCTGTGAAAGGCTACTCCTTTGTCTACTTCTATAGTGTTTGCAACCAATGTATTGGATACGGATGGAAGCGCATCACACTATAATTTCTATTGAATGGAGCAGCTAGAATTACACTAAAGAAAAAAAAAAAGAGTCTGTGAGTGACACGTGCAGATGCCTACAGACAGCGTTGGATGCAGAGCAAACTGCAGCGTCACCTGCACTCACACACACCTTGCAGAGCTGTTAAAACAACACTGCAGGCAAAATGAAGCTTTACACAGCGGTTGGTGATAGCCTGCCTACAGCACAGTACACTAAATCGCAATCTCTAACTGTCCCTCAGAGTCAGCAGAGTAGCGTTCTGTCCCTATCTGAATTCACAGCACAGTGACGCTAAAATGGCGGCGGCGCCTTTTATAGTGCATTCTGACATCATTTCAGCAGCCAATCACAGCCATGCCATTAGTTAAGATGACCGCAGCATTACAGGATGTGCCCACACTTCGTAGGATTCCTCATTGGCTGACTAAAATCACATTGCCTCTCAAAGAATTATGGGAACTTCCGATTCCGGTATACGATATTGAAAAAGTATCGGAATTAAGTATCGGAATTCCGATAACGCGAATATCGGCCGATACCCGATACTTGCGGTATCGGAATGCTCAACACTAGTGACACCCAAGGCGCTGCAGCCCACACGTCTCCCCCTCACCCCGACGTACGTTTCGCTTCCCGCTTCTTCCGGGGCGTACTAGAGGTGGGTATTGAGGGGTATATATATCCAACCCATGCATACCTGAGTGCTAATTAAATCGCAAGTGTGCACTGTTAATTGGATTACACACAGCCATAGATCGCGAGTGTGCGTTATTAATTGGATTGCAGGCTGCCGTCTGTTATACTACGGCACATCGAGCTCTCCTCACTTCCTGATATAAAATGTCATTTCCGGTCATGCGCGCGTCGGAACGCTTGCTGGAACGCAAGCTATTCTACTTCTGAACACTCCCGGAAATGTAAAGGAAGGAGTCAAGCACATGCGCACAAACAGATCTGTCATGCCTGCGATCCAAATGCTTTTTTAATTACTCTGCTATACTCACTCGAATTCTATTTCAGAAAAAACATCAATTTCATAAAATTGCATAAGGGAAAATCACGGCATTTGAACAGAAACCATTGGATTTTTTGGATATAAAAATTATGGCAGATTCTGATGGAAAACTTCATACTGATGTTTTTAGAAAGCCTACGGCTACGAACACATTGTTGCGAGCAGATTCCTCCCACTTGGGATCAACAATAAAGAGTATCCCAATAAGCCAATTCCTGCGGATAAAAAGGATATGTTCTAATGAGAGTCTATTTGAAAAACAAGCTGAGGATCTGACACGTAGATTCAAGGACAGAGGCTATAGCCAACGCTGTATTAAAAGAGGGTATATGAGAGCCAAGAGGGTCTCACGCGATCAACTTTTGTATGGGAAACCAAAAAATGTTAATGAAAAAGACGAGGAACAGGTAAGATTTATCACAACATATAATAGTCAGTGGAAAGACCTAACTGATGTTATTCGAAAACATTGGGGGGTCCTGAGAGTGGATCCAATTCTTAAGAATATTTTACTGGCTTTTCCTTCTTTTGTAGCTAAACGTTCAGCTAATTTTAAGGATCTTATTGTTAGAAGTCATTATGACTCTCCTAAAGTGACTACTGCAGGGTCTTTGACTTTTGAACGTAAGGGATTTTATCCATGTGGATTATGTAAAGGCTGTCTAAATTTGGTTAAAGGAACTAGGTTTTCTAATTTTGATGGATCTAAAACCTATGATATTCGCAAGAATCTCACGTGTTCTTCCCAAGGAGTCATTTATTATGCCCAATGTCCCTGTGTCAAAATCTACATAGGATTAACAACCAGGGAATTGAAGATTAGGGTGAGAGAACACGTGAGAGACATTGCGAAGGCAGCAACATGTGATGATCTTTCACAACTCAAAACCCTGCCTAGACACTTTAAGGAATTTCATGGTTGTAACACCAGAGAACTTAGGATTAAGGCTATAGATCAGGTGACCTTGAGTATACGGGGAGGAGATCTAGGAAAAAGTCTAGCACAATGTGAAAGTCGTTGGAGCTCGATGCGCCGTAGTATAACAGACGGCAGCCTGCAATCCAATTAATAACGCACACTCGCGATCTACGGATGTGTGTAATCCAATTAACAGTGCACACTTGCGATTTAATTAGCGCTCAGGTATGCATGGGTTGGATATATATACCCCTCAATACCCACCTCTAGTACGCCCCCGGAAGAAGCGGGAAGCGAAACGTACGTCGGGGTGAGGGGGAGACGTGTGGTCTGCAGCGCCTTGGGTGTCACCTATCTTTCGATTCACCTCCTGGTAAAGTATTACTTATATATGCTTGATATAGCTGCTAGTGTGGCATGATCTTATTGCTTAATGGAGAGTATGATATTCTAGATGGTGGACTTACCTAAGTATAGCGTGTAGCCCAGATGTTTCCTCTTGAAGTTTTTTGGTGTTTTTTATAATAATTTACTACAGTTAATTATTTTGTAACAGTGATTAAATAAATTTTGATATATTTAATACAAAATCACAGTTCTGGAACTCTTCTTTTTGGCTATAATAACTATATAGTCCAATCATGTTGTTTTGACTCTTAACCATGCAGCAATGTGGTGAAAATGCAAGGGACAGTCCTACGTTCCTTTTTCTAAACTTGCATCCTTTTTATATAAATTGATAGTTATTTTATTCTTCATATGTTACTAGATTTTTTTTTTTTTTTTTAAAAAACACAGTATCTGAGGAAACTAATTTGGCTTAATGTAATCCGGGTTTCACCTTTGACTTGGAGAGGAGGTTTCCTTACACCTTCTGTTATGTTGTAATGTCAGCGGTGGACATCCCGTGGCTAGAGGCAGAAGCAGTCAGGTGTGTCTGTGTCAAATCTTATGGAGCGCCTTCGGGAGCTCACGCGCTCCAGGAGAGGAGGATGGCTATAAGGACAGCTGTCTTCCCTCATGGGCGCTTACGGATACCCGGGACGCAGAGAGCAAGGGCAGGAGGACCAGGCCCCCAGAGAGGCTGTCACCGTAGCTGTCATCGCGCGGCCGGCGCATGTTCCGGAGCCCCTCCAGGGGACCTGCGGAGGCTGGAGGAAGCGGTGTGGCTCCCCCCCTTGGCACACTTCCGGCAGGAAACTGCCTAGCGGGGCGGCAGGCGCAGTTCTGCCGAGCGAACCTGGATCGAGTGCAGCAATGGAACTGCAGGCCACACAGGACGTGCGGCCTCCTCGTAGAGTGCAGACAGCACCAGGGGCTAGCGGCGCTGCGGGGGGTGGCATGGAACCCCCTAATGAGCCGGGAGAAGCGTCATAGAGGAGGCACGGGGTACAGGACAGAGCAGGAAGGGAGCCAGACATGGGGGCTCTACGTGCGGCAGGCGCCCTGGAGGAGGACGTCGGTAGGACGTTGTGTGACGGGTCACACAACAATATCTACAGCTGGACTGTAGTTATACAGTTCACTTTCCTGCTTTGCAGAATTGGGTGTTAGCCAGACTGGGCCTCTGGCTTACAGTTTTTCTCCGTAAATAGATAAGGAGCTGAACAATTGACACAACAATATCTACAGCTGGACTGTAGTTCTACAGTTCACTTTCCTGCATTGCAGAATTGGGTGTTAGCCAGACTGGGCCTCTGGCTAACAGCTTTTCTCCGTAAATAGATACGGAAATGAACAATTCCTCCAACAATGTATACAGCTGTATTATACTGATAGAGTACACTTTCCTGCTTTTTAATTTGAATGTTAGCCATACTGGGACTCTGAGTATGGGTGTTACTGCATATATCTCTATGGATATTTTGAATATTTTCAGTATACTGTATATACCTTTTATCTGTCGATTCAGTGCCCATTTTTTGGACCTACTCTTCGTCGGACTTCTCCAATTAATCCATTTGCAGCATCTTTACTTCCATTATACACCTAAACATATGGCATTTTGGCTACCTCCCTATCTGGGCTGCCCACCACCCCTCCTCCACCAACAAAATTGTTCTATTCTTGTGTTCTATTCTTGTGTGAGCGTCAGTCTGCCTATAGGCTCCTGCAAGTGGATCGCCCACCAGGGCACTGGGGTACTCTGTACCCTGCCAGTGTGTTAAAGGGATGTGTCATGCCAACAGTGACCCTGTCCGTGGCCCTGGCCGTCCAATGAAAAGGGGAATTATTTACAGGGGGGGATTAGATTTTGCATTCCACTGTTGGTTACACCACCTTTTGTTTCTGGTCAAAGCTGGACGGCACTGCAGTGCAGATCCTCAGAGACTGGTGGTGATGCAGCAGAGTTTGACTAGCTCGCCACAGGCACAGCTTCTTGCCTCAGGGCTGAAGTATGTATTGTTGGATGAATGGTGCTGTTAGATGTAGCAGTGTGTACAAGGTGCCGCATGAACAAATTGAGATCACACATTCCAGGGCAGTTTACAAGGCTTTACTCCGAGTTCAGATGTGCACATATGGCCACTTGGTACAGTATCCTCCAGGTGAGGGGCTCATCAAACTCCCAGGTACATTGTAAAGACACCTTTCCAGGACTCCTTTCAATATGTTCCTTTCTGTGTCGTCTCACGGTGTAGTATTACTCCCCTCTCCTTCCTGCCAACACCTCGCAATGATTGTCACAAGCCAGTAGCCACGGAACCTGTGGTATAACATCTGCTCTTCTTTTCCTTGCTATTATATGGACACGTTTTCGGCAAAGATAATTGATATTCAGTAGCTGAGACTCCTAGAGATGACACTGCCTCTGGCTTTCTATCTGAGTACAGAAGTTATATAAGAGGCTAATGGGCCGGTGTCCCTTCTGCGACCTGGGTGAATGTGGTGCATGCAGTGTCCACAGGGGAAAGTGGGGTTGGGACAGTACTGCCTAGGCCACAGTATAGGCAACAGGGACCTTCGATGCTCTCCGTAGCCGATGTCGGGGGAGATAAGTTTTCGTGCTCACAGTATCCAACCACACTGCCACTGTAGTGGGGCTGGGAGCCCTGTTTCATGTTGGGTTCTCAGGCCAAAGATGACCTGACCTTTAACCTGGTTTAAAAAAATTACCCATCATGACAAGAAGGCCAGGAATAGGGGGGTGGGGTTACTGAAGAAAGTCTGAAAGGCCAGGTGCCGGGTTGCTACCGAGTCCAAGACTTTCCCAAGATGTGACTCAAAGCAGGCTCAGAATCCCACCAGGGCGACCAACTCCTCGGGCACATTGCAACCAAAGCCCTCACACTTACACAGTCTACTGACTTTGATCCTGGGGGGCCATGCTTTCCACCTGATGGATACATGAGCCACCTGGCGTACTAGCAAGTGCAACAACCCACTGTGTATTGTGTAGGAATGTACACAACTGGTAGGAGCAGGCCACCTTTTGGAAAGATAATACACTTGATCTTAGCCAAAAGTCCTGGTTTATGAATGATACAGTTGCCTTTTTAAGCTTTTTAGATTCTTGTGTAATGGAGACAGAGCATTGTTGCGTAATTGTCTGCCTCCTTAAATATATACGGTGATTTTGAATTTTTAATATATTTTTGAGAGCACAAACATCCAAGGGTCTTTTTGTGTGACACAAGTCACACAAAAAAAGCAGCGCAGAAGGCAAGGATTCATGTGTACCCTTCCTGAAGGAGATGATCCCCGATAAACCATCCCTGTCCCTCAGAGGCAGAAGGCCACAGCAAGGCTCAGGGATCTTCGATGCTCTCCCTAGCCCATGCCGGGGAGAGGCGTTTTCGTGCTCCCAGTATACAACCAGACTGTCACTGTAGTGGAGCTGGGAGCCGTGTTTCATGTAGGTTTCTCAGGCCAAAGCTGAACGCACCTTTGACCGGGTTTTTTTAAATTACACATCATGACCAGAAGGACAGGAGGGGGGGTGGGTTTGCTAAAGAAAGTGTGAAAGGCCAGGTGCGGGGTGCTACAGGGTCCAATGCTTTACCGGGAAATCACTCCCACCAGGGCGACCAACTCCTGAGGCACATTGCAACCTAACCCCTCACAATTACACAGCCTAGTTACTTTGATCCTGTGGGACCATGCTTTCCAACAGATAGATATATGAGCCACCTGGCGTACTAGCAAGTGCAACAACCCACTGTGTATTGTTTAGGAATGGACTCGAGTGGTAGGAGCAGGCCACCTTTTTGAAAGAGAATACACTTGATCTTAGAAAAAAAAATTCCTCCTGGTTTATGAATGATACAGTGCCCTTGTTCAGCTTTTTCAATTCTTGTGTAATGGACACTGAGTCTTTGAGCATCATTGTCTGCCTCCTTAAATATATACGGAGATGTTTTATTTTTTCATTATACCACATATATGCCTTTAATATGCTGCTACAGTTCCCTTTTTTATTATTAGATTCTTATGTTATCCATGCTCAGCCTGTGAGCGTGTCTGTGGGCCTCATGAAATATATATATGTAGTTTTAAAATTTTTTCATTATACTCCATCTATTCCTTGAATATGCTGAAACAGTACCCCTTTTTTCTTATTATATTATTGTCTTATCCATACTGAGACATTGAGCGTCTCTGTGTGCCTCCTAAAATATATACGGAGATTTACAATTACCCAGACACTGTATACAGCTGTTGGGTTGTAATATGGTACCCTTTTTCTAATTTTTATCTAATGGATACTGAGAGTGTGAGCATCTGTCTGTTATTAATGCAATATAGACGTAGATTTACAATTAAAACTACATTGTATAAAGCTGTATGCTTCCCATTCATTACACTTTTACTGCTTTTTATTGTATTGTCTAATCCATACGGAGACTGGAAGCGTCTATGTCTGACTCCTGATATATATACTTAAAATGTTGTTGATCTCAACTTCATAAAAATGAAACATGCCTGTTGTCACGGGTCCGTCTCCGGTATCACACAATGAACAGAGCAAGAGAATTGCGAACAATCCCAAGACCTATCTACAAACCACTATCTAACTACCTATCTACAAAGATCTATAAACAAACCACCACACTGAGGATACAATAGTAGAGAACACGAATGCAGTTCACTTGGATCGGCAGCCAGGGCAGTGGGATACTCGGTACAGGGACGGTGTGTTACAGGGGATGTGTCACAGCGGCAGTGACCCTGTTCCTGGCCCTGGGGGGCGAATAAAAGGGGAATATGTACAGGGGATGATAGAGTTTAAAGTAAGGTGTTCGTGACGCCACCTGTGGTATCTGGTCAGAGGTGACCTGACCAGTGCTGCAGTGCAAATGCTCGGACGGAGACTGATGCTGTGATGCAGCAGAGTTAAAATAGCTTCCCACAAGTGAAGCTTGTATCAGGGTAGTGACATGGTATAGGAAGTAATGGTGCTGGAAGATGTAGCTGAGTGGACTGTGTGCAACAGGAAGGACTTCAGAAGACACAGTCAGATGCAGTTTTCAAAGCGTTCCTCCCAGTTCTTGCAGGCAAAGTATCCAGGACATTGACTACAGATGGTGGGGTAGTCGGTTGGCCTGAAAGCAATTTGGAATCCCCTTATTTCAAGTGGGATGTGATGTCTCCTTTCTAGCGCTGTTCTCTGAGGCACTGGCTGCTCTAAGCTCCATCCAAGTTCCTCTCTCTCTGTCTCTTGTCTAGGTGGAACTTCAGAATCATAACAGGCAGCTGTAGCCAGCTTAAGGAATGACTCAGCTATGGAGTCTCCTGCTCACATGTGCTGCTGCTGATGATTTGTAGAAGAGTCCTTATTGGGACAGAGGACATGCTGTCTTCTGTCCTCCGGATTCTGCTGCTGGTAGTTAAATTCACCCACTCATCCTCCTCAGACTCCGGGGTCTGGTTTCTGTGCTCAGACCTGGGGAGTGAGCTCTCTATAGCCCCTCTTTTCACCAATTTGTATCCACTCGTCTCTCCTCTCGTGTCCCTCCAGCCACACTCACTAACTCCTCCCCCAGCCAGAATGTTCTCGAGTAGCTCTCCTGAAATAAGGTGTTGGATCTCCCCCTCCTGGTACGGAGTATGAAAGGTATATGCTGTGCAACCTGTTAAAGGGATCCTTCCTTGATTTCAGGCATGACATCACTACCCTCTGGAGGGAGTCAAGGTCACTGTGGCAACCAAAATCATGGTGTGCCACACACTTGCAAGCGTGGCCAGACTACAAAACATAAAAATAGCCCCCAACAGGTCCGGCATCAGCACCTGGCGCACACGGGCAAGTGCAGGTTTACTAAGCAGGTGGGGGGGTCGACTCGTGGACAACGGCACTGGCACAGGGCCCCTCATAGTACAAACATTTGTCTCTGACGGTGGGATGGGCCCTCTCGCCGTCATACGCACTGGCGTACTATGAGGGGCCCTGTGCCAGTGCCCTCACCCACTAGTCGGCCTCCCCTGCTTGCTAAGGGCCTCAGCACTTGCAATACTTACCTCTCCATGCTCCACCGCTGTGACGTCTTCCGCATTTCCTGACAGTAAAATTAAGGTTACAGAGGAAAATTACCTCACGCCTAAACAGTCCAAGTGCAGAGACATGTAAGATGGTGAAGCTGAGGAGGGCAGAGTAGAGCAGTGCAGAGTGCACATTTGGACTCATAACACACTGGAGCAGCAGATATGGGGCCCATCATATAATGAAGCATTGTAAATGGGGGGCAGCAGACACTGCAGCTGCATTTACAGGGCCCATTGTACACTGGATTATGAATAATTGAGCCCATTATATATGGAGCATGATTTTGGCCCATAGCACTGGAGCAGCATCCATGGGGCCCATCATATACTGAAGCATTGTAAATGGGGGACATCAGACACTGGAGCAGAATTTAAGTGGCCCATTACACGCTGGAACATTAATAATGGGGCCCATTATATATGGAGCTTGACTTTGATCCATCATACACTGGAGCATCATCCATGTGGACCATCATATACTGGAGAATCATATGGGGTTCACTATTTATGGGGCATCATATAGGCTATGGAGCATCACATGGGGCCTATTCTGTATGGAGAATTATATGGGGCTCATTATTCTGTATGGCGCACTATGTGGTGGCCATAATACTGTATGGAGGAATATAGTGTCCGTTTTTTGAGCTATTGTACATTTTAACATAGATATCAGTCATGTAATGTAAGAAGTGAAGTATTTTTCATTGTACTATACCTATATTTCTGTGCCGTATCGGAGCACCATGAATTGTGGTATGTATTAAAGAGGCCGACTGACACTCTTTGGCCCTGGGCCCATGAAAACCGGGAGCCATCCCTACCCCCCCACAAGTTGAGCCAAATAACCCCCATTTTTCCATGCATAAACATTATTATAAAGTCAATTAAGGTTGCCAAGCTTAAGTAATAATGATTGATGTTGTTGGCATTGAAATGGGCAATGTAGGTGTATTTTCTGTCCTCCACTCCCTACTGACTTTGCTTCCCCATTGACTTGCATTGGGTTTCGTGTTTCGATCGACCCGCCGATTTTTCACGATAGTCGGCCGATTTCAACCGACTCGACCCGAAAAACGGGAAAGTCGCTCATCTCTACTCAGTATACATACACACGCTGTGTGTGTGTGTGTGTGTGTGTGTGTGTGGATATAAAGGAGTTGGACAAAATAATGGAAACACCTGGAAACATCAACAAAAGGTAGTTTAATATAGTGTTGGTCCACCTTTTGCGGCTATTACAGCCTCAATTCTCCAAGCTATGGATTCATACAAGGTATAAAAAATATGAGAGCAAGAAGTCCTAACTATTATATAAGGTATTTTTATTAGTACAAAAAAGACAAAAAGTGAGAAACAGTACAAAAAAGGACAAAAAAGGACAACAAAAGAAGGCAGAAAAAAACAATCCTCCCTACTAATATGAGCAGCCTGTGAATGGTAAAGTCCATAAAAGTAAATATGCCAATCTTTACAGAAAGATAATGAATTTATTGCACATTGCCTGGGAAGATCATTGAAAAAGGTCACATGGCCAGTGATAGGGACAAACTACTGACCATACTATATTGATTCAATTGTATCACTTATTGTCAGGAGTAGCCATAACATTGTTTAGAAGTGATATGCCCATATATTGTCAAGGGGAAAAGTGCAATAGTGCCAAAGTGCAGTAGTGAAAGTACTTTCACACTCCTTATCTATGAACTGTTCCAATATTTATGTTCATGCCTCTGCCATAATGACAGTTCTGCTTCACGTCACTTGTCTTATCTTATTGCATTTTTTCTGTGCTGTGTTGTGTATAAATATGTGATTCTTCAGATTTTGTATTACTCTTCGCCTGATGAAGAGACCTGAGTAGTCTCGAAAGCTTGCAATTTGTTACCATCTTTTCAGTTAGCCATTAAAAGGTGTTAACCACTGAGGACTCTCAAGTCTAAATATTTTTCTATCTACTGGCTAATACGGTACAAAGATACACATCTTTCCTGTAGTGAAAGTAGGCATTCCACAGTAGATTTACTGCTGAAGTCAGATTGTCTGCATATATTGGACAAGTGTCAGGAATGCAGTAAAAATTCACCACTGAGTATATGGGTTATCTATGCATATCATGGTCCCACAATAGGCATCGCTGAACAAAAAGACCTTCCACAAAGAAAATCCTGACAGCAGCAGATAATCTGCATGTGTAAGACAATTGTCCAGAAAAATGGCAGGACCTCCACTATGGCTACAGTTGGCTATAGGTACATACCCATCATGGCACAAGGAGGAGGGAGGGCTGAGCTCTGCCAAACCCCAACGCACGTTTCGCGGTATGGGAGCAGCGCTTCCTCGGGGGGCATGGCTAAAGGCATATAGTAGTCCTTAATTATATCCAGGTTGTGTAATCACATGACTGATATCAACCAGTCATGCAGACGTCATTCGCTCATGTGCACTGGCATCAACAGAGGGATAGGAAAGATATAATGATAAGTAAGGGTGCCTGTACGCTCCCATGTGCGCTGTTGACAGTCGGTGCCTGGCTGCTTCACAGATCACACTATAGAAGCGCATGGAGCAATAAAAGATGCGTCGCAAGGGGCGTTCTACTGCTGCTAGGGAACGGCCGTTCACCCGACCGCAGTAGACATCCATTGCCTGGCACATACATATCACCCCACGTTAGTGCGAATGGACGGTTGTTAGAGTGACAGACTATGCAAGAAATATATCAAAATCACTCAAAAAAAACTAAATCAATCTTATCTGCATAGGTAAATATCGGTGTTCCAAGAAGGGAAAAGTATGCAAACTTATTAGAGCATAAAGAGGACGAAACATGATGATGTCCATGGTGACAATATGACATAAAACGATGAAAGTCATTTCAATATGAATGATGTCCATATATGATGTCCATAAATGAGTTATGTCCATATATGATATTCCAGAAAGGAGGACACGATATAAAGTTGATGAAAATAAAATAAACTTTTGTCATCAGAGATTTCGTCTTTCATCTTTTTTTCTTCTTAATTCATGGATTCCTGCGAAAGGCTAGGTACAAGATATCTTATTGCAATGTCATCCCGCAACATCTAAAGCCGGATACAAAGGGAAAATCGTAATAAAAGCATATTGCCTATTCGCACTGACGTGGGGTGATATGTATGGGCCAGGCAATGGATGTCTACTATGGTCGGGTGAACGGCTGTTCCCGAATGGCAGTAGCACGCCCTTGCGAAGCACCTTTTATTGCTCCATGCGCTCATATACTGTGATCTGTGAAGCAGCCAGGCGCCGAATGTCAACAGCGCACATAGGAGCACACAGGCGCCCTTACTTATCATTATTACTTTCCTACCCCTCTGTTGATGCCAGTGCGCATGAGCGAATGACATCTGCATGACTGGTTGATACCAGTCATGTAATTACACAACCCGGATATAAATAAGGACTACTATATGCCTTTAGCCATGCCCCCGAGGAAGCGGTGTTCCCCTACCGTGAAACGTGCGTTGGGATTTGGCAGAGCTCAGCCGTCCCTCCTCCTTGTGCCATGATGGGTATGTACCTATAGCCAACTGTAGCCATTGTGGAGGTCCTGCCATTTTTCTGGACACTTGTCTTAAGGGCCCGTCTCACACAACGATCTCGGTAGCGAGATCGTTGCTGAGTCACTAGTTTTGTGACGCAGCAGCGATCTCTCCAGCGATATCGCTGTGTGTGACATTCAGCGACGATCAGCCCCCCTGCCGGGTATCGCTGATCGTCTCTGAAATGTCAGGACATTTTTTTGATTGCTGGTCTCCCGCTGACAGGCACGCATCGCTGCGTGTGACAGGCGGGAGACCAGCGATCCGCTGGTAACCAAGGTACACAGCGGGTTTCCAGGCGCGGGGCTGTGCCTAGAAACCCACTGTGTACCTTGGATTCCAGCGCCCTGATGCAGGGAGCTGGTATCCAAGGTACACAGCGGGTTTCCAGGCACCGCGCAGCGCTTGGAAACCCGCTGTGTACCTTGGATACCAGCTCCCTGCATCAGGGCGCTGGTATCCAAGGTACACTGCGGGTAACTAAGCGATGTTACCCGCAGTGTCCTTGTGCTGATCGCTGCCCTGAGCTGCCTGTTTGGCAGCTCAGCAGCGATCATGTAGCGATACACCAGCGATCCTGACAAGTGCATATCGTTGTCGGGATCGCTGGTGTATCGCTATGTGAGACCCAGCCTTTACACATGCAGATTATCTGATGCTGGCAGGATTTTCTTTGTGGAAGGTCTTTTTGTTCAGCAATGCCTATTGTGGGACCATGATATGTATAGATAACCCATATAGTCAGTGGTGAATTTTTACTGCATTCCTGAACCCCTGGTAAAGGATACACCCAGCTACATTCAGGGCACAACTGACCTACTGAATAAACTAGCGGCAATAGGTCCCCTACCAGAAGGAACCATCCTGGCCACCATGGATGTGGAATCTTTGTACTCTAATATCCCACACCAGGATGGATTAAATGCCTGCAAAGTCTTCATGGAAAACACCGAGAATGATGCTGATTCTGTGGTGAAACTCACAAAATTCATCCTAACCCACAATTACTTTGAATTTGACAACAAGATCTGTTTACAGGAGACTGGCACAGCGAAGGGAAGTAAAATGGCTCCACAGTATGCAAATCTTTTCATGGCCAACCTTGAAAGCTACTTTCTGTCCTCATGTCCCATCAGGCCCCGAGCCTGCTACCGCTACAGTGATGACATTTTAATCATCTGGACGGAGTCTGAGCAACAGCTAAAGACGTTCCATGAACAGTTCAATCAATTTCATCCCACCATCAATTTAACACTCAACTACTCCAGTACAGAAATTAACTTTTTGGACACCATCATTAAGCTAAAGAACAATGAAATAGAGACATCCCTGTATCAGAAGCCAATCGACCGTCCAACATACCTTAAATGGGACAGTTTCCATCCAAAACACATAAAAAACTCTATTGTCTACAGCCAAGCCATCAGATACAACCGTATATGTTCCAACCCCATGGATAGAGATGAACACCTTGGTGGCCTTAGAAAGACCTTTTTAAATCAGGGCTACCATCCAAGAACAATTGAAAACCAAATTACAAGAGCCACCAGAATATCAAGGAATCACCTTCTACATTACAAAACTAAAGAAGAAAATAACCGGGTGCCTCTAGTGGTCACCTACAATGAAAATCTGGAGATGCTAAGTGGAGCTGCATGGAAACTATAGCCTTTACTACAAAAAGATGCCCGATTACAATCCATATTTCCAGATCCCCACTACTGTGATTTAGGCAGCCCCCAAATCTAAGAAGCATCATTGTCAGAAGTTCCCTGTCCTCTCCAACAGCTGCAGGAACCTTTCCTTGCAACCAGAAGAAATGCAAAACCTGTCCATTTATAATGACCACAGACAAGATAAAGATCCCCAACTCACATCAGGACTACAAGATCCCAGGTACTTTCAGCTGCATAACATCTAATGTGATGTACTTAATTATTTGTACAAAATGTCCAACTGGGGGTCTGTATGTGGGGGAAACAGGGCAAAAACTGAGAACAAGGATGAATTCTCATCGCCACACAATAAGAGAAAAAAGAATGGATCTACCTGTGGCCAAACACTTTTGCATCCCTGGTCATAGCATGTTGGACATGAAATTACTTGTACTGAAAGGTGATTTCACATCTCAGAGACACAGGAGAGTTTGCGAATACAAATTGATGGTGAACTTTGACACTCTCAAAGCTGGAATGAACATATCACATGGATTTATGACGTTGTACATCAATTAAGGAATTTGCTTCAAAGACCCTGTGAGAACATCACAAAACATTACCAGACCCCAATCAGAGGGCAATAAAACTTTCACACTCCTTATCTATGAACTAGTCCAATATTTATTGCCACAACTGTTCATCCCTCTCCCATAATGACAGTTCTGCTTCACGTCACTTGTCTCATCTATTGCATTGTTTCTGTGCTGTGTTGTGTATAAATATGTGATTCTTCAGATGTTGTATTAGTCTTTGCCTGATGAAGAGACCTGAGTAGTCTCGAAAGCTTGCAATTTGTTACCATCTTTTCAGTTAGCTATTAAAAGGTATCAACCATTGAGGACTCTCAATTCTAAATATTTTTCTACTGCATTCCTGACACTTGTCCAATATATGCAGACAATCTGACTTCAGCAGTATATCTACTGAGGAATGCCTACTTTCACTACATTTTGATATAGGAAAGATGTGTATCTTCGTACCATGTTAGCCAGTAGATAGAAAAATATTTAGACTTGAGAGTCCTCAGTGGTTGATACCTTTTAATGGCTAACTGAAAAGATGGTAACAAATTGCAAGCTTTCGAGACTACTCAGGTCTCTTCATCAGGCAAAGACTAATACAACATCTGAAGAATCACATATTATTCCTGTGTCCTCTTGTGTATAAATATGTGATTCTTCAGATTTTGTATTAGTTCAGCCTGATGAAGAGACCTGCGTAGTCTCGAAAGCTTGCAATTTGTTACCATCTTTTCAGTTAGCCATTAAAAGGTATCAACCACTGAGGACTCTCAAGTCTAAATATTTTACTTTCACTACTGCACTTTGGCACTATTGCACTTTTCCCCTTGACAATATATGGGCATATCACTTCTAAATAACGTTATGGCTACTCCTGACAATAAGTGATACAATTGAATCAATATAGTATGGTCAGTAGTTTGTCCCTATCACTGGCCATGTGACCTTTTTCAATGATCTTCCCAGGCAATGTGCAATAAATTCATTATCTTTCTGTAAAGATTGGCATATTTACTTTTATGGACTTTACCATTCACAGGCTGCTCATATTAGTAGGGAGGATTGTTTTTTTCTGCCTTCTTTTGTTGTCCTTGACTCACTGCTCATTGTAAACTAGCAACACTTTTTATTGGCCCTGTTTCTCACTTTGTGTCTTTTTTATACTAATAAAAATAACCTTATATAATATTTAGGACTTCTTGTTCTCATATTTTTTATGCCTATGTGAGTCGTCACTATTCTGATTTTTGAGGCACTTCTCAGCTTTTGGTACTTACCGTGCACTTTTGAGCATTATGAATTTTTGGAGTATTTTTTTTGCATGGATTCATTCAAGGTGTGAATTGTTTCCAAAGGAATTTTAGCACTTTCTTCAGTTAAAACACCCTCCAGTTCTTTGAGCGACAATGGCGGCGGAAATCGACGTCTAACTTGAATCTCTAAAATCGACCATAAATGCTCAATAATGTTGAGGTCTGGGGATTGTGGGGGACAGATGAGATGTTCGACTTCATTAGAATGTTCCTCGTGCCATGCTTTAACGATTCTAACTGTATGAATTGGTGCATTATCATCCTGAAAGATGGCGTTCCCCTCCGGGAACAGTGCTTGAACCATAGGATGCACTTGGTCGCCCAAAATGCCTAAATAATCGAGGCTGTTAATTCTTCCATGAAGGGAGATCATTGGCCCAGCGGATCTCCACGAAATAGCACCCCAGTTCATCACAGAACCTCCGCCATGTTTTACGCTTGGGAAAAGGCAGTCTGGATGGAATGCTTCTTTCGGCTGTCTCCAAACGTACACACGGCCGGAGGTCGGAAATAGGGTAAACAATGATTCGTCTGAGAATATCACATGTTTCCACTACTCGAGGGACCAATTCTGGAGGTTTCTTCACCACTCTAAATGCTTGGAAACATTTGTCATTGAGAGCAGCAGTTTTCGAATTGCAGCTCTTCCGTGGAATCCAGATTTTTTCAGCTCCCGATGAACAGTTTTCGTGGAAACTGGGTTCTGTAGGTGTTCATTGAGCTCAGCAGTGATTTTCGGAGCCGTGGTCTTGCGATCCTCACTCACAATTCGCTTTAGAGTCCAACGGTCTCTCTCAGTCAACTTCGACTTTCGGCCGGACCTGTGCTTTGCTGCGGATGTTTTTCCTTCTCTTTCAAACGCAGTCATTACTTTGGAGACAGTACCTCTTGACACGCCAAGCATTCGGGCACTTTCAGTTACACTAGTGCCTGCCATACCAACACCAACAATTTGGTCTCTTTGAAAATCCGAGAGGTCTGCCATTGGTATCAGGTTTTCATAAATGTTCTTGCAATTCTGCAAAACAATCAGTTAATTTACATACACATATCGCATAACACAAATAATCAACTACAAAACATTACCATATGTCACGGTTTGCATGTTTATAACATGTTCGAAGATTATGATGCCAAAACGTTAGGTGTGGCACCCCAGGAGTTTGGCTGCCACAGTGACCTTGCCTTCCTCCAGGGGAGGGGGATATCATGCCTGAAAGCAAAGAGGGATCCCTTAGCAGGTAACACAGCATGCAACACCTTTTCTTCCTCCAGACCAGAAGGGGGAGCTAAAGCACCTGATTTTCAGGAGAGCTTCTCTGGAATATTCTGGCTGGGGGAGGAGTTAGGAGTGTAGCTGGAGGGACGAGAGAGGACAGACGTGTGGAGACAAGCTGGGGGACTGGAGCCATAGCAGGGCTCGCCCCTAGGTCTGAGCGCCAGAAACCGGACCCCTGGAGTCCGAGGCTGACAGGGTGAAGAAAACTCCCAGCAGCAGAATCCGGAGGGCAGAGGACTTCAGGTTCTTTGTCCCAATTAAGACTCTTCTTCAAAGCAGCAGCACATGTGAACCGGAGACTCCATAAGTGAGTGATTCCTGAAACAGGTTACAGCTGCATGTTATGAGAGTGAAGTTCAACTTAGATAAGAGACAGAGAGCAAGAGGAACTTGGACGGAGCTTATAGCAGCCAATGCCTCACAGAACAGCGCTAGAAAGGAGACCTCACATCCCACCTGTAATAAGGGGATCCTAAACTGCTTTCAGGCTGACCTACTCCAGTACGACCTGTATTCAATGCCCTGGATGCTTTGCCTGCAAAACTGTAAGTAAAGCTTTGGAAACTGCAACTCACTGACTGTTTCTCAGCTTCTTCCTGCGTCACCCATTGCACTCAGCTGCATCTCCCAGCACCATTACTACCTTTCACTACATCTACCTGCCCTGGGATCCCATAGCCTCTTCTGTGGAAGGCTGTACCAACTCTGCTGCATCACACCATCTATCCCATAGGATCTGGACTGCAGCGCTGGTCACCATTGACCATATACCACAGGTGGCGTCACGAATACCTACACTACAAGCTCTAACATCCCCTGTAAATAATCCCCCTTTCATTGGACACCCAGTGAAACGGACCGGGTCACCGCCGCTGTGACACATCCCTTCAATACACCGGCCTGTACCGAGTATCCCACTGCCCTGGCGGGCGATCCATTTTGGAGTCACGAACAGGATTACGTAGCCCAGTATCACCGGGTCCTGTGTGTCTACTTTGATCTGTATTTTTGTGCAAGGAGAATTATTAAAAGAGCTAGAAACTTTTTTGGAGATTGTGCGAGACTTCCGCCATATTTGCAACATGAGGCGCGCAAGAAGAAGAGAGGCATGCCGTCGTGGGCGGGCCAGAGTGAGAGCGCACCAAAAAGTGAGGTGCTGAGCGAAAAAAACAGCAGCTTGCAGAGCTCAGGGATCTGAGGCCTGGGATCACGGCGCTTACCGCTCATCCAGCCGACGGAGCCTGGTAAGCCAGTGGAAACGCAGAGCCTGGCTAAGATTAACTAGGTGGGGGAAGAGAATGCCTCATGCAGGAGAAGATATAGTGGCGGATGCAGCCGCAGCCCCCATAGCACAGCCAGATGCAGAGTCAAGTGCAGCCGCAGCTCCAATAGCACCCCAGAACCCAGCGCAGCCACAGTCCCTAGAGCGCAGCAAGATCTGGTGACCGCCGCAGTAGTCCCTATAATGCCACTCTCCATGCCATATATACATGGAGCGGCCTGGCTACCACAATACTCAGGGAGCCGTATACCCTGAGCGATTTCAGGGAGAGACTGTGCAGTTTATTTGATGTATACCCCCTGTCTGAAAACCAAAAAGTGAACATTCTCATTGGACAGTTAACTGGTGCAGCGTAAAGAGAAGTAAAGTCCTGGCAGGGCACTGATAAAGAAACTGTTAAGCAAATTTTGGCTAAGCTGAGGAGCTCCTTTGACACCCACACTGCAGCAGAAATAAAAATGAGGTTCTTTGGGTGCAAACAAAGGATGCAGGACAGTATACGGGACTATGCTCTTAACCTTCAGGAGGCACTGCGGGCCATAAAGCAGATTGACCCAGACAGCGTGCAGGATAGAGACAGATTGTTAAAGGAGCAGTTTGATGAGGGACTCCTGTCCAGCACCCACAGTTCACAGCTGCACATCATGGCCCAACAAAACCCTGACCTGAGCTTTGCAGACTTTAAAGACTGGGCTATCCGGGCATTGCATGAACCAAATGTTAGCCGTCCAGTGCCCCCCCAGGCGCCCAGCAATTACATACCCCCCAGGAGGTGGCATCTTTCCCTCAGGCCCCTGTTGAGGCTGACGCACAGACCCTGGATGATGACCCGTCTGCAGAGCTACATCTGCAGGTTCAGGAGCTGATCAAAAGTGTAGCTGCACTAACCAAAACCGTGCAGTCCTTACAAGTTCCCCAAAAGGAGTAGATAGAGTTAGCCTCCAGTCTGGATGACGTTCCATGGCAATGGAAGAAGAGGATCCCACCGATCAGAGGGAGAGACAATGATCGCTACGACAAGGATGGACGTCCCATTTGCCGCCGCTGTGGAAAAGCAGGGCACCTCGCAAGATTCTGTTATTTAAACGAGCGACCCCTGGGGCCAACCCCCAGGAGTAAGACGACCAGGCCCACAGAACTGGCGAGCCAAGTTCCTCCGACGACCGGTCCTCCCAGTGGTGATTGATGGCATCCCAAAGAACGCTTTGCTTAACACTGGCTCTCAGGTGACAACTATGCCATATATCCTTTAGAAACAACACTGGGCTGACTCTGATTTTACTCGCGGCCCAGCTGATGAGCTGACAGTAGTTGCCAGCAATAGTCAGCCTTTGCCACAGAAGGGGTATAAGGAAGTGACCATTAAGTTGGGGCGGGTAGAATTAAAAAACCAAGGTATGATAATTGTAGACATTGATCGACGAGAATGTAACCCAATGATGACCTTAGGTACTAATGTGATAGAAAATTGTCTTGCGAAGGTTATTGTTTTGTTGCAACAGGTAGCCGAAACTGCTGGTTCCAGTGAACAATGGGTCCTGCAGAAGGAGATCAAGGCCCTAATGCAAAGACAGCAGGTAGAGCTAACTGGCGGAGAAGACGGCAGTGTCAGAGTGAGTGATGCATTCCCCATTGCAATACCCCCAAAAAAGGAAATGTTAATTTGGTGTCGGGCAGCCATAGGCCTCAGAGGAAGAGATTACCAAGCTCTGGTAGAACCAGTGTATTCTGATAGTAGGCCCACTATCCTGACAGCCAGAGGGGTAGTTGATGTATGCCAGGGTAAGGTACCTGTACGCATCTTAAATTGTGGAGAGGAGGAGGCCAAACTACCTCGGTATGCCATCGTTGCTAAGCTGTTCACTGTCAATAACAACGCAATTCAGGCAGCAGAACCCTTGGTCTTTTCTGATCAGGCAGAGGACAATGACTCTGCAAAACAGCTGGCGGATTGGTGTCAGCAGCTGCACGTAGGCACTGACTCCACCCTTCCACACCAAAAGAATGGGATTCAGCAAACACCCTTTAGATTTTGGGCAGGCAAAAGGGGTCCAACATCATATCCCCGCTGGAAATCATCCGCCCATTAAAGAAAGGTATCGGCCTCTACCCCCAAATCACTACCAATATGCCAAGGGTATGCTACGAGAGATGAAGGAGGCTGGTGTGATCAGAGACAGTTGTAGCCCCTGGGCAGCTCCAGTAGTCCTTGTTAGAAAGAAAGATGGTACAATGAGGATCTGTGTTGATTACAGGAAACTTAACAGCATTACCCACAAAGACGCCTATCCGTTACCTAGGATAGAGGAATCACTAGCTGCACTGAGAACTGCTAACTATTTCTCTACCCTAGAACTCACTAGTGGGTATTGGCAGGTTTCAGTGGCAGAGGCAGACAAAGAGAAGACGGCCTTTGCAACACCAATGGGCCTCTCAGAATTAAACTACATGCTGTTCGGGCTTTGCAGGGTGCCAGGAACGTTCCAGAGATTGATAGAGTGCTGCCTTGGACATATGAACTTCGAGACAGTTTTATTGTACCTGGATGACGTCATTGTCTTCTCCAAGACCTACGAGGAGCATTTGGAGCACCTAGCTAACGTGTTCGAAGCGCTGTCCAAATTTGGTCTAAAGGTGAAGCCGTCCAAATGCCACCTCCTGAAGCCCAAAGTGCAGTACCTAGGCCACGCAGTGAGCGCAGAAGGTGTGGCGCCAGACCCTGACAAAGTCACTGTTATCCAGGACTGGCAGAAACCCAGCAACATCCATGAAATTCATCAGTTCCTCGGGTTGGTAGGCTACTACCGAAGGTGGCTTCACAGAAATAGCCGCACCTCTGCAAAACCTCCTCGTGGGCCAGTCTAAGAAGGCCAGGAAGAAGAGTTCTACGTTTGATTGGAATAACTAACTGGAAAGATCCTTCACTCGGTTGAAGACGGCCCTTGCGGGGGATGAAGTTCTGGCCTACCCAGATTATAACCAACCATTCAACCTCTATACTGATGCCAGCAACGTTGGACTAGGAGCAGTAATGTCGCAGGTACAGAATGGCAGAGAAAGAATGATCTCCTATGCCAGCAGGAAACTTCGTCCAACTGAAAGGAACCCTGACAACTACAGCTCCTTCAAGCTGGAGTTCCTCGCCATCGTCTGGGCTGTGACCGAGCGGTTCAAACACTACCTAGCTGTGGCAAAGTTTACCATCTTCACGGGCAACAATCTGTTGACTCACTTGGAAACTGCAAAGCTTGGTGCACTGGAGCAGCGATGGATGGCCCGGCTGTCCAACTACGAGTTCACCATCAAGCACCGAGCGGGACATAAGAATGCCAATGCTGATGCGCTGTCCAGAATGCCCAACTTACCAGATGGGGAGAAGATCTGGACACACTCAAAGAAATTGAGTTACCAGCCTTCCACCGCCCAATTGCAGCCCAACATGCTCAAGGGGTGAAAAACAAGCGCTACATCACAAGAGAGGCCACATTAAACCCATTACCTCACCATGAGTGGGCAGAAACACAGGACAGCGACCCAGCAGTCCGCCTGGTAAAGGAGCTACTGGCACAAGCTGATTCGCATCCTGGTTCAGATGCTCTACAGGATTCCCAACAGCTGTTGAAGGAAAAAGACAGGCTGTTCATCAACGAGGGAAAGTATGGCACCCCAGGAGTTTGGCTGCCACAATGACCTTGCCTTCCTCCAGGGGAGGGGGATATCATGCCTGAAAGCAAAGAGGAATCCCTCAGCAGGTAACACAGCATGCAGCACCTATTTATACTCCAGACCAGAAGGGGAGCTCAAGCACCTGATTTTCAGGAGAGCATCTCTGGAATATTCTGGCTGGGGGAGGAGTTAGGAGTGTAGCTGGAGGGACAAGAGAGGACAGACGTGTGGAGACAAGCTGGGGGACTGGAGCCATAGAAGGGCTCGCCCCCAGGTCTGAGCACCAGGAACCGGAACCCTGGAGTCCGAGGCTGAGAAGGTGAAGAAAACTCCTAGCAGCAGAATCCGGAGGGCAGAGGATGGCAGGTTCTTTGTCCCAATTAAGACTTTTCTGCAAAGCAGCAGCACATGTGAGCCGGAGACTTCATAAGTGAGTAATTCCTGAAACAGGTTACAGCTGCATGTTATGAGAGTGAAGTTCAACTTAGATAAGAGACAGAGAGCAAGAGGAACTTGGACGGAGCTTATAGCAGCCAATGCCTCACAGAACAGCGCTAGAAAGGAGACCTCACATCCCACCTGTAATAAGGGGATCCTAAACTGCTTTCAGGCTGGCCTACTCGAGTACTACCTGTATTCAATGCCCTGGATGCTTTGCCTGCAAAACTGTAAGTAAAGCTTTATAAACTGCAACTCTCTGACTGTTTCTCAGTTTATTCCTGCGTCACCCATTGCACTCAGCTACATCTCCCAGCACCATTACTACCTTTCACTATATCTACCTGCCCTGGGATCCCATAGCCTCTATCCCAGAGGATCTACACCACAGCGCTGGTCACCATTGACCAGATACCACAGGTGGCGTAACGAATACCTACACTACAAGCTCTAACATCCCCTGTAAATAATCCCCCTTTCATTGGACATCCAGGGCCACGGACCGGGTCACCACCGCTGTGACACATCCCTTCAATACACCGGCCCGGTACCGAGTATCCCACTGCCCTGGCGGGCTATCCATTAGGTGTTTCCATTATTTTGTCCAACCCCTGTAGATATATACTGCAACTATACACAGCAGTATCACCTATATAACGTGTATACAGTAGTCTATACAATATACAGGTGATACAGCAAATGCTTTATACACATTATATAGGCAAAACTCTTATATATATGTTTTGCCTATATAATGTGTATACAGCATTTGCAGTATCACATACAATATTAAGGTGATGCTACAACTATACACAGCAGTCGCAGTATCAACTATATATTGTATATACAGTAGTTTCAATGTGATATATATTCAGCAGTTGCGGTGCCTCCTATGTTATCCTATGTACATTAGCCAAAGTGTCTACTATATGATACATGCATCATGCATCATAATATAGTATAATGCTGTCTTAATTATATTGTAGAGGTGTCTGTATATATAGTATATAGTGTAGAGATGTTTATGTAGTATGGCGCTGTGTATACAGTGTGGAATTCACACTATATACAATGCCACATCTCTACACTATATAGTATATACACCGCTCTATATTCCTTACCGCGGTATATAATATGGAGCTGTGTACATAATTGATTCTAGCATATATTGTGGAGCTGCATATACTTCAGTCCTGTATAAATGGTGTAATTCTCAGTATCTATTCTTATTATGTAAGTGTGTGTATATATATATATATATATATATATATATAT
The DNA here is from genome assembly GCA_033576555.1 of Oophaga sylvatica. Lineage (NCBI taxonomy): Eukaryota > Metazoa > Chordata > Amphibia > Anura > Dendrobatidae > Oophaga > Oophaga sylvatica. The sequence continues at coordinate 189,799,696 of JARQOD010000005.1, forward strand.
ATTATGTATGTATATGCTGTATATCATCTGTCTGGTTAAAGAACATCTTTAAATCAACGTTAATTGCAGTTCATATACCATTGTCCAGTTAATTTTTTGCACTTTGTACAGATGCAACGGAAACTAATTTTACATTTATAAATTTCAATAGTCATTGCATTTAATGTAGAGTAACCGTCCCACCAACTATTAAGAGAAGCAAAGGAAAGGTTCTTTGGGGACTGGTGGGGAGGTCTGGCAGCCTCTTACTTCAGTCTTTTTGAAACAACATCCATATTCATCCAAGCCGAATGTCCTCTAATAATAAAATAGTGTCCTCTGTGTTCAAGGATTAGATCATGAGCAAGACTTTTGTCGAAATGCGTTTATCTATCTATGTGTGTGTTATACCCGACAATATGTGCTTCTTTCTATTTTTATTAATCCTGGAATAAAAGTTATTTTTTAGCTGCTACAAGTCATCGCTGGATCCTTTTTCCCTGTTTTTATACCATAGAGTACTGTACATAATACATTAGTTAGCACTGCTGCTTTTCAGTTCTGGGGTCCTGGGTTCAAATCCCACCAAGGACAAAATCTGCAAGAAGTTTGTACGTTCTCCCCGTGTTTGCTCCAAAGACATACTGATCATGAGCCCCGATGGGGACAGTGATAATAGTGTCTGTTAAGTGAATATGATGGTGCTATATAAGCAAATAAAATAAATAATGCATATTACATCATAATACAACCATTCTCTACTAGATAAATGTCTTCAACAGACCACTGACATCTCTATTAAAAACTAATATTTAGAACACCACCCCTGACCATTTTGTAGATATATTAGCCCAATTCTTTGTTGACCTTCCCCGTAAAAGTCAGTGTTTCACAAATTTCTGGGTTAGTTGTCACTATAGACATCACATATCTTTTTTCGAGGATGGACACATATAGAAGCGCTCCTTTTTGCAATCACAGTATGTTGGCCCTTTGCAGTCCAATAATGTGTCTGTGACAGAAGCTGCTTTCTGATTTGGAGGTAGAAATGGGTCCCCCTTACTTCTTGGGCCCCTGTGCAGCTGCCCAGGTTACACTGTTTATAATACATGACTATGACAATATTCATCTTACTTAACTTTACCCAAGACTCTAGTAAGCAATATTAGTAAATGAAGATGAATATTATAATACTGTGATCATGTTTTCATATGCATGTCACCTTACCATTTCATTCTCCTCCCCGGGTTCAGCAGGGCACGTGTACCTGTCCTCTTGACATCCATCTCTTGTGTCTTCTGTATAACTAGGACACCAGGAGCTTCAGTATGTGCACAGCTGTCTGTCAGGGCTCAGAGTGGATGTCTTCAGTAGCTCCTATTCTAACATTACTACTAAGAACACGCCCTTCATTAAATCCTTTCCACTAAATGACCAATAGGCTTTGGTGCTGCACTTACACTATTGTATTCATACAGTGCTTCTGTCAGACTGGAGTGTGCTGAAACTATTCGTACACCTGTTCTGTGTAATGCTGATTTCCCTAGAAAATCATGGAAAGTTCTTAGGTTCTTGCACATTTGAACTTTAATACAACAGTTTACAGAAATAATTGTTTCAGAGAAGAAAACTACAGCACAACGCAGGAATCGAATAGTGTTCGAACGAAAATGTACTTCATTTGCACTCAGTGGCTCAACTAGAGTCCAATGGGACCCAGGGCTAAATTTGGACCTTGTTCCTCCTCACTTGCACACACTAGCTTGTTGCTTAGATAGCATTGGTAGAATCTGTTTTAGCTTCTCATAACAAAATAATGCAAGCACCATAATTAAATCTGAAAGAAATCCATGGCAATAAGATAATTTTCTAAGTAATACTTCTAAATAATACACTCATATAGTTGCCAAATATTAGATGTTATCCCATACCAATACTGAAAAAAGTCCAGTCGACTACGACCAATATACCAATTACACCACATACAAGAGACAAATACCGCCACCCCATGACCATGAAATATTAACATTGAGCATCTGAATATAACTACAGTCCAGTTACTGAGCAAAACTTACTATACCAATATCAATATACCAATAAAACAACATGCAAGAAGCAAATAATGCCACCACTCTATTACCATATATTACCACCACACAGTATCTGAATATAACCATCATCTTGTTATTGAGCAAAAGTCCATGCACAAAGATCAATATACCAATAGTGCCACATAAATGAAACAAATATTATCACATCGTCATGAACATATGAAGTCATGGCCGAAAGTGTGGGCACTAGTGATGAGCGATCACTAAAATGTTCGGGTGCTCGTTGCTCGGGTCGAGCAAATTGGAATACTTGAGTGCTCAACCCGAACAACGAGCCCAGTGTAGGTCTATGGGAAAACTGAACATTTATGCCACGACCTCCCTGGGGGTCCTTTTAGGGTCTAAAAACATCTGAAATTGATGGAAACAGTGCTCAAATGACATGGGAACATCAAGTCAATACGTTTTTGATGCGTTTTTTCAACTTTACCATTGCTTTCAACCAAGAGAAATACATTTACTGGGAAATGTAATTTTAACATTTTACAACCTTATTTGGCCAAGTGGTGTGTGACACATCATCAGACACATCCTGTTTCATTTATGAAGGAGGGACTCTGAAAGTCACAAAGTCTATTTTTATAGTGCCAGCAGTGGACCCTCACTTTTCTTAGAGAGCCATCAGCCGGCTATGCTTTGTTGTTCCCATTATTAAACAGTGGATCATTTATACTGTTATTGTGTATGCAGTGAGTGGCAGGGCTGCCCAAAATTTGGACGCACCCTAACAACACTTTGAACAGACGTCATGGATGACCACATGCAGCCAAAGTTCCAAGTATTCACTTGGTATTCCCATACTTTTTGCCTATGCATTGAATGCAAGGACTGCCCTGTCCCAAAGTTACATGCACCCCAATAACCCTTTGAAGCTACGTACTGGATGGCCACATGAAACCAAAGTTCACATTAAGCTTTATTTGGTACTGCCATACTGTTTGCCTATACATTGAATGCAAATCCTGCAATGTCCCAAAGTTACACACTTCCCAATAAGCCTTTTAACCCATGTACTGGATGGTCACATTAAACCAAACTTCCCATTAAGCTTTATTTGGTTCCGCCATACTGTTTGCCTAGGCATTGAATGCATGGCCTGCCCTGTCCCAATGTTACACGCACACCAATAACCCATTGAACCAACGTACAGGATGACCACCTGAAAGCATTGTTCCTATTAATTTGGTACTCCCATTATTGTTTGGCTATGCAGTGAAATGTTGAGCCTGAAGAACCTGCATTGGAGAATGTCAGTGTTGAGGATGGAGACCCGGCAGTGGAGAATGTCAGTGTTAAGTCAGGAAAACCTGCAGTGGATAATTTCAGTGTTGAGGGTGAAGAAACTGCAGTGGAGAATTGCAGTGTTGAGGCTAAAGAACACCTGGCATTGGGGCATTTCATTGGTTCGGCTGAAGAACCTGCATTGTTGAATGTCAGTGTTGAGGCTGAAGGACCAGCAGTGGAGAATTTCAGTGATGAGGCTGAAGAACCTACATTGGTGAATTGCAGTGGTGAGCCCGAAGAACCTGCAGTGGACAATTGCAGTGTTGAGGCAAAAGATCCAGCAGTGGAGCATTGCAGTGTTGAGGCTGCAGAAAATTTATTGCAGCATTGCAGTGTTGAGGAAGAACACCCGGCAGTGGAGCATTTCAGTGTGGAACCAGAAGAACCTGCAATGGACAATTGCAGTGTTGAGGCTAAAGACCCTGCAGTGGACAATTGCAGTGTTGAGGTAAAAGAACCAGCAGTGGAGCATTGCAGTGTTTAGGCTGAAGAAACTTTATTGTAGCATTGCAGTGTTGAGGAAGAACACCAGGCAGTGGAGCATTTTTTATATTGAACTAGAAGAACCTGCAATGGATAATTGCATTGTTGAGGCTAAAGACCCTGCAGTGGACAATTGCAGTGTTGAGGCTAAAGACCCAGCAGTGGAGTATTGCAGTATTGAGGCTGAAGAACCTTTATTGTAGCATTGCAGTGTTGAAGAACACCCAGCAGTGGAGCATTTCAATGTTGAGCCAGAAGAACCTGCAGTGGACAATTGCAGTGTTGAGGCTAAAGACCCAGTAGTGGAGAATTGCACTGTTGAGGATGAACACACAGCAGTGGAGCATTGCAATATTGAGTACGAAGAACCTGCATTGTAGCATTGCAGTGTTGAGGAAGAACAAACAGCAGTGGAGCATTTCAGTGTTGAGCCTGAAGAACCAGCAGTGGAGTATTGCAATGTTGAGGCTGAAGAACCTGCATTGGTGAATTGCAGTGGTGAGGCTGAAGACCCTGCATTGTAGCATTGCAATGTTGAAGATGAACAACCAACAAAGTTCACATTACTAGGAAGTTCATTTTTTCCCACACCGTATAGAGCTGAACGCTCCTCACACACTACCGTGTACCGGCTGGTTTCATGGACAAATAAATGCTGACTATCTGTGTGTTAAAACAACAACTCCGCACTCAACTTAGGTAGATTGCAAAAATTGTGAGAAATTTTTAATGGTGTCCAAATAATGTAGTACAATAGGGAACGTTTCGGTCACATGACCTTCATCAGCTACTACAATAGAATAATAAAGAAATATACAAGGGAAAAATAAAGATAAAAACAGAACCAAAGAACACAAGTATATGCAATAGATATCATGTGGTAGGTAAATTGAGGTAATAACATGTGTACATCAAGTATCTTTGTAACAGACTCAAAGAACCGGTTTTAATGGAAAATCACAGGAAAACCAGTATGGTGAGATTCACAGAAATGAAAGAAGTAAACATACCCAATAAATTGAACTGCTCAGAAAAATGGACCAATAAACAAATCTTGATGTGCACCCTTATGGAAAAAATTGTAAGCTTGCGAGCAGGGCCCTCATTCCTCTTGGTATCTACTTTGATCTGTGTTTATTGTTATGCTGTAATGTCTATTGTCTGTACAAGTCCCTTCTGTAATGCAAAGTGCTGCGGAATATGTTGGCGCTATAGAAATAAAATGATTATTATTATTTATTATTAAAAAGCTGTATATAAAAAATAGGAGGGAGTGTGGTTTATAATAAAGACTATAGTGTTAACAAACCATGAATGGGGTGAGGTAACGTACCAATGCTACTTATGGGAAAATAGGCAGTCACTGTAAGGCAGTATGTGCAGCCAGCCTTAAGAGAAAATACACTCATAAATAGTGTGGCCGAATAAAACAGTGGAAATAGTGCCAGCGTATCCTAGAAGTAATGAGCCAACCTTAAGAAGTGAAGAAGTAAGTGCGCTGCGTCACACCGTTATGCGCTCAGGACGCGGTATCCACCGCTCGTCGGTCGCTGGTGTGACCGCAGCACTTCCTGGTAGAAATAAGGGAGGGATAGGAGGATGTAATGGACCAATCGGACGGCGGCACAGAGGCGGGCCCATAGTGACGTTACAGGAAGAAGATGGGGGTGCGTTCCACGGTCCCCTTGGTGCGTTCCAGCATTAGCAGAGGCAGTCTCTTGTGACGGAAAGAGGGAGGAGGATTGTGCAGCGGGTGTTAGGATAGAAATAGCTATATACTACGCGGTGTTTCCAGTGAGTGATTTGATAGGAAGATTTAATATAGTCGACTGGAGGGAAACAGAAAATGGAAGTTAGTAAATCTGAAGCAGTATGGATACAGATATAATCATAAATGTTACGAAGCAGAATACAGGTAAAAATGGGGTATAATAGTACAACATGGAATAGAGCCGAACATTATGAAGTTTCAGATATAGCATTATTATAAATTGGAAATCACTAGATAGAGAGGATGTCCGATGTGCAGAACAATTACTAAGAAACTAAATAAACATATTACGGAAGTCTAAATGAGTGACATAATTTACATAAAGGACAGCAACTCGTACTCCCTATTGAGGCCCTTGGGGGACAGAGTATCCAAAGTATGGATCCAAAAGGCCTCACGCCTCTTAAGTTGTTTGACACAGTCTCGCCCCTCCTGGGCTGTGGCACATGTTCCAAGACCTGGAATCTGAGTTGAGCTATTTTGTGGCCCTGAGAAATAAAATGAAAGGGAATCGGAAGCAGTAGGTTATTTAAACGGATCGTGGATTTGTGCTTCGATATCCGATCTTTAACTGTCTGAATAGTTTCTCCAGCATAAACGAGACCACAGGGGCAATTTATATTATAAACCACATAGGAGGTGTTACAGGTGAAATAACCCCGGATTTTATAGGACCTACCGGTGTAGGGGTGATGTATTTTATCACCTCTCTGTACGTTATTGCACTGAGTGCAGCTCAGGCAAGGGAAGGTGCCATTCTTTGTGTGTTGCAGGAAACGTTGTCTGACATGTTGTCTGCTAGGCCCAATGTTGGCCCTAACTAGGGAATCCCTAAAGTTAGGAGCTCGAAGAAAGCATGGTAAGAATGAAGTGGCAAATTCTGGGATGTTAGGATGAGCCCTGGAAAATATTTGCCAATGCTGGCGAATCGACCTGTGTATTAAATAGGCAAAGGGGTCATAGGAGTGAACAAATGCAATTCTGTTGTTAGATTTAGGAAGAGAATTAGTTCTGTTGATTAACGATTTATTGAGGATGTGTTGTGGATAGCCCCTTTGTCTGAACTTCAAATTCATCTCTTCAAGTCTGGTTTGACAAATTTCGTTGTTGGACACTATGCGTCTGACACGCTAAAATTGTAACTTGGGTATGGACTGCTTCATGGGTGTAGGATGGAAGCTAGCAAAATGCAATAAACTATTGCTGTCAGTGGTCTTGACAAATAAATCGGTAGATAGAACTCCATGTTCATCTTTAATGACTAGTGTATCCAGGAAATTGATCTTACCTGTGTCATGGGAGATAGTAAAGGACAGGCCCGGCCATGAGCGGTTCAGTAAATCATGGAAAATGGTTAGGGACTCGAACGTGCCACCTCAGATGCAGAAAATATCGTCTATGTACCGTTTCCAGAAGATAACATTGTCCAGGAATAAGGGATTAGTGTAGATGATGGATTCCGGCCCATAGTCGCTTCTACGGAATCCATCCTTTCCGCCTTATCGAACTACCTTGAGAAGATCTTCACCCTCTCGGCTTATATTCGAGTCATATAACAGGGGGTCGGCGGGGGAGGGGGAGCGCAGCTGTCCTATATACAGTTAGGTCCATAAATATTTGGACAGAGACAACATTTATCTAATTTTGGTTCTAGACATTACCACAATGAATTTGAAACAAAACAAATCAGATGCAGTTGAAGTTGAGACTTTCAGCTTTCATTTGAGGGTATCCACATTAAAATTGGATGAAGGGTTTAGGAGTTTCAGCTCCTTAACATGTGCCACCCTGTTTTTAAAGGGACCAAAAGTAATTGGACAGATTAAATAATTGTAAATAAAATGTTCATTTCTAGTACTTGGTTGAAAATCCTTTGTTAGCAATGACTGCCTGAAGTCTTGAACTCATGGACATCACCAGACACTGTGTTTCCTTCTTTTTGATGCTCTGCCAGGCCTTCACCGCGGTGGTTTTCAGTTGTTGTTTGTTTGTGGGCCTTTCTGTCTGAAGTTTAGTTTTTAACAAGTGAAATGCATGTTCAATTGGGTTGAGATCAGGTGACTGACTTGGCCATTCAAGAATATTCCACTTCTTTGCTTTAATAAACTCCTGGGTTGCTATGGCTTTATGTTTTGGGTCATTGTCCATCTGTAGTATGAAACGACGACCAATCAGTTTGGCTGCATTTGGCTGGATCTGAGCACACAGTATGGCTCTGAATACCTCAGAATTAATTCGGCTGTTTCTGTCCTGTGTCACATCATCAATAAACACTAGTGACCCAGTGCCACTGGCAGCCATGCATGCCCAAGCCATCAAACTGCTTCCGCCATGTTTTACAGATGATGTGGTATGCTTTGGATCATGAGCTGTACCACGCCTTCGCCATACTTTTCTCTTTCCATCATTCTAGTAGAGGTTGATCTTGGTTTCATCTGTCCAAAGAATGTTCTTCCAGAACTGTGCTGGCTTTTTTAGATATTTTTTAGCAAAGTCCAGCCTAGCCTTTTTATTCTTGATTCTTATGAGTGGCTTGCACCGTGCAGTGAACCCTCTGTATTTAATTTCATGCAGTCTTCTCTTTATGGTAGATTTGGATATTGATACGCCTACCTCCTGGAGAGTGTTGTTCACTTGGTTGGCTGTTGTGAAGGGGTTTCTCTTCACCATGGAGAGTATTCTGCGATCATCCACCACTGTTGTCTTCCGTGGGCGCCCAGGTCTTTTTGCATTGATGAGTACACCAGTGGTTTCTTTCTTTCTCAGAATGTACCAAACTGTAGATTTTGCCACTCCTAAAGTTGTAGCAATTTCTCGGATGGGTTTTTTTCTGTTTTTTGCAGCTTAAGGATAGCTTGTTTCACCTGCATGGAGAGCTCCTTTGACCGCATGTTTCCTTCACAGCTAAACCTTCCAAATGCAAACACCATACCTCAAATCAACACCAGCCCTTTTATCTGCTTAATTGAGAATGATATAATGAAGGGATTGCCCACACCTGTCCATGAAATAGCCTTGGAGTCAATTGTCCAATTACTTTTGGTCCCTTTAAAAACAGGGTGGCACATGTTAAGGAGCTGAAACTCCTAAACCCTTCATCCAATTTTAATGTGGATACCCTCAAATGAAAGCTGAAAGTCTGAACTTCAACTGCATCTGATTTGTTTTGTTTCAAATTCATTGTGGTAATGTCTAGAACCAAAATTAGATAAATGTTGTCTCTGTCCAAATATTTATGGACCTAACTGTACTCACCCCTCCGCCGGCGCAGTCTCTGCAGCCCCCCTGCTCTTCTCCCACGGTCCCGGAGCCTGTGTTCAGCCCTCAGTGGTACCGTTCATTAAAGTCATGAATATGCACATATTCATGACTTTAATGAGCGGTAACACGTGACCGCGAACACTGGCGCCAGGACCGTGGGAGAAGAGCAGGGCAGAGACGCGGTGGCAGGAGGGTGAGTATAAGCGATATTTCTCTGTCCCGTTCCACCGCTGCGCTGCTGTGTCCTCGGGTCCTCTTGCTGCGATGTTCAGGCAGAGGACGCGATGACGTAGTTACTGCGCGCCGCGCCCTCTGCCTGATCATTGACTGCTGGAGGACCCGGAAGATAGCGGCGAGCGTGGACCCGGTGACAGGTAAATGTCTCAGGTGCCGGGCCCTGAGTGAGCGGTGACACCGGCACCTGTCCCCCATAGCGCGCTGGTGTCCCCACCTGCTCAGGACCTGGCCCCCAGCGACAAGAGGTGAGTATGTCTTTTTTTTTTTCGGTTGCAGCAGCGGCAGCGTATGAGGCCTATACTATGGGGCATCTATGGGGGCATAATCTATGGAGCATCTATAGGGGCATAATCTATGGGGCATAATCTATGGAGCATCTATGGGGGCACAATCTATGGATCATATATGGGGGCGCAATCTATGGAGCATCTATGGGGGCACAACCTATGGATCATACATGGGGGCACAATCTATGCAGCATCTATGGGGCATAATCTGTGGGGCATCTATGGGGGCACAATCTATGGAGCATCTATGGGGGCACAATCTATGGAGCATCTATGGGGGCACAATCTATGGATCATATATGGGGGCACAATCTATGGAGCATCTATGGGGGCACAATCTATGGAACATCTATGGGGGCACAATCTATAGAGCATCTATGGGGGCACAATCTATGGAGCATCTATGAGGGCATAATCTATGGGACATCTATGGGGGCACAATCTATGGAGCATCTATGGGGGCACAATCTATGGGGGCACAATCTATGGATCATATATGGGGGCACAATCTATGGAGCACCTATGGGGGCACAATCTATGGAGCATCTATGGGGGCATAATCTATGGATCATCTATGGGGGCACAATCTATGGAGCATCTATGGGGGCATAATCTATGGATCATCTATGGGGGCACAATCTATGGATCATCTATGGGGCACAATCTATGGATCATCTATGGGGGCACAATCTATGGAGCATCTATGGGGGCACAATCTATGGAACATCTATGGGGGCATAATACATGAGCAGCATATAGGGCATATAGGGCATAATCTCATTTTCCACCCTAGGCTTATATTCGAGTCAGTAAGTTTTCCCAGTTTTTGTGGCAAAATTAGGGGGGTCGGCTTATTCTCGGGTCGGCTTATACTCGAGTATATACGGTACTTCCATTCCCCAAGTACATGGCATCCAGTCAGTTAAGAGGTTACTGTCATCTTCCAATTTCACTGCGGCACAAATCGATCTATGTATAGATCTTTTGACACTAGTATTAACCAGGAACTACTTCATGTTCCAAGACGATTTTTTCTTACAGGTCCGTGTAACCGCTATGGGCTTGAACGTGGCACCCCGTATGCAAATTGTTATATGGCCGATTTTGAGGAATCCATCATCTACACTAATCCCTTATTTCTGGACAATGTTATCATCTGGAAACGGTACATAGATGATATTTTCTGTGTCTGGGGTGGCACGTTTGAGTTCCTAACCATTTTCCATGATTTACTGAACCGCTCATGGCCGGGCCTGACCTTTACTATCTCCCATGACACAGGCAAGATCAATTTCCTGGATACACTAGTCATTAAAGATCAACATGGGATTCTATCTACCGATTTATACTGTATGTCAAGACCACTGACCGCAATAGTTTATTGCATTTTGCAAGCAGTCCATACCCAAGTTACAATTTCAGCGTGTCAGACGCATAGTGTCCAACAACGAAATTTGTCAAACCAGACTTGATGAGATGAATTTGAAGTTCAGACAAAGGGGTTATCCACAACACATCCTCAATAAATCGTTAATCAACAGAACTAACTCTCCTCCTAAATCTAACAACAGAATTGCATTTGATCACTCATATCACCACTTCGCCTATTTAATACACAAGTCGATTTGCCTGCATTGGCACCTTCTTTCCAGGGCTCATCCTAACATCCCAGAATTTGCCACTCCATTCTTACCATGCTTTTGTCGAGCCCCTAACTTTAGGGATTCCCTAGTTAGGGCCAACATTGGGCCCAGCTGACATGTCAGACAATGTTTCCTGCAACACCCTAAGAATGGCACCTTCCCTTGCCTGAGCTGCACTCAGTGCAATAACGTACAGAGAGGTGATAAAATACATCACCACTACACCGGTAAGTCTTATAATGTCCGGGTTTATTTCACCTGTAGCACCTCCAATGTGGTTTATGTTATAAAATGCCCCTGTGGTCTCTTTATGTTGGAGAAACTGTTCAGCCAGTTAAAGATCGGATATCGAAGCACAAATCCACGATCCGTTGTAATAACCTATTGCTTCCGTTTCCCTAATATTTTATTTCTCAGGGCCACAAAACAGCTCACCTCAGATTCCAGGACTTGGAACATGTGCCACAGCCCAGGAGGGGGAGACCGTGTCAAACAACTTAAGAGGCGTGAGGCCTTTTTTGGATCCATACTTTTGGATACTCTGTCCCCCAAGGGCCTCAATAGGGAGTACGAGTTGCTGTCCTTTATGTAAATTATGTCACTCATTTAGACTTCCGTCATATGTTTATTTAGCTTCTTAGTAATTGTTCTGCACATTGGACTTCCTCTCTATCTAGTGATTTCCAATTTATAATAATGCTATATCTGAAACTTCATAATGTTTGGCTCTATTCCATGTTGTACTATTATGCCCCATTTTTAACTGTATTCTGCTTCGTAACATTCATGATTATATCTGTATCCATACTGCTTCAGATTTACTAACTTCCATTTTCTGCTTCCCTCCAGAGTCGCCTATATTAGATCTTCCTATCAAATCACTCTCTGGAAACACCACGTAGTATATAGCTATTTCTATCCTAACACCCACTGCACAAACCTCCTCCCTCTCTCCGTCATGAGAGACCGCCTCTGCTAGTGCTGGAACGCACCAAGGGGACTGTGGAACGCACCCCCATCTTCTTCCTGTGACGTCACCATGGGCCCGCCTCTGTGCCGCCGTCCGATTGGTTCGCTATATTCTCCTATCCCTCCCCTTCCTTATTTCTACCAGGAAATGCTGCGGTCACACCAGCGACCGATGAGCGGTGGATACCGCGTCCTGAGTGCATAACGGTGTGCACCTCCTTCTTCTCTTCTTAAGGTTGGCTCATTACTTCTAGGATACGCTGGCACTATTTCCACTGTTTTATTCGGCAACACTATTTATGAGTGTATTTTCTCTTTAGGCTGGCTGCACATACTGCCTTACAGTGACTGCCTATTTTCCCATAAGTAGCATTGGTACGTTACCTCACTCCATTCATGGTTTGTTAACACTATAAGTGCGCACATCAAGATTTGTCTATTGGTCCATTTTTCTGAGCAGTACAATTTATTGGGTACGTTTACTTCTTTTATTTCTTTGAAACTCATCATACTGGTTTTCCTGTTGGTTTTCCATTAAAACCGGTTCTTTGAGTCTGTTACTTAGATACTTGATGTACACATGTTATTACCTCAATTTACCTACCGCACGGTATCTATTGTATATACTTGTGTTCTTTGGTTCTGTTTTTATCTTTATTTTTCACTTGTATATTTCTTTATTATTCTATTGTTGTAGCTGATGAAGGTCATGTGACCGAAACGTTCCCTATTGTACTACATTATTTGGACACCATTAAAAATTTCTCACAATTTTTGCAATCTACCTAAGTTGAGTGCGGAGTTGTTGTTTTATTGTATATGGGTTGGGCACCTACTCCAGCAACATTCTGAGGTTGTGCACACTGTTCTTCACTCTTACCAGTTATCCTTTACGTGTAGCACATCAAGTGACTGTCACGCTGTCTAGCAGATATATAAATATATAATGTCAGTAATCTATCAAGTGGGACAACATTCTATATAACATATAAATAGGTAACATTAACATGTATATATAGCATAGTATTACCTGACATAATATCCTGTGGGTCAATACTGAATCCTTTTCACGCTGTCTCTGGCTAGAGGTGGACCGGGGTCTATGCTGACCCTAAACTGGGGTCCTGACTAGTCCCTCTACCTGGAGGTACTGTTAATGGTACAGAGGTCCAGGCCACCAGCGTAAACCCTGTCTCCTATAAATCCCTCACCACTGTAATCTAGTCCTTAGAAGGACCCTGATTACCACCATAGGGAATGGACAGGTAAAGGTTAACAAACAGTAAGGACAAACGAGACAGACAGGGGATCAAGTAAATACTGTCTTTAATACAACATATAAACACAGAGGGAACACCAAAGGTCTAGGAGATAAACTATAAGCAAGGTGAGGAGAAACAACAAAAGAGCTCTTAGCTTAAGTCTTCTCAGAACCGATCCTATCTGCAGTCTGTATGAATGCTTTCACCGGCATCTAACCAGCAGACTGGCAGCTATATAAAGGAAGCTAATTAGAACATAATCAAAAGCAGCCGGGCGAGGCTGGACCTAGTCTTAGCAAAGAGCTAGGTAAAATTAACTCCCTCATTACCAAACACAAAGAAACAGCAACTCAGCTGCGAGAAGTCAGAATGTGCAATCGCGACAATCTTCGTGGCGATGCACCCATGACAGTACCCCCCCTTCTACGAGGGGCCTCCGGACCCTCAGGGCCAGGTCAGTCCGGGTAAGTCGTGTGGAAGGTCCGAACCAATCGATCTGCGTTAATCTCAGACGCAGAGACCCACGTCCTCTCCTCAGGACCATACAGTTATATGAAAAAGTTTGGGCACCCCTATTAATCTTAAGCTTAATGTTTTATAAAAATTGGTGTTTTTGCAACAGCTATTTCAGTTTGATATATCTAATAACTATTGGACACAGTAATGTTTCTGCCTTGAAATGAGGTTTATTGTACTAACAGAAAATGTGTAATCTGCATCCAAACAAAATTTGACAGGTGCATAAGTATGGGCACCTCACCAGAAAAGTGACATTAATATTTAGTAGATCCTCCTTTTGCAAAAATAACAGCCTCTAGTCGCTTCCTGTAGCTTTTAATGAGTTCCTGGATCCTGGATGAAGGTATTTTTGACCATTCCTCTTTACAAAACAATTCCAGTTCAGTTAAGTTTGATGGTCGCTGAGCATGGACAGCCCTCTTCAAATGATCCCACAGATGTTCAATGATATTCAGGTCTGGGGACTGGGATGGCCATTCCAGAACATTGTAATTGTTCCTCTGCATGAATGCCTGAGTAGATTTGGAGCGGTGTTTTGGATCATTGTCTTGCTGAAAGATCCATCCCCTGCGTAACTTCAACTTTGTCACTGATTCTTGAACATTATTGTCAAGAATCTGCTGATACTGAGTGGAATCCATGCGTCCCTCAACTTTAACAAGATTCCCGGTGCCGGCATTGGCCACACAGCCCCAAAGCATGATGGAACCTCCACCAAATTTTACTGTGGGTAGCAAGTGTTTTTCTTGGAATGCTGTGTTTTTTTGACGCCATGCATAACGCCTTTTTGTATGACCAAACAACTCAATCTTGGTTTCATCAGTCCACAGGACCTTCTCCAAAAAGAAATTGGCTTCTCCAAATGTTCTTTTGCATACCTCAGCCGACTCTGTTTGTGGCGTGCTTGCAGAAACGGCTTCTTTCGCATCACTCTCCCATACAGCTTCTCCTTGTGCAAAGTGCGTTGTATAGTTGACCGATGCACAGTGACACCATCTGCAGCAAGTTGATGCTGCAGCTCTCTGGAGGTGGTCTGAGGATTGTCCTTGACTGATCTCACCATTCTTCTTCTCTGCCTTTCTGATGTTTTTCTTGGCCTGCCACTTCTGGCCTTAACAAGAACTGTCCCTGTGTTCTTCCATTTCCTTACTATGTTCCTCACAGTGGAAACTGACAGGTTAAATCTCTGAGACAGCTTTTTGTATCCTTCCCCTGAACAACTATGTTGAATAATCTTTGTTTTCAGATCATTTGACAGTTGTTTTGAGGAGCCCATGATGCCACTCTTCAGAGGAGATTCAAACAGGAGAAAACTTGCAAGTGGCCACTTTAAGTAGCTTTTCTCATGATTGCATACACCTGGCTATGACGCTCAAAGCTCAATGAGGTTACAAAACCAAAAAAAGTGCTTTAGTAAGTCAGTAAAAAGTAGGTAGGAGTATTTAAAACAAGAAAATGATAAGGGTGCCCATACTTATGCACCTGTCAAATTTTGTTTGAATGCAGATTGCACATTTTCTGTTAGAACAATAAACCTCATTTCAAGGCAGAAACATTACTGTGTCCAATAGTTATTAGATATATCAAACTGAAATAGCTGTTGCAAAAACACCAATTTTTATCAAACATTAAGCTTAAGATTAATAGGGGTGCCCAAACTTTTTCATATAACTGTATCCCTTCCAATGAACCAAATACTGAAGGGACCGGCGATTCAGACGTGAGTCAATGATTTCAACACTTGAAATTCTAAGTTACCATTGACCACCACTGGAGGAGGAGGTAGAAGTGACGGTATAACTGGCGCCACGTACCTCTTAAGCAACGATTTGTGGAATACATTATGGATTTTAAACGTAGGAGGAGGTCCAGACGAAATGCCACAGGATTAATTATAGAACTGATCCTGTATGGACCGATGAACCTGGGACCCAGTTTCCAGGAGGGAACTTTGCGTTTTATAATCTTGGTAGACAACCACACCAGATCGTTCACACCTAGGTCCGGACCAGACACTCTCCTCCTATCAGACCTCCGCTTGAAACAGTTCCCCATAGCACTCAGACCATTCAGCACTCCTCTCCAAACTGAAGCAAGTGACGACGAGAATCGTTCCTCCTCAGGAACCCCAGATGGACGGGTATGTGGGGTCTTAGAGCGAGCACAAACTCCACAGGACGCGACAAAAGTTATTACCTCTTTATTTAAGTTAGGCCACCAAAACTGGCGAGAAAGGAGATCCACAGTTGCTTTACTCCCTGGATGTCCTGCTAAAGCAGAACTATGATGTGCCTCGATAACTTTTTGTCTTAACTGATTAGGAACAAACAGTTTCCCTGGAGGTCTTACAGGGGCGTCCCCTGAGCCTCCAACACCTCCTCCTCAAGCTCAGAGCACACAGCCGACATCACCACTCCTTCCTGAAGGATAGGAACCG
The DNA here is from genome assembly GCA_033576555.1 of Oophaga sylvatica. Classification (NCBI taxonomy): domain Eukaryota; kingdom Metazoa; phylum Chordata; class Amphibia; order Anura; family Dendrobatidae; genus Oophaga; species Oophaga sylvatica. Next base: position 189,815,939 of record JARQOD010000005.1, read on the forward strand.
GGTCATCCGTCTTTCCGGCCCCTGGGAAACTACGAGATAAGGCATCAGGAAGCAATTTTATTGAGCAGTCATACGTGCGATGAGGAGGTAACTTTTGACACCCCTCCTCTGAGAACATCTCCCCAAAGTCCTCCAGAAAAGGAGGCAAAGTCCTAGGCACGACCGCACCGATGACCGTGTTCATGCAGTTATTCTTGCAAAATTCACCCCACTGGCTTATCTTTCTGGATTGCCAATCAATCACTGGGTTATGTTTAGCCAACCAGGGAAGTCCCAACACAATAGGAGTAGGAAGACCCTCCAACACATAACAAGACAACTGTTCTTTATGTATTGCCCCTACTCGAAGGTCTATGTTATGAACAGCTTGTACAAAGCTACCTTGACCGAGAGGTCTGGCGTCAATAGAAAGTATAGGGATCGGTTTGGCCAATACACTCAGTTGCATACCTTGCACCTGGGCAAACCGAGCGTCCACCATATTAGCCCCAGACCCACTATCAAGAAGAACAGAAATCCTCTCAACTCTCGCACCAACCACCACCTCCGCAGGCACGAGAAATTGAGACGGACCTGGGGACGAAATACCTACTCCCAGGTTGTCGTCCACCACACAACCTGGGATTAACAGTTTTTCGGTGACTTTTTTGCTCAATGAGGCACGGGAGGGACACCCCCCAACAAAATGTCCTCTCTCTCCCGCAGAAGAAACACCTTCTTGTCTTGCGGCGCACCGCCGATTCCCTCCTACAAAATGATGTCCCACCCAACTGCATAGGTTCCTCAGAACAGACCAGGGGAACCTCCATATAAGGGACTTTAGTAGTGGGTGGAGTAATAACAGGGGGCGGAGTTACCTCGCACCTCCCCCGAAGCCGTCTATCAATACGAATAGCAAGGGCCATAGCAGCCTCCAGTGACGGAGGAGAATCATACTGAGCCAAAACATCTTTTAATTTGTCAGATAATCCTTGACAAAACTGGCTCCTAAGAGCTGGGTCATTCCACTGAGTATCTGTGGCCCATCTACGGAACTCAGAAGAAAATTCCTCCGCCGGACGATCTCCCTGCTGTATCCTACGTAACTTCGTTTCAGCAAGGGAGACCCGATCCGGGTCATCATACACCAGCCCCAGGGCAGCAAAAAATCGATCTACTGACTGGAGGGCCGGGGAGCCCGGAGGAAGAGAGAACGCCCAGGATTGAGGGTCCCCTTGTAAGAGCGAGATGACAATTCCCACCCTCTGCTCCTCACTCCCCGATGACCGAGGCCGTAGCCGAAAGTACAATTTACATGCCTCCCGGAAGGTAAAAAATTTGTCCCGCCCACCAGTGAACCTGTCCGGGAGAGCAACCTTAGGTTCAGATCTGGTTTGCTCCGGGGGGTACAAAACCTTGGACTTAATGTCCGTAAACTCCATTGACAATTTCTGCAACTGCAGGGCAAGCTGGGCTACTGGATCCATGGTAGCTGGGGAGAATCTTTAGTTTGGCCGGTGAAAATGTCACGCTGTCTAGCAGATGTATAAATATATAATGTCAGTAATCTATCAAGTGGGACAACATTCTATATAACATATAAATAGGTAACATTAACATGTATATATAGCATAGTATTACCTGACATAATATCCTGTGGGTCAATACTGAATCCTTTTCACGCTGTCTCTGGCTAGAGGTGGACCGGGGTCTATGCTGACCCTAAACTGGGGTCCTGACTAGTCCCTCTACCTGGAGGTACTGTTAATGGTACAGAGGTCCAGGCCACCAGCGTAAACCCTGTCTCCTATAAATCCCTCACCACTGTAATCTAGTCCTTAGAAGGACCCTGATTACCACCATAGGGAATGGACAGGTAAAGGTTAACAAACAGTAAGGACAAACGAGACAGACAGGGATCAAGTAAATACTGTCTTTCATACAACATATAAACACAGAGGGAACACCAAAGGTCTAGGAGATAAACTATAAGCAAGGTGAGGAGAAACAACAAAAGAGCTCTTAGCTTAAGTCTTCTCAGAACCGATCCTATCTGCAGTCTGTATGAATGCTTTCACTGGCATCTAACCAGCAGACTGGCAGCTATATAAAGGAAGCTAATTAGAACATAATCAAAAGCAGCCGGGCGAGGCTGGACCTAGTCTTAGCAAAGAGCTAGGTAAAATTAACTCCCTCATTACCAAACACAAAGAAACAGCAACTCAGCTGCGAGAAGTCAGAATGTGCAATCGCGACAATCTTCGTGGCGATGCACCCATGACAGTGACATGTCTCTTTCTGCACTTACATTTTCCTATAATGCTGTTGAGACATCTAGTATCTTGGCGCAGACCAATCTCTCATGCGATTTCTTAAAAGCCCCTCCCAGGGAAACTCGTGGTCGGGACTGTTATGTTTCGGTAACTGAGGAGAAATAGCAAAAAATAGCAAAAGCGGTAATACACCAGAGAGGCTGGAACCTATTGGATTGCAGTAACCTGAACTAACCACACAACTAGAGGTAGCCGTGAAGCGTTCCTACGTTGATCCTAGACACCTCGTCACAGCTTGAGAGATAACTACACCTAAAGACAGAAAGATGAAAGCTATCTGCCCTGGAGCAGATCCCCAAAGAAAATAGGAAGCCCCCAAACATGTAATGGCGGTTAGACAAGAAGAAAGCATGGACACAGACAGAAAATAGAATGAGCAAACGCTGGGGCCCAATCTGTCTAGACAGAAAAGTACAGGAAAGAATTCTGACTGCAATCCAACAAAACCCTGACAAAAATACCAACACTTCTGATTGCCAAAAAACCTGAGATCACACGATCTCATCCACCTAAATCAGATCTCTGGTGTAACAAAACGCTATTCAGCAAATAAAAAGTAACAAAAGAGCAAAGCAAAAGTGCAGACACAAACGGAGCACAATTGCAGCGCCAGACCCCCAAAAGGGGAAAGGCTGCAGTCCACTGCAGGCAGCAAACCAGCAGAGAAAATCAAACAGAGAAAAAAAACCAGCAAACACTTATCTGAAGGAGAGCAGGAAACTAGCAGTGCTTCTAGCAAGACCAGAAGGAACAATTGATAACTGGCAAGGCTGCTGGGAACTCAGGCCACTTATATCCTACCACTCAGCACCAGCTGAAGGCCATTCCTTAATCAGTTCATTACCCTCAGCAACCACCAGAGGGAGCCCCAGCTCAGAAGTCGCATCCAGCATATTCACAACATGGGACCTTGAATGTGAATTGCGGCATCTCACGAATTTGGAATTGCACTGTGCAACTCTGACCGAGTACCTCCGGGTACAACATATTCCACGTGGTCTCCGGGTATCTCTACGGCCCACTCTTTTCGGTGATTCACCTTATTTCTGCAATCGTTATGAACATATTCTTAATAAATGTTCTTTTGACTTAATGGTCCTAGCCGTAGAGCATCTTCAAAAGGCCATTGGCATGAGCTCAGAATGCGTTAAATCCATTGAAACCCAGCTCTCTACCACTGGCACACCGGAGGAACTAACGGCTCTTAAGAATCAAATTAAGACCAACATAGAACAACATAAGAGAGACACGGAGAACCGTAAGAGAAGCAAATTTATCAGAGATCAAGAGGACTGCGAGTTGGACCGCGTTTACAGATGGAGTGGGAAATCAACTTCTTGGCGGGCTTCTCCAAGACCTGGATTCCGATTTTCATCGGATGCTTCATCCTCTGTCTCAGAACAGGACCAACAGGGTACTTCGTCCGTCTCACTCCCTTTTTTAGGCCAAAGAAGAGACCACCAAGACGCAGAGGACTAGACGGGGGCGTAGACCAAAGGGGCAACCCGCACAGACCCGCTTGACTCGGTCTCAGGTACATGCCTGCTGGTAGTCAACATCTCATTGCGCACTCTGGGCATTGCTGAACTTAATGTCCTTCAGAAAGGCTTATCATTTTGCCCATCCTATAAGTACAGGACATTCGATTTGGATATGGACTTACAGCGTTTTTACCGGTCTCTGAGGTTAAGATTACATTTTGCTAACCAACCTTCTACCATTGTCAATACCACCACCATTTCTGACCCTCTATCTATCGCTAACCTTAGCCTTAGGTCCAAGAGCCTCTACAGGCCACCTGTGGGATCTAACGCCCTTGAGACCTTTATAGGTTTTATACAATCTTCCTTTCAGGATCTCAAGACCAACATGGAACAGGGTATATTGTTTTACCCCCCTTACCTCACTCCAGTGGAATATCAAGCCCTACAATCCCTGAAGGAGGATACTACACTATGTTCCAAATTATTATGCAAATGATATTTTTCTCTGATTTTCCTAAGTGGTCGGTGCAAATAACAGTCAGTCTAATAAAAGTCATCACCCGTTAGAGTATACATCGAATTTTATTGAAGAAACCTCCCAATGATAACAGTATAATCTCCAAAATGGAAAAAAACTCAAAATGCACTGTTCCAAATTATTAGGCACAGTAGAATTTCTGAACATTTGTTCTGTTTTAAAGAACTGAAAATGCTCATTTGTGGAATTTGCAGCATTAGGAGGTCACATTCACTGGACAAAAGAGCTACTTAACTCCAAAACATCCTAACAGGCCAAGTTACATGTTAACATAGGCACCCTTCTTTGATATCACCTTCACAATTCTTTCATCTATTGAACTTGTGAGCTTTTGGAGAGTTTCTTCTTGTATTTCTTTGCATGAAGCCTCCCAGAGCTGCTGTTTTGAAGTGAACTGCCTCCCACCCGCATAGATATTTTGCTTTATGATACTCCAAAGGTTCTCTATAGGGTTGAGGTCAGGGGAAGATGGTGGCCACACCATGAGTTTATCTCCTTTTATGCCCATAGCAGCCAGTGACTCAGAGGTATTCTTTGCAGCATGAGATGTTGCATTGTCATGCATGAAGATGATTTTGCTCGTGAAGGCACGTTTCTGCTTTTTATACCATGAAAAAAGTTGTCAGTCAGAAACTCTACATACTTTGCAGAGGTCATTTTCACACCTTCAGGAACCTTAAAGGACCCTACCAGCTGTTTCCCTAAGATTCCGGCCAAAAACATGACTCCTCCACCTCCTTGATTACGTCGCAGCCTTGTTGGGACATGGTGGCCATCCACCAACCATCCACTGCTCCATCCATCTGGACCATCCAGGGTTGCTCGACACTCATCAGTAAACAAGACTGTTTGAAAATTAGTCTTCATGTATGTATGGGCCCACTGCAACCGTTTCTGCTTGTGAGCACTGTTTAGGGGTGGCCAAATCGTAGGTTTATGCACCACAGCAAGCCTTGGAAGGATCCCACATCTTGTGGTTCGAGGGACTCCAGAGCCACCAGCAGCATCAAATATCTGTTTGCTGGTTTGTTATGGCTTTTTAGCAGCTGCTCTCTTAATCCGATGAACTTGCCTGGCAGAAACCTTCCCCATTCTGCCTTTATCAGCACTAACACATCTGTGCTCAGAATCAGCCACAAATCTCTTAACAGTATGATGATCACGCTTAAGTTTTCGGGAAATATGTAATGTTTTCATCCCTTGACCAAGGCATTGCACTATTTGATGCTTTCCAGCAGCAGAGAGATCCTTTTTCTTTCTCATGTTACTTGAAAACTCTGGCCTGCTTAATAGTGTGGAACATCCTGTTTTCCTTTTATTGGGCTCACAAGGCAAAACTAATTATCACAGGTATCTGAGATTGATTTCAGTGATCGAAAGAACCCTGAGACACAATACCATCAATGGGTTTCATTTAAAAAAAACAAAATACGAAATGACACTTAAAACCAATTTGCATAATAATTTGGAACATAGTGTAGTCTAGTTATAAAACCAGCTGACAAGGGGGAGCCATTGTGGTGATGGACCGATCTGATTATATCAGTGAAGCCCTCAGACAACTTGGAGATACCACTGTATATAAGAAATTACTTCACGACCCAACAAGTCAAGTAAGATCCACAATCTCTGAGACTTTACTAAGACATATGGATAGAGGGACACTGGACAAAAAGACTTAGAATTTTCTCATTAAATCGAACCCTGTCATCCTGGTCTATTATACCCTCCCTAAAATCCACAAGGACCTCCAACATCCACCAGGGAGGCCCATAGTCGCTTCTACGGGATACATCCTTTCCCCCTTATCGATCTACCTTGAGAAGATCTTCACCCCTTTGATTAGATCTTCGAGATCTTTCTTACTGGATACTAACTCCTTTTAGAGGTGATCAATAACATTAGTCAGGTTCCTCAGGAATCCCTTCTAGTCACCTTTGATGTTAGGGATTTATATACTTCCATTCCCCACGTACAGGGCATCCAGTCAGTTAAGAGGTTACTGTCATCTTCCAATTTCATTTCGGCACAAATCGATCTATGTGTAGAACTACTTCATGCTCCAAGACGATTTTTTCTTACAGGTCCATGGGACTGCTATGGGCTTGAACGTGGCACCCCCGTAAGCAAATTGTTATATGGCCGATTTCGAGGAATCCATCATCTACACTAATCCCTTATTCCTGGACAATGTTATCGTCTGGAAACAGTACATAGACGATATTTTCTGCATCTGGGGTGGCACATTCGAGTCCCTAACCATTTTCCATGATTTACTGAACCGCTCGTGGCCGGGCCTGACCTTTACTATCTCCCATGACACAGGCAAGATCAATTTCCTGGATACACTAGTCATTAATGATGAACATGGGGTTCTATCTACCGATTTATATGTCAAGACCACTGACAGCAATAGTTTATTGCATTTTGCTAGCTTCCATCCTACACACATGAAGCAGTCCATACCCAAGTCACAATTTCAGCGTGTCAGACGCATAGTGTCCAACAACGAAATTTGTCAAACCAGACTTGATGAGATGAATTTGAAGTTCAGACAAAGGGGTTATCCACAACACATCCTCAATAAATCATTAATCAACAGAACTAACTCTCCTCCTAAATCTAATAACAGAATTGCATTTGTTCACTCCTATCACCACTTCGCCTATTTAATACACAGGTCGATTCGCCAGCATTGGCACCTTCTTTCCAGGGCTCATCCTAACATCCCAGAATTTGCCACTCCATTCTTACCATGCTTTCATCGAGCCCCTAACTTTAGGGATTCCCTAGTTAGGGCCGGCATTAGGCCTAGCAGACAACATGTCAGACAACGTTTCCTGCAACACACTAAGAATGGCACCTTCCCTTGCCTGAGCTGCACTCAGTGCAATAACGTACAGAGAGGTGATAAAATACATCACCCCTACACCGGTAAGTTCTATAATATCCGGGGTTATCTCACCTGTAATAACTCCTATGTGTTTAATGTTATAAAATTCCCCTGTGGTCTTCTTTATGTTGGAGAAATTATTCAGCCAGTTAAAGATGGGATATCGAAGCACAAATCCACGATCCGTTGCAATAACTTATTGCTTCTGATTCCCTATCATTTTATTTCTCAGGGCTACAAAACAGCTCAACTCAAATTCCTGGACTTGGAACACGTGCCACAGCCCAGGAGGGGGGGAGACCGTGTCAAGCAACTTAAGAGGCGTGAGGCCTTTTGGATCCATACTTTGGATACTCTGTCCCCAAGTGTCTCAATAGGGAGTACGAGTTGCTGTCCTTTATGTACGGTAAATTATGTTACTCATTTATTACTTCCGTCATATGTTTATTTAGTTTCTTAGTAATTGTTCTGCATATCGGACATCCTCTCTATCTAGTGATTTCCCATTTATAATAATGCTATATCTGAAACTTCATAATGTTTGGCTCTATTCCATGTTGTACTATTATGCCCCATTTTTACCTGTATTCTGCTTCGTAACATTCATGATTATATCTGCATCCATACTGCTTCAGATTTACTAACTTCCATTTTCTATTTCCCTCCAGAGTCGCCTATATTAGATCTTCCTATCAAATCACTCACTGGAAACACCACGTAGTATATAGCTATTTCTATCCTAACACCCGCTGCACAATCCTCCTCCCTCTCTCCGTCATGAGAGACCGCCTCTGCTAGTGCAGGAACGCACCAAGGGGACCGTGGAACGCACCACCATCTTCTTCCTGTGACATCACTATGGGCCTGCCTCTGTGCCGCCGTCCGATTGGTCCGTTATATCCTCCCATCCCTCCCCTTCCTTATTTCTTCCCTGAAGTGCTGCGGTCACACCAGCGACCGACGAGCGGTGGATACCGCTTCCTGAGCGCATAAAGGTGTGACGCAGCGCACTTACCTTCTTCTCTTAAAGTTGGCTCATTACTTCTAGGATACGCTGGCACTTTTTCCACTGTTTTATTTGGCCACACTATTTATGAGTGTATTTTCTCTTTAGGCTGGCTGCACATACTGCCTTACAGTGACTGCCTATTTTCCCATAAGTAGCATTGGTACGTTACCTCACTCCATTCAAGGTTTGTTAACACTATAGTGTTTATTATAAACCACACTCCGTCCTATTTTTTTATGTACAGCTTTTTCCATAAGTGCGCACATCAAGATTTGTCTATTGGTCCATTTTTCTGAGCAGTACAATTTATTGGTACGTTTACTTCTTTATTTTCTGTGAATCTCACCATACTGGTTTTCCTGTTGATTTACCTTTAAAACCGGTTCTTTGAGTCTGATACTTAGATACACTTAGATGATTGATGTACACATTTTATTACTAGAGATGAGCAACTTTCCCTTTTTTAGGGTAGAGTCGGGTTTCATGAAACCCGACTTTCTCAAAAACCCGAAACCCAATGCAAGTCAATGGGGAAGCAAAGTCTCCATGGAGTGGAGGACAGTAAACACACCTACAGTGCCCATTTCAATGCCAACAACATAAATTCTTATTACTTAAGCTTGGCAACCTTAATTAACTTGATACTAATAGTTACGCATTGAAAACTGGGGGTTATTTGGCTAAACTTGTGGGGGCGGGTAGGACTGTCTCCCGGGTTTCGTGTGCCCCGGGCCAAAGAGTGTTAGTGGGCCCCTTTAACACATACCACAATTCATCATGCTCCGATACAACACAGAAATATAGGTATAGTACAGTCATGGCCAAAAGTTTTGAGAATGACACAAATATTAATTTTTACAAAGTCTACTGCTTCACTTTTTCTAATGGCAATTTGCATATACTCCAAAATGTTATAAAGAGTGATCAGCTTAACAGCAATTACTTGCAAAGTCAATATTTGGCTAGAAAATGAACTTTATCCCCCAAAACACATTTCAACATCATTGCAGCCCTGCCTTAAAAGGACCAGCTAACCTTTTTCAGTGATTGCTCCATTAACACAGGTGTGGGTGTTGATGAGGACATGTCTGGAGATCAATCTGTCATGATTAAGTAAGAATGACACCACTGGACACTTTAAAAAGAGACTGGTGCTTGGCATCATTGTTTCTCTTCTGTTAACCATGGTTATCTCTAAAGAAACACGTGCAGTCATCATTGCAATGCACAAAAATGGCCTAACAGGGAAGAGTATCGCAGCTAGAAAGATTGCACCTCAGTCAACAATCTATCGCATCATCAAGAAGTTCAAGGAGAGAGGTTCCATTGTTGCCAAAAAGGCTCCAGGGCGCCCAAGAAAGACCAGCAAGCGCCAGAACCGTCTCTTAAAAGTGTTTCAGCTGCGGGATCGGGCTACCAGCAGTACAGAGCTTGCTCAGGAATGGCAGCAGGCAGGTGTGAGTGCATCTGCACGCACTGTGAGGCGGAACTCTTGGAGCAAGGCCTGGTCTCAAGGAGGGCAGCAAAGAGGCCACTTCTCTCCAGAAAAAACATCATGGACAGACTGATATTCTGCAAAAGGTACAGGCAGTGGACTGCTGAGGACTGGGGTAAAGTTATTTTCTCTGATGAATCCCCTTTTCGATTGTTTGGGACATCAGGAAAACGCCTCATTCGGAGAAGACAAGGTGAGCGCTACCACCAGTCTTGTCTCATGCCAACTGTTAAGCATCCTGAAACCATTCATGTGTGGGGTTGCTTCTCAGCCAAGGGAATCGGCTCTCTCACAGTCTTGCCTAAAAACACAGCCATGAATAAAGAATGGTACCAGAATGTCCTCCAAGAGCAACTTCTCCCAACCCTCCAAAAGCAGTTTGGCGATCAACAATGCCTTTTCCAGCATGATGGAGCACCTTGCCATAAAGCAAAGGTGATAACTAAATGGCTCAGGGAACAAAACAGAGATTTTGGGTCCATGGCCTGGAAACTCCCCAGATCTTAATCCCATTGAGAACTTGTGGTCAATCATCATGAGACGGGTGGACAAACAAAAACCTAAAAATTCTGAGTAAATGAAAGCATTGATTGTGCAAGAATGGACTGCTATCAGTCAGGATTTGGTCCAGAAGTTGATTGAGAGCATGCCAGGGAGAATTGCAGAGGTCCTGAAGAAGAAGGGTCAACACTGCAAATATTGACTTGCTGCATTAACTCATTCTAACTGTCAATATAAGCTTTTGTTACTCATATGTTTGCAATTATATTTCTGTCTGTGATAAAAAACATCTGTCAAACACACACATAAAAACCAGAGGGCAGCAGATCATGTGAAAATATAATATTTGTGTCATTCTCAAAACTTTTGGCCATGACTGTACAATGAAAAATACTTCACTTCTTACATGACATGACTGATATCTATGTTAAAATCTACAATAGCTCAAAAAACGCAGTATATTCCTTCATACAGTATTATGTCCACCACATAGTGCGCCATACAGAATAATGAGCCCTATATATTGCTCCATACAGAATGGGCTCCATATAATACTCCATACAGAATAGGACCCATATGTGCCCCATATGATGCTACATACCCTATATGATGCCCCATAAATAATTAACTCCATATGATTCTCCAGCATATGATGGGCCCCATGGATGATGCTCCAGTGTCTAATGGGCCAAAATAATGCTCCATAAATAATGGGCCCCATTTATAATGCTCCATTGTATAATGGTCCCCGTAAATGCTGCTCCAGTGTCTGTTTTCCCCCTTTTAGAATGCTCAAGTATATGATGTGCCCCATGGATTCTACTCCAGTGTCTGATCTGCCCCTTTTAGAATGCTCCTGTATATGTTGGGCCCCATGGATGATGCTCCAGTGTCTTATGGGCCAAAATCATACACCAAATATATTGGGCCCCATTATTAATGATCCAGTGTGTAATGGGCCATGTAAATGCTGCTCCAGTGTCTGCTGGCCCCCATTTACAATGCTCCAGTATATGACGGGCCCCATGGATGGTGCTCCAGTGTCTACTATCCCCATTTACAATGCTCCAGTATCTTATGGGCCAAAATAATGCTCCATATATCATGGGCCCCATTATTAATGATCCAGTGTATAATGGGCCTCATAAATGCTGCTCCAGTGTCTGATTCCCCCTTTTAGAATGATCCTGTATTATTTGGACCCCATGGATAATGCTCCAGTGTCTTATGGGCCAAAATCATGGTCCATATATAATGGGTCCCATTATTAATGATCCAGTGTGTAATGAGCCCCGTAAATGCTGCTCCAGTGTCTACTATCCCCATTTACAATGCTCCAGTATATGATGGGCCCCATGGATGGTGCTCCAGTGTCTACTATCCCCATTTACAATGCTCCAGTATATGATGGGCCCCATGGATGGTGCTCCAGTGTCTGATCTGCCCTGTTTAGAATGCTCCAGTATATGTTGGGCTCCATGGATGATGCTCCAGTGTCTTATGGGCCAAAATCATGGTCCATATATAATGGGCTCCATTATTAATGTTCCAGTGTATAATGGGCCCCGTAAATTCTGATCCAGTGTCTGCTGTTCCCCATTTACAATGCTCCAGTATATGATGGGCCCCATGAATGCTGCTCCAGTGTCTGATTTGCCCCATTTAGAATGCTCCAGTATATGTTGGGCCCAATGGATGATGCTCCAGTGTCTTATGGGCCAAAATCATGCACCAAATATATTGGGCCCCATTATTAATGATCCATTGTTTAATGAGCCCCGTAAATGCTGCTCCAGTGTCTGCTGTCCCCCATTTACAATGATCCAGTGTATATTCCTCCAAACATTACAAAAAATGAAATACCTCTCCTCGCTGTGCACTGCTCTGTTCTGGACTCCTCAGCGTCGCCATCTTACAGCTCTCTGCACTTTGACTGTTTAGGCAGAGGGCATGCAGACGTGACGTCATCGCGCTCTCCAACCTGAATGTCACTGTCAGGAAACCCGGAAGATGTCACAGCGGTGGAGCATGGAGAGGTTAATATTGCAAGTGCTGGGGCCCTGAGCAAGCAGGGGGGGGCGGACTCCTGGGCGACGGCACTGGCACAGGGCCCCTCATAGTATGCCGGTGTGTCCCCACCTGCTCAGGGAACCAGTACTCGCCCAGGTGCCCCAGGTGCTGACGCTTTCCCTGGGAGGGGGGATTTGTAGGTTTTGTAGTCTGTCCACGCTTGCAAGTGCATGTTCATTAAATGTCTAAGCATGCAACTGGTATACAAATTTCAGAGATTTTTCCCTCGGCTAAAGGTCCTTCCGCACTGCTTACAGCTAGCCTTTGCCTCATCAATAGGATTTAGGTAAAAAAAGTGCCACATTGGACTTCCTACTATGGTATAAATTTTCAGGGCTTGCATGCTGTGCTAATTTGACCGCCTGGCCAAGCTGTCCTGCAATTCTTTTTGTTTGTTTAACACCTTTTTGGACTGCTACGGGCCTGCTAGATAACCACTGCTGCAATGTCGATGCCTACTGCCGGTCCTCCTACTCTTCTGAGCTTTTGCCAGCAGCACCCTCTTCCCCCAATGGATGCCAATCCGGGTCAACAACTGGGTCATCCATCACCTACTCTTCAATTTCATCTGGGGCACCTGAGTTTCATCAGGGTCACATTCTGGCTCAGTAGACTGTGAGGGAAATGTAGTGCTCTGGGTGAATGTACCAGCAGAATCATCTAGCAGTGGCTGTGCATCAGTGCACTCCATCTCTGATTCATGTTGGACTGGGGAATTCAGGATTTGACTTGATAACCAAGGCATGTTATGTGAAATAGCTCCATGGAGTAATCTGAAGTGTGGGCTGCCGCATCCTCCACTTTTGGTGGGGGTGAAGTACACAAGGAAAGGTGTTGTTCCTGACCAGGAGCCTGCACTGATGACTCAGTCCTTTCATTTTTTGAAAGTTCAGAATAGGAGGCGATAGAGCTGGAGGCTGTTTTGGCAATGTTAGCCAAAATCTGTTCCTGATGCTCCGGCTTTAAAAGCAGTTTACCTACTCCAGGTAAAGGGAGCCTTCCAGGCCTTCTTAAGCCAGAAGACTCTTTCTGATAGCACACTACCACAAGGGCAAGCGAGCTCCTGTATAGTGAAAATATTCTAAATCTCCGTATATATTTCAGGAGGCAGACACTGACTCTCTCAGGCTCAGTATGGATTACACAATAATATAATATGAAAAAGCGGTACTGTATCAGCAGATACCAGGTGTATATAGTATAGTGAAAATATTCTAAATCTCTGTATATATTTCAGGAGGCAGACTCTGACGGTCACAGGCTCAGTGTGGATTACACAAGAATATAATAAGAAAAAGGGGTACTGTATCAGCAGATTCCAGGTATATATAGTATAGTCAAAACATTCTAAATCTCTGTATATATTTCAGGAGGCAGACTGTGACGCTCACAGGCTCAGTCTGGATTACACAAGAATATAATAATAAGAAAAAGGGGTACTGTATCAGCAGAAACCAGGTATATATAGTTTAGTCAAAATGTTCTAAATCTCCGTATATATTTCAGGAGTCACACAATGACGCTCTCAGGCTCAGTATGTATTACACAATAATATTAAAAGGTGAAAAAGGGTAGTGTTTCACCAGATACAAGGTATATATAGTATAGTGAAAATATTCTAAATCTCTGTATATATTTCAGGAGGCAGACAATGACGCTCACAGGCTCAGTATGGATTACACAAGAATATAAAAATTTGGGGGTGGAGGAGGGGGGGACAGCCCAGATAGAGAGTTTGTAAAAATGGCATATTTTGAGGTGTATAATGGACATAAAGCAGCTGCAAATGAATGAATTGGAGAAGTCCGAGGAAGAGGAGGACAAAAAAGGGGTACTGTATCACCAGATACAAGGAAGTATAGTGAAAATATTCTAAATCTGCGAATATATTTCAGGAGGCAGACAATGACTCTCTCAGTATGGATTACACCAGAATATAAAAAGAAAAAGGGCAATGTATTACAAGCGTAGAGCTGTATACAGTGTTGGGTGTTATGTTACGGTAGCTGAGGAGTGCAGGCAAAAAAGGAAATACACCAGAGCAGTTGGAATCTATGAGATTGCAGTACCCTGACTAACCACCGCAACTAGAGGCAGCCGTGGAGCGTTCCTACGTTGGTCCTAGACGCCTCGTCACAGCCTGAGAAACTAACTACACCTAAAGATAGAAATAGGAAAGCTATCTGCCCCGTAGCAGAACCCCAAAGATAATAGAAAGCCCCCAAACATGTAATGGCGGTTAGACAAGAGGAAATACTGACACAGAAAGAAAATAGTATGAGCAAACGCTGGGGCCCAAACTAACTAAATAGAAAAGGATAGGAAGGGTACTTACTGCAATCTCAGAAAACCCTGAAAAACACCAACTCTACTAATTTCAAAATCACCTGAGATCACACGACCTCTACCACCTAAATTAGTTCTCTGGTGTAACAAAAACAGCAGCCACTGAAAAAACTGGAAAAAGCAAAAGTACAAAACACAGTGGCTGGACTAAACTGAGAGGGCAAAAGCCCCCGGAGGGGACCCAGAAGGCCCCCACAGAAGTGCAGGACAAAATGCAAAAATATAGCAAAAACACAAAATAAGAAATTGTCTTATCTGATAGCAGGAGATGCAGACACGACACAGCAGGCTACAAGGGAGACTGGAAAGAAGGATTCAGACCAGAACAATTGATCACCGGCAACCCTGATGGGAAAATTACTCCCTTATATAAGACCAATCAGTAACACCTGATTCCCAGTCCTCACAATCCTCACCAGTACCGCTTGTAACCACCAGAGGGAGCCTCTGCTCAGAACTCATCTCAAACCCATTCACAACAGTACCCCCCCCTTGAGGAGGGGTCACCGAACCCTCATTTGAGCAACCAGGTCGGTCAGGATGAGTTCTATGATACGCACGGATAAGTCTCCTAGCATGGATGTCCGAAGCAAACACCCAAGAATTGTCTTCCTGACCATAACCTCTCCATTTAACCAAATACTGGAGTCTTCGTCTAGAAAAACGAGAATCCAATATTTTCTCAACCACATACTCCAGATTGCCCTCAACCAAAACAGGGTCAGGAGGCACAGCAGCAGGAACCACTGGCTCAACAAACCTCTTCAACAAGGACTTGTGGAACACGTTATGGATCTTAAATGTCCCTGGAAGAAGCAAACGAAAAGAAACAGGATTAATAATCTCCATGATCTTATAAGGTCCAATGAACCTAGGCTTAAATTTAGGAGATGCTACTCTCATAGGAATATTCTTTGAGGACAACAAGACCAAGTCCCCCACTTTAAACCGAGGACCATCAGTCCTATGCCGGTTAGCAAACCGCTGGGCCTTCTCCTGAGAGAGGGACAACCTCTCCACTACCTGGTCCCAAATCTGCTGCATACGCTCAACAACAGAGTCAACATCTGGACAGACAGAAGCCTCCGTCTGTCCTGAAGAAAATCGAGGGTGAAACCCAGAATTACAGAAAAACGGAGACATCAAAGTGGCAGAGCTAGCCCTATTATTAAGAGCAAACTCAGCCAAAGGCAAAAAAGAGACCCAGTCATCCTGATCAGCAGACACAAAGCATCTTAGATAAGTCTCCAATGTCTGGTTTGTTCTCTCAGTTTGACCATTGGTCTGAGGATGAAATGCCGACGAGAAAGACAATTGAACACCCAGTTTAGAACAAAAAGTACTCCAAAATCTGGAAACAAACTGGACTCCTCTGTCAGACACAATGTTCTCAGGAATGCCGTGTAAACGAACCACGTGCTGAAGGAACAACGGCACCAATTCAGAGGAGGAAGGCAACTTAGGTAATGGCACAAGATGTATCATTTTGGAAAACCTATCACAAATTACCCAGATGGTGGTCATTCTCTGAGAAACAGGAAGATCGGAAATGAAATCCATAGAGATATGGGTCCATGGTCTCTTGGGCACAGGCAATGGCATCAACAAACCACTAGAGCGAGAGCAAGGCTTGGAGCGAGAGCAAGTCCCGCAGGACTGCACAAAATTCCCTGACATCGCGAGACAAGGTAGGCCACCAAAAGGACCGACTAACCAAGTCTCTGGTACCAAAAATTCCGGGATGCCCAGCCAATGTGGAACAATGAATCTCAGACATCACACTCTTTTTCCATTGGTCCGGGACAAACAATTTTCCAACAGGGCAGCGCTCGGGCCTATCCTCCTGACACCCCTCCAGAGCAAGTCTCAAATTGGGCGAGATGGCGGAAAGAACTACACCCTCCTTCAAAATAACAGAGGGATCAGATAGCTCAGGAGAGTCCGCAAGGAAACTCCTCGAGAGGGCATCCGCCTTAACATTCTTAGTGCCAGGAAGAAAGGAAACCACAAAATTAAAACGTGTGAAAAACAAGGCCCACCTGGCCTGTCTAGGATTGAGTCGCTTGGCAGATTCCAGATAGACCAGATTCTTATGGTCCGTAAGGACCACCACCTGATGTTTGGCTCCCTCCAGCCAATGTCTCCACTCTTCAAAAGCCCACTTCATGGCCAATAACTCCCGATTACCCACGTCATAATTACGTTCAGTAGGAGAAAATTTTCGAGAGAAAAAGGCACAAGGGTTACTTTTAGAGGTCTCTGGATCTTTTTGGGACAAAACGGCACCTGCCCCAATTTCAGAGGCATCAACCTCCACCTGAAATGGCAGAGAAACATCAGGCTGCCGTAGAACAGGAGCAGAAGTGAATCTCTGCTTAAGTTCCTGAAACGCAGAGACTGCCTCAGGAGGCCAATTCACCACATCAGAACCCTTTCTGGTCAAATCAGTTAATGGTTTAACAATAACAGAGAAATTACCAATAAATTTACGATAAAAATTGGCAAAACCCAAAAATCTCTGAAGAGCCTTTAATGAAGTAGGTTGGACCCAATCACAGATGGCCTGAACCTTGACCGGGTCCATTTCAATAACAGATGGGGACAAAATGAATCCCAGAAATGAGATCTTCTGTACGCCAAAAAGACACTTTGATCCCTTCACATACAGAGCATTCTCTCTCAAAATCTGGAATACAGTTCGAACATGTTTCACATGAGAGTCCCAGTCATTAGAAAAAATCAAGATATCATCCAAATAAACAATCAGAAACTTGTCCACAAAATCCCTGAAAATGTCATTCATGAAGGACTGGAAGACGGAAGGAGCATTAGTGAGCCCAAAGGGCATCACAAGGTACTCAAAATGCCCTTCAGGGGTGTTAAATGCCGTCTTCCATTCATCCCCGTGCTTAATGCGAATAAGGTTATACGCCCCCTGAGGTCAAGCTTGGTAAACCAAGTAGCGTTTTTCACCCTGGAAAACAGGTCAGAAATCAAGGGTAACGGGTATTGATATTTCACAGTAATATTGTTCAAGAGACGATAATCAATACACGGCCTTAATGAACCATCTTTTTTGGCCACAAAGAAAAAACCGGCACCTAAGGGTGAAGAGGATGGTCTGATATGACCCTTCTCCAATGATTCCTTGATATAAGACCGCATAGCGTCATGTTCAGGTACAGACAAGTTAAAAAGGCGACCTTTAGGGAATTTACTACCCGGCACTAATTCAATAGCGCAGTCATAGCTCCTATGGGGAGGTAAGGATGCAGATTTACTTTCGCTAAACACATCAGAAAAATCAAACAAAAAGTCAGGAACATCCTCAGCCTGGGGGGAGGCAGAAAAAACAGGAGTGTTGGTATTAACACATTGGCAGCCCCAACTGGTTACAGACACAGATTTCCAATCCAAAACAGGATTATGAGACTGTAACCAAGGGAAACCCAGCACGATAATGTCATGCAGATTATATAGAACCAAAAATTTGCAGCACTCCTGGTGATCAGGTTCAACCCTCATTATCACCTGAGTAGAAAACTGGGGTTTATTCTCAGCCAAAGGGGTAGAATCGATCCCCAGTAAAGGAATAGACTTCTGTAGGGGTATCAAGGGAAACCCACAACGTTTAGCAAAATCATAATCCATCAGGTTAATAGCTGCTCCAGAATCAACGAAAGCCTGAGCAGAAAATGAGGACAGAGAGCATATCAGAGTGACAGTTAATAAAAACTTAGTCTGAACACTACCCAAGACAACTGAGCGTGCAAAATGTCTTCCCCGCTTAGGGCAGACTGAAATAGCATGAGAGGCATCACCACAGTAGAAACATAACCCATTGCGCTTTCGAAACTCATGACGCTGTGCCCCAGACACCACTCCATCACACTGCATGGGCTCAGCAGCTGGCTCACAAGGCAACACCACTCCACGCATACTTCTCCGCTCACGCAAACGTCTGTCAATTTGAATCGCTAATGACATAGAATCATTGAGACCAGAGGGGACAGGGAATCCCACCATAACATCCTTTACATTATCCGACAGACCCTTCCGGAAAAGGGCCGCCAAAGCGTCGTCATTCCATTTGGTCAGGACTGCCCACCTACGGAATCTCTGACAGTATAACTCAGCGTCATCAAGCCCTGATTTAATGCCAACAAGGCTTTTTCAGCTTGATCAGTGACATTAGGCTCATCGTACAATAACCCCAAAGCCTGAAAAAATGCATCAACATCACTCAAAACAGGATCCCCAGGTATCAGGGAAAAAGCCCAATCCTGAGGATCGCCGCGCAGGAGAGAGATGATAATTTGAACCTGCTGCGCTGCGTTTCCTGAGGACTTAGATTTTAAGGCAAGAAACAATTTACAATTATTTTTGAAATTCTGAAACTTAGCTCGATCCCCTAAAAACAAATCTGGCATGGGGATCCTAGGTTCCACAACAGGCAACCTAGCAAGATATGCAGCAATACTCTGAACCTCAGTGGCAAGCTGATCCACACGGCCAGACAACTGTGCAAACTCCATTGGGAGAAAAGATCCTCCCCAGCACCCAGAGATACAGAGGGAAAAAAAAAAAAAAATGCAACAAACAGAAAAATATCTCTGACAACTTTTCTTCCTTCAAAATATTTTTTCCCTTCTGTGAGTACCATACAATTTTTATGGCCGGTGATACTGTTATGTTACGGTAGCTGAGGAGTGCAGGCAAAAAGGAAATACACCAGAGCAGTTGGAATCTATGAGATTGCAGTACCCTGACTAACCACCGCAACTAGAGGCAGCCGTGGAGCGTTCCTACATTGGTCCTAGACGCCTCGTCACAGCCTGAGAAACTAACTACACCTAAAGATAGAAATAGGAAAGCTATCTGCCCCGTAGCAGAACCCCAAAGATAATAGAAAGCCCCAAACATGTAATGGCGGTTAGACAAGAGGAAATACTGACACAGAAAGAAAATAGTATGAGCAAACGCTGGGGCCCAAACTAACTAAATAGAAAAGGATAGGAAGGGTACTTACTGCAATCTCAGAAAACCCTGAAAAACACCAACTCTACTAATTTCAAAATCACCTGAGATCACACGACCTCTACCACCTAAATTAGTTCTCTGGTGTAACAAAAACAGCAGCCACTGAAAAAACTGGAAAAAGCAAAAGTACAAAACACAGTGGCTGGACTAAACTGAGAGGGCAAAAGCCCCGGAGGGGACCAGAAGGCCCCCACAGAAGTGCAGGACAAAATGCAAAAATATAGCAAAAACACAAAATAAGAAATTGTCTTATCTGATAGCAGGAGATGCAGACACGACACAGCAGGCTACAAGGGAAACTGGAAAGAAGGATTCAGACCAGAACAATTGATCACCGGCAACCCTGATGGGAAAATTACTCCCTTATATAAGACCAATCAGTAACACCTGATTCCCAGTCCTCACAATCCTCACCAGTACCGCTTGTAACCACCAGAGGGAGCCTCTGCTCAGAACTCATCTCAAACCCATTCACAACAGTTGGGGCAATTTTTAAATCTCCGGATATATTTCCGGAGTAACAGACAGACGTTCACAGGCTCAGTATAGATTAGACCACAATATAAAAAGCTGAAAAAGGGTACTGTATCACCAGATAACAGGTATATATAGTATAGTGAAAATATTCTAAATCTCCGTATATATTTCAGGAGGCAGACTCTGATGCTCTCAGGCTCAGTATGGATTATACCAGAATATAATAAGAAGAAAAAGGGGTACTGTATCACCAGATACCAGGTATATATAGTCTAGGTAAAAAATATTGGAAATCACCGTATATATATCAGGAGTCAGACAATGACGGTCAAAGGCTCAGTATGGATTACACAAGAATATAAAAACATCCGTAAGAAATAATTTCACATGTAGGCCAATGTTCCAGGTGTCAATGATGCACTTACAGTTGGGGGAGGACGACTTTCTGCAAAAAAGGGTTCTGTATCCCAAGCGTACAGATGTATACAGTCTAGGGGTTATTGCTAATCTCCGTATTTATTTCCGGAGCAACAGACAGACGCTCACAGGCTCTGTATGGATTACACCAAAATATAAAAACTAGAAAATGGGCAATGTATTAGAAGCGGACAGCTGTATACAGGCTTGAGGAAATTGTAAATCTCTGTATATTTTGCCAGAGTCAGACACTGGCTCTCACAGGCTCAGTATTTATCACATCAGAATATAAAAAGTAGCAAAAAGGCTAATGTATTACAAGCGGACAGCTGTATACAGGGTTGGGGAAATTGTAAATCTCCGTATATTTTGCCAGAGTCAGACACTGGCTCTCACAGGCTCAGTATTGATCACACCAGAATATAAAAACTAGAAAAAGGGTAATGCATTACAAGCGGACAGCTGTATACATTGTTGGGGAAATAGAAAATCTCCTTATATTTTTCCAGAGTCACACACTGGCTCTCACAGGCTCAATATTGATCACACCTGAATATAAAAACTAGAAAAAGGGTAATGTATTACAAGCGGACAGCTGTATACAGGGTTGGGGAAATTGTAAATCTCCATATATTTTGCCAGAGTCAGATACTGGCTCTCACAGCCTCAGTATTGATCACACCAGAATATAAAATCTAGAAAAAGGGTAATGTATTACAAGCGTACAGCTGTATACAGGGTTGGGGAAATAGAAAATCTCCTTATATTTTTCAAGAGTCACACACTGGCTCTCACAGACTCAGTATTGATCACACCAGAATATAAAAAGTAGAAAAAGGGTAATGTATTACAAGAGGACAGCTGTATACAGGGTTGGGGAAATTGTAAATCTCCGTATATTTTGCCAGAGTCAGACACTGGCTCTCACAGCCTCAGTATTGATCACACTAGAATATAAAAAGTAGAAAAAGGGTAATGTTCTTCTTTTATGCAGAATTA
This sequence comes from Oophaga sylvatica, assembly GCA_033576555.1. NCBI lineage: Eukaryota > Metazoa > Chordata > Amphibia > Anura > Dendrobatidae > Oophaga > Oophaga sylvatica. Next base: position 189,837,520 of record JARQOD010000005.1, read on the forward strand.
TCATTGGGTTCCTTTATACATACATCTATGGGCATATCTTGCAATGGAGGCATGATTACTCCTATTTTAATAATATATATGTTTTCATCATGTGCCAGGCATATGCGGTGAGCGATTCCTGCCCTTCGGTTTGTCTGGTTGCCTGGGTGACGCGTCCCACAGCGTCTCAGACTTCCACCGCCCATCCCATTGACATCATGATGGTGGGCGGGTGTCTGTGACGTGGGACGCTGAATCCTACTTCCGGCCCTCGCTACAAGGTGAGAAGCGCCACTAATGACAGCTTATGACTTCCTGCCCGGGATATAGAAAAACCCATCTTTTGCACACTGACATCGCGCCCACCGAAGAAGCATCGTGCGAAACGCGCATAGGGGTCCTTCAGCCCACTATCCAGTAAGTTTACTCCATGTCAGACTTTCCTTACAAGCCGTTTTTACTATCTGCATACCTGTATTTAACATATCGCTGGTCTATGTTATATATATATATATATATATATATATATATATATTATATATGGCATATGTTGAGGTGTATAATGGACGTAAAGCAGCTTCAAATGGAGGAATTTGAGAAGTCCGAGGAAGAGGAGGACAAAGCGAGCCATTTTTCTGGCAACCTATGTGCCATCAGGGGAAGGTGGGACAAAATCCTTTGCAACCCATGCATGGTTCATTTTAATGAAGGTTAGATCATCAACATTTTGCGTCGACAGACGGGTCCTTCTTTCTGTCAGGATTGATCCTGCAGCACTGAAGACTCTTTCAGATAGCACACTACCAGCAGGGCTCCTGTAAGGCATATTGTGCCACTTCAGGCCAGGAGTCCAGTTTTCAGGCCCAGTAGTCAAAGGGGAATGATCGGTGAGGGAGAACATCGATAGGGGAGGAGAAGTAATTTGTAACCATAGTTGACAACTGCTGTCTCCTGTCTGTTGCTATAGATTCATGATTACCAGGCATGTGAGCTGTCCAGGATAAATCAGTCCACAACATGGTCATGAAACCCCTGTCTCCAACGCCACTTCGGCTGTTTGCACCACGCACACATCTTCCATTTTGACCAGTATGGCTTGTGGAAGAACATGCACTGCTACTGTTTGCTGGGAATGCCTCTAACAAACGGTTTACCAGAGTTGCTTGTTTGTTGGACAATATTAGCTCTATGTTCTCCAGTGGCATTATGTTCTGTAATTTGCCTTTATAGCATGGATCAGAGGAAGCTGGCCAACCAGTAGTCGTCATCCTTCATCATTTTGGCAATGTGGGGGTCCCTTTTTAGGATCTGCAAGGCATAATCACACATGTGGGCCAATGTTCCAGGTGTCAGTGATGCACTGCCAGTGGTGGGTGGAGGAGCACTTTCTGCCAAATCCACATCCCTCCAGTCATGCACGAACCCTGGACCTGAACTTGAAAAGCCAACAATTTCTCTCGCCCCCTGAGAAGCATCCTCCTCCCCAAAATAATCATCCCCCCTCCTCCTCCTCTTCCTCCACCTCGTCCAGGACAGTTCCCTGAGCAGACAATGGCTGACTGTCATCAAGGCTTCCCTCTTCATCCTCTTCCCCCTCCGCTGCAGACGCCTGATCCTTAATGTGTGTCAAAGTTTGCATGAGCAGACGCATAAGTGGGATGATCATGCTTATGATGGCGTCATCTCCGCTTACCAGCCGTGTGCATTCCTCAAAACACTGAAGGACTTTACAGAGGTCTTTCTGCTTTGACCACTGCACACCCGACAACTCCATGTCTGCCCTCAAACTGACTGCCTGTGTATCCTCCCATAAATGCATTACAGCCTGCGTCTGTTCACACAGCCTCTAAACCATGTGCATGGTGGAGTTCCACCTTGTTGCAACGTCTATGATTAGGCGGTGCTTGGGAGGTGGAGCGATCGCTGCAGTCTCTGCATGCGACTGGAGTCTACGGGCGAGCGACGGATGTGCGAGCACAGTGTTCGCACTTTATGGAGTAGGGCTGTTAACTCAGGATAATTATTTAAGAAGCACTGCACCACCAGGTACAAGCTGTGAGCCAGGCCAGGTATGCGTCTGAGTTTTGCCAGGGCAATGGCAGCCACAAAATTATGACAGTTATCACTGACTACCTTGCCTGGCTCAAGATGTAGACTGCCGAGCCATGACTCGCTGCAAGTAGTTGGCCAGTACCTCCGCGGTGTGTCTGTTGTAATCCAAAGACATCATTTTTAAAACAGCCTGCTGACGCTTACCACTAGCTGTTCGATAGTGGGACACCTCGTGTGCAACACTGGCAGTTGCGGATGGAGTGCTCGTGCGACTGCGCTCTGTTGAGGAGTTTTCGCTTCTGGAGGAGCAGGAGGGTCGAACGCCTACTGCCGACTGTTGCCTATACCGTGGGCTAGGCAGCATTGTCCCACCGCCGCTGTCCCCTGTGGACCCTGCATCCACCACATTAACCCAGTGCGCAGTGATGGACAGGTAACGGCCCTGGCTATGCCTACTGACCCATGCATCTGTTGTGAGGTGCACCTTTCACTCAATGATTGTTTGAGTGCATGGACAATGCGGTCTTTCACATGCAGGTGGATGGCAGAGATGGCTTTTCTAGAAAAGAACTGACGACTGGGTAGGTCATAACGTGGGACAGCGTAGGACATGAGCTCTCGGAACGCTGCGTTTCAACCAAACGGAAGAGCATCACCTCTAGTGAGATTAGTTTGGCAATGTAGGCATTCAAACCCAGTGTACGTGGATGAGAGGATGAGTGCTTTCTTGTCCTACTCAGAGTGTCTGGTAGGGTGAGCTGGACTTCAGAGCTGCATATGGGGGAACTATAAAGGACTGAGAAGGGGTTGGTGATGGTGATGGTGGTGGTGGTGATGGTGATGGCCTAGATGCAGTCTTTCATTGCAAAAACATTGTGATTCCCTGACTTCTTTGGCCTTGCGACGACACTTCAACATTTCTTGTTGGTGGTGTGACAAACGGTGGACTTACAGTGGGGGAAGTGATGGAGCGTTGCTGTCTAACTTCAGTCGGAGCCGGTGCACATGTGCTACCTGAGGTTTTGTAGTCCATCCACGCTTACAAGTACATGTTCATTAAATGTCTAAGTATGCAACTGGTATTCAAATTTCTGAGATTGGCTAAAGGTCCTTCGGCATTTTTTACAGATAAACTTTGCCTCATCAATAGGATTTTGGTCAAAAAAGTGCCACACTGTACTCTTCCTACTATGGTATAAATTTTCAGAACTTGCACGTTGTGCTAATTTGACCGTCTGGCCAAGCTGTCCTGCAACTTTTTTTGTTTTTTGACACCTTTTTGGAGTGTTATGGGCCTGCTAGATAACCCCAGCTGCGATGTCAATACCTGCTGCGGATCTTTCTCCTCTTCTGAGCTATTGCCAGCGGCACCCTCTTCCCCCACTGGATGTCAATCCGGGTCAACAACTGAGTCATCCATCACCTCCTCTTTAGAGATGAGCGGTGTTCGAAGCGAACTGTTCGCCAATCTCAAATTCGAGCTGTTTTGGGCGGTGTTCGAGTCGTTCGACGAACCCGAGCAATTTGGAAAAAAATTTGGCTATTTGAGATTATGTTCGGTAACTGTTCGTGCATCTAAATCATCACTGTATTTTTTTACAGCTATGCTGAGAATCACTGTTAATACACATTTTGAGTGTCCAGCGTGGCGGGGGGAGGGGCATGGCATGGATCTCTGCAGAGATAATGAAGATCTCCATTTTTTTCTCTTTCCCGCATTCCAGTGGGCGGTGCAGTCTGTCAGCCTATCAGCAGCGCACACACGGAGCGAGGTGCTTTTTTTTCACACAAGCAAGGGCATGTGTCATTGGCTGTGTATGTCACATGTCCTTGCCCTATAAGACCCAGCCATTTCTCCCCTCGCCACCATTTTCTCACTGCTGCAGCTCAGTGTTAGACGGCACTGCTGCTGTTAGCGCTATATTGTGTGTGCATTGTGCAACTGTGACTTGCAAGCGAAATAGCTGAGAAATAGAGAGGAAGGTTTAGGGAGTAGGAACTAGTTCGTAATTGCAGCCCTTTTGAGGGCTACGTTACATCAGTTCCTAGCAGTTTTAGCAGGCAGGTCTTTGCTCACTCTTAAATAGACAGATAGGTCAACTTGGGACAGTAACTATTTGTAATTGCAGCCATTTTCAGGGCTAGGTTACAGCAGTTGCTATCCCATTTTGTCAGTTACACCAGCGTTCAAATCACTCCTAATTATTCGCTGCATCTATCCTGTTCAATAATTGTGTGCATAGTAGCAGTGTGTGCTACTCATTCTATTAGGCCATCTATACTAAGCTACAACAGCGTTCAAATCACTCCTAATTTTTCACTGCATCTAGCCTGTTCAATAATTGTGTGCATAGTAGCAGTGTGTGCTACTCATTCTATTAGGCCATCTAAACTAAGCTACACCAGAGTTTTAAAAAAAAAGAATTTTGTATCTGCATCTTGCCTGGACAATAATTTTGGGCATAGTAGCATTGTGTGGTACTCATTCTATTAGGCCATCTATACAAAGCTCCACCAGAATTTAAAAAAAAAGAATTTTTATCTGCACCTTGCCTGGACAATAATTTGGGCATAGTAGCAGTCTGTGGTACTCATTGTATTAGGCCATCTATACAAAGCTCCACCAGAGTTTAAAAAAAATTAATTTCTATCTGCACCTTGCCTGTAAAATAATTGTGGGCAGAGTAGCAGTCTGTGGTACTCATTGTATTAGGCCATCTGTACAAGGCTCCACCAGAGTTGAAATACTCATAATTTTTTTCTGCATCTTGCCTGTAATATAATTGTGGGATAGTAGCAGTCTGTGGTACTCATTGTATAAGGCGATCTATACAAAACTCCACCAGCTTTCAAATTAATAATAATTTTTAGCTGCATCTTGCCTGTAGAATAATTTTGGGCCTGTAGCAGTGTGTGGTACTCATTGTATTAGGCCATCTATACTAAGCATCACCAGCTTTCAAATTAATAATAATTTTTGTTCTCTCTGAACGTGTGTTCAGCGCTGCTGGTGGTGTGCTGAGTCTGACAGATAAGCGCACGCGGCTGTCCACTGAGAATGTAGACAGACTCACGTTCATAAAGATGAACAAATCATGGATCCGCAAGGACTTTTCTACCCCTGTGTCATCCTGGGGAGAGTAAAAGCTTGAGGATTTGTTCAAATCACCTCACCAACCGTTTAAGCAACTCTGGGGCAATTGATGCTACTTACCTGGTGTCTGTGCCCCAAATTTTTGGAAAAAATGGAGACTCTTTTTGGAGTCCCCTTGCTGTGTTTTACGTGACGTTGGCATTGTCAATTACAGGTGGGTTTGGTCTTTCCCCACCCCCTTTTAACCGTAAGAAACTACATACACTATGGCTTGGGGTAACACAGATGGTTGAGTGTGAAGACTAGAGCTGTTTACTCATACTATAGCCTGGGAATCAGAGGTCTGCTACAAAGCTTGAGTGTCTTCCAGTCAGCAGAGTACCCACCGGCTGTAGATCTAATTACAAATTTTTAACTGCATCTAACCCAGACAATAATTTTGGGCCTAGTAGCAGTGTCTGCTAGTCAGCGGAGTAGCCACCGGCGGTAGATCTAATTACAAATTTTTAACTGCATCTAGCCCAGACAATAATTTTGCAACCAAATTCAGATAGACGGTTTCAAAGGAGCACCAGGCTGGCGATAAAGGCAGATGAGATTAAGGTCGTCCGCTGCAGCTCCGGCCGGGTACCTCAAGAGAGGATCACTCATAAGTGATGATAAAGCAATCCGGTCATAAGGAGCGCGAGGGACGCAATTCAGCTGATATTAACCCCTTAATGTCCACTGACGTGCAGAGTCCGTCATGGCAAGGTGTCAGTTCCGGCACCAGGACGGACTCTGCACGTCATGGCTTTGATCTACCACTGCGTGTAAACACGGAGTGGTAGATCAGTGCCGACAGCTGTCACAGACAGCTGACAGGCACGGAAAGCGGTGCGCGGACCTTTGCCGTCGGTCCCCGCACCTACAGCGCTGTGCTTGGTCAGTCAATCTGACTGACCAAACACAGCAGCGATCGTGCAGGAGAAGCTGAAATTTCAGCTTCTCCAGCGCGATCAGTGCAGGAGCCGGCGCTGCAGTGGCCAGGCTTCCTGCACTGACAGCCAGGAGCGGAGCCCCCACCGCCCCTGGCTGTTAACCCCCTGACTGCTGCGATCGAGCGTGATTGCAGAGCTCAGGGGGGGAGGCAGAGGGTCGGGAGCTCCCTCTGCCTCAGATCGGCACCCTGCAATGTATTTGCAGGGGCCGATCTCTGCCTTGATGACCCGGGGGTTGTCATGACAACCTCCGGGTCATTTAGCTACGGGAAGCTGCTGTGATCATTGTCACAGCAGCTTCCACTATAGTTGCAATGCATTGCAATGCCAAGCATTGCAATGCATTGTAACTGCAATAAAAAGTAAAAAAAAGTGAAAGTCCCATAAAGGGACAAGTTAAAAAAAATCATTTTTTAAAAGAAAATTGTAAAAATAATATTAAAAAATAATTTAAAAAAAATCCCCTAAAAAATACACATTTTTATGTAATAAAAAAAATAAAAAACAAAAAACATACACATGTTAGGTATCGCCACGTCCGTAAAAATCCCATCTATAAAAGCGTAACCCTAGTTAACCCCTTCAGTGAAAGCCGTAAAAAAAAAAAAAAAAAGTAGTAAATTATACTTTTTCCAAGCGGTATCATTATACCGCTTGGAAAAAGTGCAATAACACGCGATCATAAAGTCAGATATAAATAATCATGGTACCGCTGAAAACGTCATCTTGTCCCGCAAAAAACAAGCCGCTATACAGCATCATCAGCGAAAAAATAAAAAAGTTATAGCTCGCGGAATAAACTGATGCAAAAATAATTATTTTTTCTATCAAAATTTTTTATTGTGTAAAAAACGCCAAAACATAAAAAAAAATATATAAATGAGGAATCGCCGTAACCATAGTGACCCGAAGAATAAAGCTGCTTTATCAATTTTACCACACACGGAACGGAGGAAAAAAAAAAAAAAAAAAACAATTCCTGAATTGCTGGTTTTTGTTCATTCTGATTCCACAAAAATCGGAATAGGAAACGATCAAAAAACGTTATGTGCCTGAATATGGTACCAATAAAAACATCAGCTCGTCCCGCAAAAAATAAGCCCACAGATAACTCTGTCGGCCGAAATATGGAAAAATTATAGCTCTCAAAATACGGCGATGCAAAAATTTCTTGCAAAAAATTATTCCAAGAAAAAGCGTCTTTTAGTGTGTGACAGAAGCTAAACATGAAAAAAGGATGTAAATCTGGTATCGCTGTAATCGCACCGATCCGAGGAATAAAGTCGCCTAATCACTAATACCGCACGAGGAGCGGCGTAAAAGAGAAAAACAATTCTTCACCTTTTGTGGATTTGTTCATTGTGCCTCCCAAAGATCGCAGTAAGGCGATCACAGTGGTTCCCCCCCACATATGGGGTATCAGCGTACTCAGGACAAAATGCACAATAGCTTTTGGGGTCCTATTTCTCCTGTTACCCTTAGAAAAATAAAAATGTTGGGCAAAAAGTTAATTTTTGTGGAAAAAAATATGATTTTTTATTTTCACGGCTCTACATTATAAACTTCTGTGAAGCCCTTGGGGGTTCAAAGTGCTGACCACACATCTAGATAAGTTCCTTGGGGGTCTAGTTTGCAAAATGGGGTCATTTGTGGGGGTTTCTACTGTTTAGGCACATCAGGGGCTCTCCAAGCGCGACATGACACCCGCAGACCATTCCATCAAAGTCTGCATTTAAAAACGGTGCTCCTTCCCTTTCGAGCTCTGCCATGCGTCAAAATAGTGGTTCCCCCCCACATATGGGATATCAGCGTACTCAGGACAAATTGCACAATAGCTTTTGGGGTCCTATTTCTCCTGTTACCCTTATAAAAATAAAAATTTGGGGGCAAAAAGATTTTTTTGTGGAAAAAAATATGATATTTTTATTTTCACGGCTCTACGTTATAAACTTCTGTGAAGCACTTGGGGGTTCAAAGTGCTCACCACACATCTAGATAAGTTCCTTGGGGGGTCTAGTTTCCAAAATGGAGTCACTTGTGGGGGGTTTCTACTGTTTAGGCACATCAGGGGCTCTCCAAACGTGACATGACACCCGCAGACCATTCCATCAAAATCTGCATTTGAAAAAGGCGCTCCTTCCCTTTCCAGCTCTGCCATGCATCAAAATAGTGGTTTACCCCCACATATGGGGTATCAGCATACTCAGGACAAATTGCACAATAACTTTTGGGGTCCTGTTACCCTTTGGAAAATAACAATTGGGGGTGGAAAGATCATTTTTGTGGAAAAGATATGATTTTTTAATTTTACTGCTCTACGTTATAACCTTCTGTGAAGCCCTTGGGGGTTCAAAGCTTTCACCACACATCTAGATAAGTTCCTTGGGGGGTCTAGTTTCCAAAATGGGGTCACTTGTGGGGGGTTTCCACTGTTTAGGCACACAGGGACTCTCCAAATGCGACATGGCGTCCAATCTCAATTCCAGCCAAAAAAGTCAAATGGCGCTGCTTCCCTTCCAAGCTCTGCCATGCGCCCAAATAGTGGTTTACCCCCACATATGGGGTATCAGCGTACTCAGGACAAATTGCACAATAACTTTTGGGGTCCTTTTACCCTTTGGGAAATAAAAATTGGGGGTGGAAAGATAATTTTAGTGTAAAAGATATGATTTTTTAATTTTACAGCTCTACGTTATAACCTTCTGTGAAGCCCTTGGGGGTTCAAAGCTCTCACCACACATCTAGATAAGTTCCTTGGGGGTTCTAGTTTCCAAAATGGGGTTACTTGTGGGGGGTATCCACTGTTTAGGCACACAGGGGCTCTCCAAATACGACATGGCGTCCAATCTCAATTCCAGCCAAAAAAGTCAAATGGCGCTGCTTCCCTTCCGAGCTCTGCCATGCACCAAAATAGTGGTTTACCCTCACATATGGGTATCAGCGTACTCAGGACTAATTGCACAATAACTTTTGAGGTCCTTTTATCCTTTGGAAAATAAAAATTGGGATGAAAAGATCATTTTTGTGGAAAAAACATGATTTTTTAATTTTACGGCTCTACGTTATAACCTTCTGTGAAGCCCTTGGGGGTTCAAAGCTCTCACTACACATTTAGATAAGTTACTTGGGGGTCTAGTTTCCAAAATGGGGTCACTTGTGGGGGGTTTCCACTGTTTAGGCACACAGGGACTCTCCAAATGCGACATGGCGTCCAATCTCAATTCCAGCCAAAAAAGTCAAATGGCGCTGCTTCCCTTCCGAGCTCTGCCATGCACCCAAATAGTGGTTTACCCCACATATGGGGTATCAGCGTACTCAGGACTAATTGCACAATAACTTTTGGGGTCCTTTTATCCTTTGGAAAATAAAAATTGGGATGAAAAGATCATTTTTGTGGAAAAAACATGATTTTTTAATTTTACGGCTCTACGTTGTAACCTTCTGTGAAGCCCTTGGGGGTTAAAAGCTCTCACAACACATTTAGATAAGTTACTTGGGAGTCTAGTTTCCAAAATGGGGTCACTTGTGGGGGGTTTCCACTGTTTAGGCACACAGGGACTCTCCAAATGCGACATGGCGTCCAATCTCAATTCCAGCCAAAAAAGTCAAATGGCGCTGCTTCCCATCCGAGCTCTGCCATGCGCCCAAATAGTGGTTTATCCCCACACATGGGGTATCGATGTACTCAGGAGAAATTGTACAACAAATATTGTGGTTCATTTTCTACTGATACCCTTGACAAAATTTTAAAAAATTGTGTCGAAAGAAAAATTTTGAGAAAAAAAGTTAAATGTTAATTCTTTCCTTCCACATTGCTTCAATGCTTGTGAAGTACCTAAAGGGTTAATAAACTTCTTGAATGTAGCTTTGAACACGTTGAGGGGTGCAGTTTTTATAATGGTGTCACTTTTGGGTATTTTCTGTCATATTGACCCCTCAAATTCACTTCAAATGTGAGGTGGCCCCTAAAAAAAATGATTTTGTAAATTTTGTTGGAAAAATGAGAAATTGCTGGTCAACTTTTAACACTTATAACTTCCTAACAAAAAAAAATTTTGGTTCCAAAATTGTGCTGATGTAAAGTAGACATGTGGGAAATGTTATTTATTAACTAATTTTTGTGACATATCTCTCTGATTTAATGGCATAAAAATTAAAAGTTTGAAAATTGCAAAATTTTCAAAATTTTTGCCATATTTCCGTTTTTTTTCATAAATAAACGCAAGTTATATTGAAGAAATTTTACCACTATCATGAAGTACAATATGTCTCGAGAAAACAATCTCAGAATCGCCAAGATCCGTTGAAGCGTTCCAGAGTTATAACCTCATAAAGAGACAGTGGTCAGAAATGTAAAAATTGGCCTGGTCTTTAACCTACAAAATGGCTTGGTCGTTAAGGGGTTAAAAAGTCTTCATTTATTGATATCCACAACGCATTTCAACGGAATAGCTCCGTCTTCCTCAGGTGGCAGTTATGCATAGAATGGAGTAGGAAAGCTATATAAAGGTGGAGCAGCAAATGAAAATTAAAAGGCAATTAATCAGAACACCCACATGATTAAAAATGCAAATATGACTGCAAAAAAGAAAAAACAAAAAAAACAATAAAAAAACAGATAAATTGAATAAAGGCAACCTAAAAACGACATAAAAACAATGTACACAGGGAAAAATAAATGGAAATAAATAAATAAATCTCAAAATGCATACCGTTTTTTTCGGACTATAAGACGCACCGGACTATAAGACGCACCCAGGTTTTAGAGGTGGAAAATAGGGAAAAATATATTTGAAGCAAAAAATGTGGTAAAATATTTAATAACATAAATAACATACTATTATATGTGGTACTATTATATATAATAGTATGTTATTATGTTGGAAGCTACGGGTAGGAGATGGTGCAGCGGGACCAGTGTGGTGTCTGTAAAGTACTATGTGAAGACGCTGGAGGGTGAGTATATGAATGGGGGCACAGGGCTTATATTTAAAGCACCACTCCAGCACTGCAAAATAGCACTGAAGTGCTGCTTTAAGATCCCATGGGAGAACTATAACTCCCAGCATGTCCTGCAGATCCTATGGCATGCTGGGAGTTATAGTCAACCACAGGATGGCAGAGTGATTTTTTATGTGCTGTCATTACTAACCTTTTAATTAATTCTCTGTTGTACAGTGTGTCTGCAGGACCTGTGATGACATCATGAAGAGGCAGGGCTTTGTGCGGTCATGTGATGCTCCAGCCCACCCTCTTCATGACCTCATCACAGGTCCTCCACAGGAGCATTCAGCATCGCATCAGCACAGCCTCCAGGTATGCGATGCCTCCTGCTGCACTCTGCCTCCTGCCGCCTCCTTCTCCTTCCAACACACATCTCCCCAGCTGCTGCAGGAATCCAGCGCTGGGGAACCATGTGGCTCTGTCATTTGCTTCTCCCCACTCACTGCTCAGCTGATAGGAGGGCGGGGAAGCGGCTAATGAATATTCACTGCACTTAAGTATCGGGACCAGTGGTTTCCCCAGTGCTGGATTCCTGCAGTGGAGGGGATATTTTCCTGCCTCCTGCGATCTCACTTCACCGCTGCACCCTGCCCCCTCCCCACGTTACATTCTGACTAGTGTTGAGCGATACGATAATGCAAATATCGGCTATTGGCCGATATTAGCTCTATCGGCCTTTCGATAATTCGTTTCGATATTTTCGTCTTATCGAATACCGGAATCGGATTTGTCACTGTCACTGTCTGTGTCCGTCGGTCGGGTCTGTCACTGTCAGTGTCCGTCGGTCGGGTCTGTCAGGAGTCAGCGGCACTTACCTGGCAGAAGATCTCCGGCAGTCACGTCCTGGACTGCTTCATGGCCGCCATCCTCTTCTCCCCGGCGGTCACATGCAGTTTCTCGCGATAACTGCAGTGACTGCTGGGTAATCCCGGCCGTAAAGCAGTCAGTCCGATGACATCACCGCCGGGGAAGCAGGTAATCAGCTGTGCTGCGTTGCGATGACAGGCTCTGCCTGTCATTGCGATGTAGCAGAGCTGGATCGTCGTGGGACTGTCGTTACTATGGACTGCGTCGGACAGGTGGTATACTGTTGGTTTGTTTTTTTTCTTTTTTTACAGGAGATCGATGGCGTCGCAGGAATGAGAGTACAATAAAAGAAATGAAAACTGTGTTGTCTCTTTTATTTCATTAAAAGACTTTTTTCTTGCTTTGTCTTTTTTTTATGCATTTAATAACTTTGGGATTAATAATGGATCGGTGTCTTATTGATGCCTCTCCATTATTAACCGGGCTTATTGTCACCGTGCAATCAACGGTGACATTAACCCCTTATTACCCCGCTTGCCACCGCTACAGGGCAAGTGGGAAGAGCCGGGTAAAGTGCCACAATTGGCACATCTTTTGATGCGCCAAATGTGGGGCTGCTGTAGCCTGGTATTATCAGGCTGTTGAGGGCCAAAATCCATGGGCCTTGACAGTCTTTTAATACCAGGCCGCAGCAGTCTGCATTTTACTTGGCTGGTTAACAAAAATAGGGGGACCCCTACGCCGTTTTTTTTTTCGAGGGGATCCCCTATTTTTGTTAACCAGCCAAGCTAAGCAGACTGCTGTGGCCTGGTATTATCAGGCTTGCAAGGTCCATGGATATTGGATCCTTACCAGCCTGAAAAACCAGGCCTCAGCGGTCTGCTTCATCTGGCTGGTTAACAAAAATAGGGGGGACCCCAAGCCATTTTTTTTCGAGGGGATCCCCTATTTTTGTTAACCAGTTCCCTCTGACGTCACTGATTGTGTCCATGGCTGACCTGAAGTGAAAGTGGAAAGCAATCAATTAAGCTTTCCACTTCCTCTCCTGTCAGCCAGGAGAGGAACTCATTCATTTGGGGGTTTACTGTGAGGCTGCAGCATTAGCTGCGGTCCCTGCAGTAAACATTAACCCTTTCTGATGGATTACACCGTGGGACCTGACTGTACATCGGATTGGTAAGAATAATTTTGCTTTATTATTTTATTTTTATTACAGGAAATGGTTTTAGCAGGTAAATAAAATATGGTCAAAAACTGTGTGATTATTTCATTAAACTTCTTTTTTATTAAAGTGTGTGTGTGTTTGATTTTTCTTTCATACAATAGGATTAATAATTGATAGTTGTCTGATTGACAGCTCTCAATTATTAACCTGGCTTAAAGTGACCTTTCAATTGCAAGGTAATTTTAACCCCTTATTAACCCATTCGCCACCGCTACAGGGCAATGGGAATAGACGGGCAAAGTGCCAGAAAGGGCAAATCTAATTAGAGATTTGCCCTTTCTGGGGTGTCTGGGGGCAGATGTTAGTAGCCGGGGGGGGCAAAAATAATGGTCCCTCTCTGGGCTATTATTATCTGCCCCCACTCACTGGCTTTGTCTGTCTGGTTGCGAAAATAGGGCGGGAGCCCACGCATTTTTTTTCAGCAATTTTACACCTCATATATATATATACATGTCATTGAATTTGTGACACATATATATATATTTATATTTATAGTTCATACACTTCTACATAGTATAATAGCCGCTAATTCAATTGCCGGCTTTTGTGAAAATGCAGAACCCGACATGAAATGACACTTGGTTTACATAGAGTTAACCATGTCTTTTCATGTAGTTTGATATCTGATTTGCACAAACAATTACATGAGTGTTAGTGTGCAAAATTTCACACCTGTAGGGGTTAATTAAAGGTGTAAATTCGTAGCAAAAAAGTCCGTTTTTTTTACAACGAATTTACACCTTTAATTAACCCCTACAGGTGTGAAATTTTGCACACATAGACTGATGTAATTGTTTGTGCAAATCAGATTGCAAATGACATGAAAAGACATGGTTAACCCTATGTACACCAAGTGTCATTTCATGTCGGGTGCTTCTGTCTTTTCACAGAAGCCGGCTTTACCCGGCAATTGAATCAGAGGATATTTTACTATGTAGAAGTGTATAAACTATACATATATGTAAATATATATGTCACAATGACATGTATATATATATTATATATATATATATATATATATTATGTTTCTATGTGTGTATATTTAGTGTTTACAAGGAAATAAAGGTTTTTTTTAGTTGCGATATTTTGTTCCCATAGACTTACATTGGACTTCCGGTATCGAAATCGGATATCGACGATATTTAGTGCTATCGGCGATACAATTTCGATACGATATTTTTAGATATCGAGCACTATCGCTCAACACTAATTCTGACCATAAGACGCACCCACACTTTCCTCCCAAATTTGGAGGAAAAAAAGTGCGTCTTATGGTCCGAAAAATACGGTATATTACGTGACTTTTTCAATAGTGAGGTTTAACCCTCAGGGGCCAGTGTACCAAGTTTAAAAATCCAGAAACTCTCCCTTGTTATTAGATTATTATACCGATCAGGCATATCATCTGGTATCTGGTCAATAACAGTGAGTTTTAACAAATTCAAGTTCTTTTGGTGCACTAGGGAGAAATGTTATGAGAGACTGTGCAGCATGAACCCATTTCGGATATTTTGACGGTGCTTGTTGAGCCTTGCATGCATCGTCTGTATCGTCCGACCCATGTACTGCAACCCACAACCGCACTCAATTAAATAAATAATGTAGCACGATTGGCAATTGACATGACAGTTGATTTTAAAACTGGTGCCTGTGGTACGAGATTGAAATTCTTGCACCCCATTCATAATAGAGACGCGACATAAACACTTAGAGGTCCTACATGCACAACAACCCGGATTAGACTTTATCCGGGTTGACGATGAAGATAAGGAATTGAGAGTTGTGTTTCTGGGGGCAACTAGATTTCGAAGAGTTCGGTTTTTCCGAAAAATCAACAATAATTTTGGGCCTAGTAGCAGTGTCTACTAGTCAGCGGATTAACCCAGCTGTTAAGCAAGCTACACCACCTGTACTTTGGACACTTAATTTTTTCAAAGGAAATGCTTCGGGCCCCCAGGACAATCAGTGAAGAGCATCGGGGAGGCACCCCAAGGCACAGGGGCTGTGAGTGGGGGTAGGACACCTTGCGGTGGACCGTCAAGCTCGATCCTTATAAAAGCTTTTTAACTGCAGCAGCTTTACTGGACGCTACTGGAGCTGGCATTACCGCGGCTGCTGACATGAGACTTGCCCTCCAATAGATCCTTTTAAAAGGATTTAAAGTGTACTCATTCAAATTAGAGAGACAATTTAAATAAAAAAGATTAGACCTGCCTCCACCGCAGGGGGGCTCGCTCGACCCACCAGCGGACAGGCACCAGTATTGGGAGAGGGGGGCTGGCCTACAGGGTCCACCGCAGCTCTGGCACAAACCCGGCGACATGCAGGTCGCACGGGCAGGAACTGACTGGCCGTGTTGGCTTGGCACTTTTTTGGTTTTAGAAGGGCATGTGTTGTGAATGTGCTAGAAATGAATTCTGAGCAGAAGCTCCCTCTGGTGGTTACAAACAGTACTGAACTATCCAATGAAGATTGTGAAGATTGGCGATCAGGTGTTACTGACTGGTCTTATATAAGGGAGGTTCCCTCCCATCAGGGTTGCCGGTGATCAATTGTTCTGGTCTCATCTTTGATTCCTGTTCACTTTGTAGCTTGCTGTTTCGTGCCTGCATCTTCTTCTAACAGATAAGACATTTTCTTCTTTTAGTTTTTTGTGCTTGCTTTTTGCATTTTGTCCTGCACTTCTGTGGGGGTCTGCCGGGTCCCCTCCGGGGGCTTGTGCTCCTCTCAGTTTAGTTCAGCCACTGTTGTTTGTTCATTTGCCTTTTCCAGTTTTTTCGGTGGCTGCTGTTTAGTTTTGTTACACCAGAGAACTAATTTAGGTGGTAGAGGTCGTGTGATCTCAGGTGTTTTTGTAATTAGTAGAGTTGGTACTTTTCAGAGTTTTTTGGGATTGCAGTAAGTGTCCTTCCTATCCTTTTCTATTTAGGAAGTTTGGGCCCCAACGTTTGCTCATACTATTTTCTGTCTGTGTCTGTATTTTCCTCTTGTCTAACCGCCATTACATGTTTGGGGGCTTTCTATGTTCTTTGGGGATCTGCTCCAGGGCAGATAGTTTTCCTCTTTCTGTCTTTAGGTGTAGTTAGCTTCTCAGGCTGTGACGAGGCGTCTAGGACCAACGTAGGTACGCTCCACGGCTGCCTTTAGTTGTGGTGGTTAGTCAGGGTACTGCAATCCCATAGGTTCCAACCTCTCTGGTGTATTTCCTTTTTTGCCTGCTCTCCTCAGCTACCAAATCATAACAGTATCACCGGCCATAAAAACTGATATTTGTATGGTACTCATAGAAGGGAAAAATAGTGTTAAAGAAAGAAGATTGTCAGAGTTGTCAGAGATTTTTTTTTTTTCCCTCTGTTTCTCTGAATGCTGAGGAGGATTTTTTTTTCTCTCAATGGAGTTTGCACAGTTGTCTGGCCGTGTGGATCAGCTTGCCACTGAAGTTCGGAGTATTGCTACCTATCTTGCAGGGTTGCCTGTTGTGGAACCTAGGATTCCCATGCCAGATTTGTTTTTAGGGGATCGAGCTAAATTTCTGAATTTCAAAAATAACTGTAAGTTGTTTTTTGCCTTGAAATCTAAGTCCTCAGGGAACGCAGCACATCAGGTTCAAATTGTCATCTCTCTCCTGCGCGGCGATCCTCAGGATTGGGCTTTTTCCCTGACACCTGGGGATCATGTTTTGAGTAATGTTGATGCATTTTTTCAGGCTCTGGGGTTATTGTACGATGAGCCTAATGTCACTGATCAAGCTGAAAAAGCCTTGTTGGCATTAAATCAGGGGCTTGAGGACGATGAGTTATACTGTCAGAGATTCCGAAGGTGGGCAGTCCTGACCAAATGGAATGACGATGCTTTGGCAGCCCTTTTTCGGAAGGGTCTGTCAGAGAATGTAAAGGATGTTATGGTGGGATTCCCTGTCCCCTCTGGTCTCAATGATTCTATGTCATTAGCGATTCAAATTGACAGACGTTTGCGTGAGCGTAGAAGTATGCGTGGAACAGTGTTGCCTTGTAAACCAGCTTCTGAACCCATGCAGTGTGATAGAGTGGCTTCTGGGGCACAGCGTCATGAGTTTCGTAAACGCAATGGGTTATGTTTCTACTGTGGTGATGCCTCTCATGCTATTTCAGTCTGCCCTAAGCGGGGAAGACGTTTTGCACGTTCAGTTGTCTTGGGTAGTGTTCAGACGAAATTTTTGTTGACTGTTACCCTGATTTGCTCCCTGTCCACATTTTCTGCTCAGGCTTTTGTTGATTCGGGAGCAGCTATTAACCTGATGGATTTTGATTTTGCTAAACGTTGTGGGTTTCCCTTGATACCCCTACGGAAGTCTATTCCCCTACTGGGGATCGATTCTACCCCTTTGGCTGAGAATAAACCTCAGTTCTACTCAGGTGATAATGAGGGTTGAACCTGATCATCAGGAGAGTTGCAAATTTTTGGTGCTGTATAATCGGCATGACATTATCGTACTGGGTTTCCCTTGGTTACAGTCTCATAATCCTGTTTTGGATTGGAAATCTGTGTCTGTAACCAGTTGGGGCTGCCAATGTGTTAATACCAACACTCCTGTTTTTTCTGCCTCCCCCCAGGCTCAGGATGTTCCTGACTTTTTGACTGACTTTTCTGATGTGTTTAGTGAAAGTAAATCTGAATCCTTGCCCCCCCCATAGGAGCTATGACTGCGCTATTGAATTAGTGCCTGGTAGTAAATTCTCTAAAGGTCGCCTTTTTAACTTGTCTGTACCTGAACATGACGCTATGCGGTCTTATATCAAGGAGTCATTGGAGAAGGGTCATATCAGACCATCCGCTACACCCTTGAGTGCCGTTTTTTTCTTTGTGGCCAAAAAGGATGGTTCATTAAGGCCGTGTATTGATTATCGTCTCTTGAACAATATCACTGTGAAATATCAATATCCGTTACCCTTGATTTCTGACCTGTTTTCCAGGGTGAAAAGTGCTACTTGGTTTACCAAGTTGACCTCAGGGGGGCATATAACCTTATTCGCATTAAGCACGGGGATGAATGGAAGACGGCATTTAATACCCCAGAGGGGCATTTTGAGTACCTAGTGATGCCCTTTGGGCTCACTAATGCTCCTTCTGTCTTCCAGTCCTTCATGAATGACATTTTCAGGGATTTTGTGGATAAATTTCTGATTGTTTATTTGGATGATATCTTGATTTTTTCCAATGACTGGGACTCTCATGTGAAACATGTTCGGACTGTGTTCCAGATTTTGAGAGAGAATGCTCTGTATGTGAAGGGATCAAAGTGTCTTTTTGGCGTACAGAGGATCTCATTTCTGGGATTCATTTTGTCCCCATCTGTTATTGAAATGGACCCGGTCAAGGTTCAGGCCATCTGTGATTGGGTCCATCCTACTTCATTAAAGGCTCTTCAAAGATTCTTGGGTTTTGCCAATTTTTATCGTCAATTTATTGGTAATTTCTCTGTTATTGTTAAACCATTGACTGATTTGACCAAAAAGGGTTCTGATGTGGTGAATTGGCCTCCTGAGGCAGTCTCTGCGTTTCAGGAACTTAAGCAGAGATTCACTTCTGCTCCTGTTCTACGGCAGCCTGATGTTTCTCTGCCATTTCAGGTGGAGGTTGATGCCTCTGAAATTGGGGCAGGTGCTGTTTTGTCCCAAAGAGATCCAGAGACCTCTAAAAGTAACCCTTGTGCCTTTTTCTCTCGAAAATTTTCTCCAACTGAACGTAATTATGACGTGGGTAATCGGGAGTTATTGGCCATGAAGTGGGCTTTTGAAGAGTGGAGACATTGGCTGGAGGGAGCCAAACATCAGGTGGTGGTCCTCACGGACCATAAGTATCTGGTTTATCTGGAATCAGCCAAGCGACTTAATCCTAGACAGGCCAGGTGGGCCTTGTTTTTCACACGTTTTAATTTTGTGGTTTCCTTTCTTCCTGGCACTAAGAATGTTAAGGCGGATGCCCTCTCGAGGAGTTTCCTTGCGGACTCTCCTGAGTTATCTGAGCCTGCTGTTATTTTGAAAGAGGGTGTAGTTCTTTCCGCCATCTCGCCCAATTTGAGACTGGCTCTGGAAGGGTGTCAGGAGGATAAACCCGAGCGCTGCCCTATTGGGAAATTGTTTGTCCCAGACCGGTGGAAAAAGAGTGTGATGTCTGAGATTCATTGTTCCGCGTTGGCCTGTCATCCCGGAATTTTTGGTACCAGAGACTTGGTTAGTCGGTCCTTTTGGTGGCCTACTTTGTCTCATGACGTCAGGGAATTTGTGCAGTCCTGCGGGACTTGCTCTCGCTCCAAGCCTTGCTCTCGCTCTAGTGGTTTGTTGATGCCATTGCCTGTGCCCAAGAGACCATGGACCCATTTCTCTATGGATTTCATTTCCAACCCCCCTGTTTCTCAGAGAATGAACGTTATCTGGGTGATTTGTGATAGGTTTTCCAAAATGATACATCTTGTGCCATTACCTAAGTTGCCTTCCTCCTCTGAATTGGTGCCTTTGTTCCTTCAGCACGTGGTTCGGTTACACGGCATCCCTGAGAACATTGTGTCTGACAGAGGAGTCCAGTTTGTTTCCAGATTTTGGAGGACTTTTTGTTCTAAACTTGGTGTTCAATTGTCTTTCTCCTCGGCTTTTCATCCTCAGACCAATGGACAAACTGAGAGAACAAACCAGACATTGGAGACTTATCTGAGATGCTTTGTGTCTGCTGATCAGGATGACTGGGTCTCTTTTTTGCCTTTGGCTGAGTTTGCTCTTAATAATAGGGCTAGCTCTGCCACTTTGATGTCTCCATTTTTCTGCAATTTTGGGTTTCACCCTCGATTTTCTTCAGGACAGACGGAGGCTTCTGTCTGTCCAGGTGTTGACTCTGTTGTGGAGCGTATGCAGCAGATTTGGGACCAGGTAGTGGAGAGGTTGTCCCTCTCTCAGGAGAGGGCACAGCGGTTTGCCAACCGGCATAGGACTGTTGGTCCTCGGTTTGAAGTGGGGGACTTCGTCTGGTTGTCCTCAAGAAATATCCCTATGAGAGTTGCATCTCCTAAGTTTAAGCCTAGGTTCATTGGACCTTATAAGTTCATGGAGATTCTTAATCCTGTTTCCTTTCGTTTACTTCTTCCAGGGACATTTAAGATCCATAACGTGTTCCACAAGTCCTTATTGAAGAGGTTTGTCGAGCCAGTGGTTCCTATGGCTGTGCCTCCTGACCCTGTTTTGGTTGAGGGCAATCTGGAGTATGTGGTTGAGAAAATATTGAATTCTCGTTTTTCTAGACGGAAACTCCAGTATTTGGTTAAATGGAGAGGTTATGGTCAGGAGGACAATTCTTGGGTGTTTGCTTCGGACATCCATGCTAGGAGACTCATCCGTGCGTATCACAGAGCTCATCCTGACCGACCTGGTTGCTCAAATGAGGGTTCGGTGACCCCTCCTCAATGGGGGGGTACTGTTGTGAATGTGCTAGAAATGAATTCTGAGCAGAAGCTCCCTCTGGTGGTTACAAACAGTACTGAACTATCCAATGAAGATTGTGAAGATTGGCGATCAGGTGTTACTGACTGGTCTTATATAAGGGAGGTTCCCTCCCATCAGGGTTGCCGGTGATCAATTTTCTGGTCTCATCTTTGATTCCTGTTCACTTTGTAGTAGCTGTTTCGTGCCTGCATCTTCTTCTAACAGATAAGACATTTTCTTCTTTTAGTTTTTTGTGCTTGCTTTTTGCATTTTGTCCTGCACTTCTGTGGGGGTCTGCCGGGTCCCCTCCGGGGGCTTGTGCTCCTCTCAGTTTAGTTCAGCCACTGTTGTTTGTTCATTTGCCTTTTCCAGTTTTTTCGGTGGCTGCTGTTTAGTTTTGTTACACCAGAGAACTAATTTAGGTGGTAGAGGTCGTGTGATCCCAGGTGTTTTTGTAATTAGTAGAGTTGGTACTTTTCAGAGTTTTTTGGGATTGCAGTAAGTGTCCTTCCTATCCTTTTCTATTTAGGAAGTTTGGGCCCCAAAGTTTGCTCATACTATTTTCTGTCTGTGTCTGTATTTTCCTCTTGTCTAACCGCCATTACATGTTTGGGGGCTTTCTATGTTCTTTGGGGATCTGCTCCGGGGCAGATAGTTTTCCTCTTTCTGTCTTTAGGTGTAGTTAGCTTCTCAGGCTGTGACGAGGCATCTAGGACCAACATAGGTACGCTCCACGGCTGCCTTTAGTTATGGTGGTTAGTCAGGGTACTGCAATCCCATAGATTCCAACCTCTCTGGTGTATTTCTTTTTTGCCTGCTCTCCTCAGCTACCAAATAATAACAGTATCACCGGCCATAAAAACTGATATTTGTATGGTACTCACAGAAGGGAAAAATAGTGTTAAAGAAAGAAGATTTTCAGAGTGTCAGAGATTTTTTTTTTTTTTTTTCCCTCTGTTTCTCTGAATGCTGAGGAGGATTTTTTTTTCTCTCAATGGAGTTTGCACAGTTGTCTGGCCGTGTGGATCAGCTTGCCACTGAAGTTCGGAGTATTTCTACTAGTGTTGAGCGATACGATACCGCAAGTATCGGGTATCGGCCGATATTAGCTGTTTCGGCCTTTCGATACTTAGTTCCGATATTTTCCATATATCGTATACCGGAATCGGAAGTTCCCATAATTCTTTGAGAGGCAATGTGATTTTAGTCAGCCAATGAGGAATCCTAAGAAGTGTGGGCACATCCTGTACTGCTGCGGTCATGTTAACTAATGGCATGGCTGTGATTGGATGCTGAAATGATGTCAGAATGCACTATAAAAGGCGCCGCCGCCATTTTAGCGTCACTGTGCTGTGAATTCAGTAAGGGACAGAACGCTGCTGTGCTGACTCTGAGGGACAGTTAGAGATTGCGATTTAGTGTACTGTGCTGTAGGCAGGCTAGCACCAACCGCTGTGTAAAGCTTCCTTTTGCCTGCAGTGTTGTTTTAACAGCTCTGCAAGGTGTGTGTGAGTGCAGGTGACGCTGCAGTTTGCTCTGCATGCAACGCTGTCTGTAGGCATCTGCACGTGTCACTCACAGACTCTTTTCTTTTTCTTCAGTGTAATTCTTGCTGCTCCATGCAATTTAACTATTAGTGTGACGCGCTTCCATCCGTATCCAATACATTGGTTGCAAACACTATAGAAGTAGACAAAGGAGTAGCCTTTCACAGATTGTGAACAGTTGTGTTTCAGTGTTCACTTCAGTCTGTGTTTTTTATTTTTTGAGTGCACATCACGCTCCAGTTACTTGTTCAAGCACTGCTGCTTGTACTCTGCTGAGCGTGTCTCAGTGCCTCATCCTTTTCATTTCTCTCCAATTGGTTCTGCTCCATTCCATTTAAAATAAATATAATCTATTAGTGTGACGCGCTTCCATCCGTATCCAATACATTGGTTGCAAACACTATAGAAGTAGACAAAGGAGTAGCCTTTCACAGATTGTGAACAGTTGTGTTTCAGTGTTCACTTCAGTCTGTGTTTTTTATTTTTTGAGTGCACATCACGCTCCAGTTACTTGTTCAAGCACTGCTGCTTGTACTCTGCTGAGCGTGTCTCAGTGCCTCATCCTTTTCATTTCTCTCCAATTGGTTCTGCTCCATTCCATTTAAAATAAATATAATCTATTAGTGTGACGCGCTTCCATCCGTATCCAATACATTGGTTGCAAACACTATAGAAGTAGACAAAGGAGTAGCCTTTCACAGATTGTGAACAGTTGTGTTTCAGTGTTCACTTCAGTCTGTGTTTTTTATTTTTTGAGTGCACATCACGCTCCAGTTACTTGTTCAAGCACTGCTGCTTGTACTCTGCTGAGCGTGTCTCAGTGCCTCATCCTTTTCATTTCTCTCCAATTGGCTCTGCTCCATTCCATTTAAAATAAATATAATCTATTAGTGTGACCGCTTCCATCCGTATCCAATACATTGGTTGCAAACACTATAGAAGTAGACAAAGGAGTAGCCTTTCACAGATTGTGAACAGTTGTGTTTCAGTGTTCACTTCAGTCTCTGCGTAATAACCACACTTAGGCCTTATAACTTTTCTGACTTTCTTTATCAATCTACCAAGATGAAGAAGGCAGGGAGTAAGGCACGTGGTCGTGGCCGTGGAGTTTCAGCAGGGAGAGGACGTGGGGATTCTGTGGCTGCTGCCGCCCTCAGTGACACAGCATCCACCAGTTTTACCCATGAGCGTTCCTTTATGCGCACTTTGGTAGGAGCTCGGCGTGCCCCCCTGCTGCGGAAAGAAGAAATTGAAGCCGTTGTTGGTTGGATGGCAGCCAATGCATCGACTTCATTTCCTTCCACCTCCTCTCAGGAACACAACACTGTTGAGCAACCATCTGTCTGTTCACCGCCTGTCAAATTGCCCAGGCAGTCAGAGAGTTCTGTACAGGAGCCAGCTGAGTCTCTGCTTCTGTTCTCAGAATCTGTTGGCTCGCAAACACGGGCACAGGCAAGCAGCATTCTGCAATTTGAAGAAGAGGGAGTATGCAGTGATGCGCAACAGCTGTGTCTCTCTCAATCTGAAGAGGCGGGTGAGCCAGTGCCGATGGACAGCACACCGCAGAACGCATCTTATGATGATGATGAGACTCAGCTGCCAGGTTTTGTGGAGCATGGTGCTGCCCAGACCATCCAACAGCAGCAGGTGTTGGAAAAGGGTAGTGGAGATGATGAAGTCTGAGACCCAACATGGCGTGAGCAACAGGAAGGTGGTGGGAGCAGCTCTGAGGAAGAGATTGGCCCAACGGTACAAAGAGGAGGGAGAGGTAGGCTGCAGACTCGCTTGCCTGTAGCCTCCAGTTTGGCACCTGTTGGGAGCAGTTCTCTTAGAAATGTCAAAATTGGCGCTCCCATGACTTGCACTGCGTGGTCCTTTTTTGACAGACTTGTAGATGATATTTGCTATGTTCAATGCAAGCTGTGTAAGCAAAAAGTTAAAAGAGGTAAAAATATCAGTAACCTGAATACCACAAATATGTGGAAACATGTACGGACAAAGCACGTAGCTGAGTTACAAAGACACACTGGAGATGTAGGCCAACCTACAGCAGCACCTACATCTTCAGGTCGTGTTGGAGCCTCTACCTCCAGCTCACACACACCTGGTTCGGCTTCCTCACAGGATCTCCATGGAAGAACCTCGGTCACTGTTGTCCATAGACAAACTGTTATTCCACCCACAGCAGCAAGTTCACAGTCATCGTCACACTCCCAGACCACAAAACAGCCATCGGTACCACAGGCATGGGATAAAAGACGGCCATACTCTGCAAACCATCCACGAGCACAGGCTCTGAATGCTGGCATTGCAAAACTCCTGTCCCTTGAAATGCTGTCATTCAGGCTGGTGGAGACTGACAGTTTCAGGAACTTTATGGCATTGGCAGTCCCACAATATAATATGCCAAGCCGATTTTATTTCAGCAGGCAAGCCGTCCCTGCTCTGCAAAAACATGTCGAGGGAAACATTAAACATGCGCTACTAAACGCCGTCAGTAGCAGGGTCCACCTGACCACCGATGCATGGACCAGTACCCATGGCCAGGGACGATACCTTTCCCTCACTGCCCATTGGGTCAATGTTGTGGAGCCGGGTACAGATCTTGCCAGTGGCGCTGTACGTGTTCTGCCAACTCCAAGGATTGCAGGAATCCAGTCTGTACACATTGATTCCTCCTCCTACTCCAGTTCCTCAGAATCATCGCTGCACGAGCCGTCACGGTATACCTCCACATGGACCCGTGAACGCTTACCTGTTGCGACCGATATGAGCACAGCCGTGGCCAAACGTCAACAGGCTGTCCTGAAATTAATTTCCATGGGGAATCAAAGCCACACAGCGCAGGAGCTCTGGGATGCCATCAAGCAGGAGAGCGACGTGTGGTTTTTGTCAGCTAATCTCCAGCCAGGCTTGGTAGTGTGTGACAATGGCCGAAATCTGGTGGCAGCTCTGGGCCTTGGCAACCTCACTCACATACCATGTCTGGCACATGTGCTCAACTTGGTCGTGCAGAGTTTTTTGAGGGACTATCCGGATCTTGATGCACTGCTGCACAAGGTCCGCCTAGAGTGCGCTCACTTGTGACGTTCCAGCATGGCCAGATCACGCATTGCAGCTCTGCAAGTCAGATTTCGCCTTCCTGAACATCGCATCATATGTGACGTACCCACCAGGTGGAATTCCACGTTACATATGTTGGAGCGGTTGTCTGAGCAGCAGCCAGCAGTAATGGAGTATCAGCTGCAACAGGCGCAATCAACTCGCAATTTGCGCCGTTCACACTTCACCACTACTGAGTGGGCCTCTATGAAGGACATCTGAGACGTTTTGCGTGCGTTTGATGTCTCAACGCGGATGGCGAGTGCAGATGATGCACTAGTCAGCATGACTGTCCCCCTTATCTGCCTGCTTCAGAAATCACTGAAAGCACTAAAGGAAGAGGTTTTGGAAGAGGTGGAGGATGAGGAGTCACAAATTCAATTACCTTCAGGACAGTTATCGCAACGTGGTTCCTCACAAAGGGCTGGGCAGGGCTCACTTTGTGAGGAGGATGAGGAGGAGGAGGAGGAGTCAATGGAGGAGGAAGAAATCCCTACAGAGGGAGGTACACAACGCTCTAGTCAGTATGTAGAGCGAGGGTGGGGTGATGCAGAGGAGGCAGAGATGACTCCTCTTCCAGAGGACAGCCTTTGTTGGCCAGTTGGGAGTCTGCAGCACATGGTTGATTTCATGCTTCAGTGCCTGAGAAACGACCGCCGCATCGCCCACATTCTCACCACGTCAGATTATTGGGTGTACACCCTCCTAGACCCTCGCTACCGGGACAACTTACAAACCCTCATCACACCGGTGAACCGGGACCGTAAAATGCAGGAGTACCAAGACACACTGGTGCAATCCATACTGTTGTACATTCCAGCCGAGAGAGCTGCTGCTGCTGCTACTGCTTTACAAAGCAGCTCTGTGCGTCGAGGCAGTGTAGACACCTCTACAACAAGAGGGAGCACAAGCAGCGCCTCTGCACAGGGCAAGAGCTGTATGTTACAAATGTGGCGAAGTTTTGTGACAGCGCCAGCAAGGACTACACCATCCGAGACGGCTCCAGTCACCAGGAAGAAACGTTTCCGTAAGATGGTGACAGACTACTTGGCTTTCCCTCTAAGTGTACTCCCAGATGCCTCTTCCCCTTTCAAATTTTGGGTCTCTAAGTTGGATACATGGCCAGAGCTTAGCCAGTATGCATTGGAGGTGCTGGCTTGCCCTGCTGCCAGTGTATTATCTGAGCGCGTCTTTAGTGCTGCAGGTGGTGTAGTAACAGACCGTCGCATGCGACTATCCTCAGAGAATGTAGACCGGCTTACTTTTCTGAAAATGAACAAGGCATGGATCTCACCTGAATTTGCCTGTCCGTTTTCAGATTAAATAACTGTTTGGCAACGTTTTCCATGTCTCCTGTTATGTTCATCTTTCTACCACCTGAACTCTACTCCCTGGGCTACAACACCGCCATTTGTTGCTCGTAAGTAATTGGCAGGGGTACTGACTCCTGGCCAGCCTGGTTACAGCACGACAGCTGTTTCCTGGCAGTGTGAACGTCAATTATCCTCCAATAAGTTGTGCTGTCGTGTTGCATTCGGGTTAGCCGACTCTATGGTGCCTGCAGTTTAGGTGATTCCTATGTGTGCTGTGGGATATGTAAATAAAGGCTGTTTCCATTGTGACAATAGGACAAGCACACACTGTAGGACTGTGTGATTCGGTAACTGCGGACGGCTTGCATCCTGTCAACTTACATTTTCATGGGTGCGTTCTGCTACCCGTCCGGGGTCCAGTACCGTCAACTGGTTCTCCCCAGTGCCTTTGGCCTAGGTGCCTCCATCTCCGTATCCGAGTTCCACCAACGTCTGCTGGTCCTTGGTAGTGCTTTGGAGCACAGGTACCTCCTGCTTAGTAACCGTGTCACAGTAACGTCAGCTGGTACTCGTTGTGACATTGCCTCTTTTCCTTCTGCTACCCGTCCGGGGTCCAGTACCGTCAACTGGTTCTCCCCAGTGCCTTTGGCCTAGGTGCCTCCATCTCCGTATCCGAGTTCCACCAACGTCTGCTGGTCCTTGGTAGTGCTTTGGAGCACAGGTACCTCCTGCTTAGTAACCATGTCACAGTAACGTCAGCTGGTACTCGGTTGTGACATTGCCTCTTTTCCTTCTGCTACCCGTCCGGGGTCCAGTACCGTCAACTGGTTCTCCCCAGTGCCTTTGGCCTAGGTGCCTCCATCTCCGTATCCGAGTTCCACCAACGTCTGCTGGTCCTTGGTAGTGCTTTGGAGCACAGGTACCTCCTGCTTAGTAACAGTGTCACAGTAACGTCAGCTGGTACTCGGTTGTGACATTGCCTCTTTTCCTTCTGCTGCCCCTCCGGGTTCCAGCACAGTCAGCTGGTCCTCGTTACTTCCATTGTCTCTTGCTCCATCTGATACCCGTCCGGGTTCCAGTAACGTCAGCTGGTTCTCGGAAATTAGACGACCTTAAAGACCACCCAGAAGAAGATGACGACAACAAGGACGACGAGCATGAAGCCAACCAGCCTGAACACCATCACAAAGAAAAAATAAAAGATTACCCAGAAGAAGATCACCAACAGGACAAAGAAGGTTAAGACAAACTACAAGATACAGAACAAGAGACAGAAGAACAATAAGCAGAAGATCAAAAAGCAGAAGAACATGAAGTATAAGACCAAAATGAAGAGCAAAATATATGCTCTAAATTCTAAGCAGAAGAAGACTAAGCAGTGTATGGGGGTTAGTCCGTTCCTCCTCGTGGTGCCCCTGGAAAATGCCTGCTGCTGCTGGCTAAACTGAACACGGACAAATACTGTTGTAATTTAAATCTTTTGTGACAGCAAGAACGGAAGGATGAACAATTCATACTTTTACAGATTACAAGTACAGGAATCTCTGTCACAAATAAGAATATGATGAAGAAGATGAAAATTTGAATATGAAGAAGATTAATAGTTTAATAATAACAATATGAGTAATGTAAACAAAAACATGAATAGCAAGAAGTTTAAGAAGAAGATTAAGAAGGTGAAGATGAAGAATAATTTGATGAGAAAGATGATGCTGCTGAAGATTATGAAGGAGAAAGTGTGGCACTGGCAAAAGTTAAAAAGGTGAAGAGCATGGAAGTTGTGAAACATACATATTTGCCAAAATAGAAAAAAGGTTAACAACATTGTCAATTTGTTCGTCAATCCAAACGTATTTCCAAAAAAATATATATTAATGCTATTCCAATGCATTGGGTTAAACATGTATGCCTTTATTGTCTCCTCAACCTCCCCCAATACATTCTACATTACTCTTTTTTGTTTTCCTTCATGTACAATTAACCAACAAGGCAAGAATGGGTTTTTTTAATGTCGATATTTGGTTCCCATAGACTTACATGGGACTTCCGGTATCGGAATCGGATATCGACGATATTTAGTGATATCGGCGATACCATTCCGATCCGATATTTTTAGATATCGAGCAGTATCGCTCAACACTAATTGCTACCTATCTTGCAGGGTTGCCTGTTGTGGAACCTAGGATTCCCATGCCAGATTTGTTTTTAGGGGATCAAGCTAAATTTCTGAATTTCAAAAATAACTGTAAGTTGTTTTTTGCCTTGAAATCTAAGTCCTCAGGGAATGCAGCACAGCAGGTTCAAATTGTCATCTCTCTCCTGCGCGGCGATCCTCAGGATTGGGCTTTTTCCCTGACACCTGGGGATCCTGTTTTGAGTAATGTTGATGCATTTTTTCAGGCTCTGGGGTTATTGTACGATGAGCCTAATGTCACTGATCAAGCTGAAAAAGCCTTGTTGGCATTAAATCAGGGGCTTGAGGACGCTGAGTTATACTGTCAGAGATTCCGAAGGTGGGCAGTCCTGACCAAATGGAATGATGACGCTTTGGCAGCCCTTTTTCGGAAGGGTCTGTCAGAGAATGTAAAGGATGTTATGGTGGGATTCCCTGTCCCCTCTGGTCTCAATGATTCTATGTCATTAGCGATTCAAATTGACAGACGTTTGCGTGAGCGTAGAGGTATGGGTGGAACAGTGTTGCCTTGTGAACCAGCTTCTGAACCCATGCAGTGTGATAGAGTGGCTTCTGGGGAACAGCGTCATGAGTTTCGTAAACGCAATGGGTTATGTTTCTACTGTGGTGATGCCTCTCATGCTATTTCAGTCTGCCCTAAGCGGGGAAAACGTTTTGCACGTTCAGTTGTCTTGGGTAGTGTTCAGACTAAATTTTTGTTGACTGTTACCCTGATTTGCTCCCTGTCCACATTTTCTGCTCAGGCTTTTGTTGATTCGGGAGCAGCTATTAACCTGATGGATTTTGATTTGGCTAAACGTTGTGGGTTTCCCTTGATACCCCTACGGAAATCTATTCCCCTACTGGGGATCGATTCTACCCCTTTGGCTGAGAATAAACCTCAGTTCTCTACTCAGGTGGTAATGAGGGTTGAACCTGATCATCAGGAGAGTTGCAAATTTTTGGTGCTGTATAATCGGCATGACATTATCGTACTGGGTTTCCCTTGGTTACAGTCTCATAATCCTGTTTTGGATTGGAAATCTGTGTCTGTAACCAGTTGGGGCTGCCAATGTGTTAATACCAACACTCCTGTTTTTTCTGCCTCCCCCCAGGCTCAGGATGTTCCTGACTTTTTGACTGATTTTTCTGATGTGTTTAGCGAAAGTAAATCTGCATCCTTGCCCCCCCATAGGAGCTATGACTGCGCTATTGAATTAGTGCCTTGTAGTAAATTCCCTAAAGGTCGCCTTTTTAACTTGTCTGTACCTGAACATGACGCTATGCGGTCTTATATCAAGGAGTCATTGGAGAAGGGTCATATCAGACCATCCTCTTCACCCTTGGGTGCCGGTTTTTTCTTTGTGGCCAAAAAGGATGGTTCATTAAGGCCGTGTATTGATTATCGTCTCTTGAACAATATCACTGTGAAATATCAATATCCGTTACCCTTGATTTCTGACCTGTTTTCCAGGGTGAAAAGTGCTACTTGGTTTACCAAGCTTGACCTCAGGGGGGCATATAACCTTATTCGCATTAAGCACGGGGATGAATGGAAGACGGCATTTAATACCCCAGAGGGGCATTTTGAGTACCTAGTGATGCCCTTTGGGCTCACTAATGCTCCTTCTGTCTTCCAGTCCTTCATGAATGACATTTTCAGGGATTTTGTGAATAAATTTCTGATTGTTTATTTGGATGATATCTTGATTTTTTCCAATGACTGGGACTCTCATGTGAAACATGTTCGGACTGTGCTCCAGATTTTGAGAGAGAATGCACTGTATGTGAAGGGATCAAAGTGTCTTTTTGGCGTACAGAAGGTCTCATTTCTGGGATTCATTTTGTCCCCATCTGTTATTGAAATGGACCCGGTCAAGGTTCAGGCCATCTGTGATTGGGTCCAACCTACTTCATTAAAGGCTCTTCAAAGATTCTTGGGTTTTGCCAATTTTTATCGTAAATTTATTGTAATTTCTCTGTTATTTTTAAACCATTGACTGATTTGACCAAAAAGGGTTCTGATGTGGTGAATTGGCCTCCTGAGGCAGTCTCTGCATTTCAGGAACTTAAGCAGAGATTCACTTCTGCTCCTGTTCTACGGCAGCCTGATGTTTCTCTGCCATTTCAGGTGGAGGTTGATGCCTCTGAAATTGGGGCAGGTGCTGTTTTGTCCCAAAGAGATCCAGAGACCTCTAAAAGTAACCTTGTGCCTTTTTCTCTCGAAAATTTTCCCAACTGAACGTAATTATGACGTGGGTAATCGGGAGTTATTGGCCATGAAGTGGGCTTTTGAAGAGTGGAGACATTGGCTGGAGGGAGCCAAACATCAGGTGGTGGTCCTCACGGATCATAAGAATCTGGTTTATCTGGAATCAGCTAAGCGACTTAATCCTAGACAGGCCAGGTGGGCCTTGTTTTTCACACATTTTAATTTTGTGGTTTCCTTTCTTCCTGGCACTAAGAATGTTAAGGCGGATGCCCTCTCGAGGAGTTTCCTTGCGGACTCTCCTGAGTTATCTGAGCCTGCTGTTATTTTGAAAGAGGGTGTAGTTCTTTCTGCCATCTCGCCCAATTTGAGACTAGCTCTGGAAGGGTGTCAGGAGGATAAACCCGAGCGCTGCCCTATTGGGAAATTGTTTGTCCCAGACCGGTGGAAAAAGAGTGTGATGTCTGAGATTCATTGTTCCGCGTTGGCCGGTCATCCCGGAATTTTTGGTACCAGAGACTTGGTTAGTCGGTCCTTTTGGTGGCCTACTTTGTCTCGTGACGTCAAGGAATTTGTGCAGTCCTGCGGGACTTGCTCTCGCTCCAAGCCTTGCTCTCGCTCTAGTGGTTTGTTGATGCCATTGCCTGTGCCCAAGAGACCATGGACCCATATCTCTATGGATTTCATTTCCGACCTCCCTGTTTCTCAGAGAATGACCGTTATCTGGGTGATTTGTGATAGGTTTTCCAAAATGATACATCTTGTGCCATTACCTAAGTTGCCTTCCTCCTCTGAATTGGTGCCTTTGTTCCTTCAGCACGTGGTTCGGTTACACGGCATCCCTGAGAACATTGTGTCTGACAGAGGAGTCCAGTTTGTTTCCAGATTTTGGAGGACTTTTTGTTCTAAACTTGGTGTTCAATTGTCTTTCTCCTCGGCTTTTCATCCTCAGACCAATGGACAAACTGAGAGAACAAACCAGACATTGGAGACTTATCTGAGATGCTTTGTGTCTGCTGATCAGGATGACTGGGTCTCTTTTTTGCCTTTGGCTGAGTTTGCTCTTAATAATAGGGCTAGCTCTGCCACTTTGATGTCTCCATTTTTCTGCAATTTTGGGTTTCACCCTCGATTTTCTTCAGGACAGACGGGGGCTTCTGTCTGTCCAGGTGTTGACTCTGTTGTGGAGCGTATGCAGCAGATTTGGGACCAGGTAGTGGAGAGGTTGTCCCTCTCTCAGGACAGGGCCCAGCGGTTTGCCAACCGGCATAGGACTGATGGTCCTCGGTTTGAAGTGGGGGACTTGGTCTGGTTGTCCTCAAGAAATATCCCTATGAGAGTTGCATCTCCTAAGTTTAAGCCTAGGTTCATTGGACCTTATAAGATATGGAGATTCTTAATCCTGTTTCCTTTCGTTTACTTCTTCCAGGGACATTTAAGATTCATAACGTGTTCCACAAGTCCTTATTGAAGAGGTTTGTCGAGCCAGTGGTTCCTATGGCTGTGCCTCCTGACCCTGTTTTGGTTGAGGGCAATCTGGAGTATGTGGTTGAGAAAATATTGAATTCTCGTTTTTCTAGACGGAAACTCCAGTATTTGGTTAAGTGGAGAGGTTATGGTCAGGAGGACAATTCTTGGGTGTTTGCTTCGGACATCCATGCTAGGAGACTCATTCGTGCGTATCACAGAGCTCATCCTGACCGACCTGGTTGCTCAAATGAGGGTTCGGTGACCCCTCCTCAAGGGTGGGGTACTGTTGTGAATGTGCTAGAAATGAATTCTGAGCAGAAGCTCCCTCTGGTGGTTACAAACAGTACTGAACTATCCAATGAAGATTGTGAAGATTGGCGATCAGGTGTTACTGACTGGTCTTATATAAGGGAGGTTCCCTCCCATCAGGGTTGCCGGTGATCAATTGTTCTGGTCTCATCTTTGATTCCTGTTCACTTTGTAGCTTGCTGTTTCGTGCCTGCATCTTCTTCTAACAGATAAGACATTTTCTTCTTTTAGTTTTTTGTGCTTGCTTTTTGCATTTTGCCCTTTACTTCTGTGGGGGTCTGCCGGGTCCCCTCCGGGGGCTTGTGCTCCTCTCAGTTTAGTTCAGCCACTGTTGTTTGTTCATTTGCCTTTTTCAGTTTTTTTCGGTGGCTGCTGTTTAGTTTTGTTACACCAGAGAACTAATTTAGGTGGTAGAGGTCGTGTGATCTCAGGTGTTTTTGTAATTAGTAGAGTTGGTACTTTTCAGGGTTTTTTTGGGATTGCAGTAAGTGTCCTTCCTATCCTTTTCTATTTAGGAAGTTTGGGCCCCAACGTTTGCTCATACTATTTTCTGTCTGTGTCTGTATTTTCCTCTTGTCTAACCGCCATTACATGTTTGGGGGCTTTCTATGTTCTTTGGGGATCTGCTCCGGGGCAGATAGTTTTCCTCTTTCTGTCTTTAGGTGTAGTTAGCTTCTCAGGCTGTGACGAGGCGTCTAGGACCAACATAGGTACGCTCCACGGCTGCCTTTAGTTGTGGTGGTTAGTCAGGGTACTGCAATCCCATAGATTCCAACCTCTCTGGTGTATTTCCTTTTTTGCCTGCTCTCCTCAGCTACCAAATCATAACAGGCATGACATGCCTATATCTGTGTCTCCCCCTCCTTTTACTCCTCCACCTCTTTTCTTTTCGCATGACTATACTGTATGAACTTGTCACTTTTCCATGTGTTAGTTGTGTCTTGTGAGCAATTTGTCAGCTTTTGGACACATTTGCTGTGTTTTCTATGTGTTTTCTATGTGTTTCTATGTGTTTTGGTTTGCCTGCCATTGGTTTTAACGGTGTTCGACGGTGTTCGACGAACTGTTCTTCGAACAGTTCGTCTAACACACGGCTGTTCGGCGAACCAAACCGAACTCGAACACTATGGGGTTGGCTCATCACTACTCCTCTTCAATTCATCAGCACCTTCCTCTGTGTAACCGTGTAAGGAGGTATAGTATGTGGGAAGGGGCACTTGAGTTTCATCAGGGTCACATTCTGGCTCAGTACACTGAGAGGGCAATGTAGTGCTCTTGTTGAATGTACCAGCACAATCATCTAGCAGTGGCTGTGCATCAGTTCACTCCATGTCAGATTCATCTTGGACTGGGGAATTCAGGATTTGACTTGATAACCCAGGCATGGTATGTGACAAGAGCTCCATGAAGTAATCTGAAGTGTGGCCTGCCGCATCCTTCACTTTTGGTGGGGGGAAGGACACAAGGAAAGGGGTTGTTCCTGACCAGAAGCCTGCACTGATGACTCAGTGCTTGGAGCTTTTGAAACTTCAGAAGAGGAGGAGATAGAGCTGGAGGCTGTTTCGGCAATGTAAGCCAAAACCTGTTCCTGATGCTCCGGCTTTAAAAGCGGTTTACGTAATCCCAGAAAAGGGAGCCTTCCAGGCCTTCTGGAGCCAGATGATGACGCAGGCTCAACACCTCCTGCCTTAGATGCTATTGTTATTTTGGCACTACCAGCAGATGCACCACCACCAACAACATCAATACCAGGTGGCCCTCCACGACCATGTCCGCGGCCTCTTCCACCATATTTGCTCATGTTTGTGGAAATGGACCCAAAATAACAGCAGATATATGGTACTGCATCAGAAGCGTACAGCTGTATACCGTCAAGGTGAAAAATTTTAATCTCCGTATATATTTGTGGAGTAACACACACTGTCACAGGCCCAGTATGGATAACACCAGAATATGAAAAGCAGAAAAAGTGTACTCTATCTGTAGTGTGCAGCTGTATACAGTGTTGGGGTAATTTTAAATCTTCGTATATATTTCAGGAGTAACACACACGGTCACAGGCCCAGTCAGGATAACGCCAGAATATGAAAAGCATAAAAAGTGTACTGTATCAGTAGTGTACAGCTGTATGCAGTGTTAGGGGAATTTTACATCTCTGTATATATTTCAGGAGTAACACACACGGTCACAGGCCCAGTCTGGATAACACCAGAATATGAAAATCACAAAAAGTGTACTCTATCAGTAGCGTACAGCTGTATACAGTGTTGGGGGAATTTTAAATCTCCGTATATATTTCAGGAGTAACACACATGCTCACAGGCTCAGTATGGATAACACCAGAATATGAAAAGCATAAAAAGTGTACTGTACTAGTAGCGTACAGCTGTATACAGTGTTGGGGTAATTTTAAATATCTGTATATATTTCAACAGTAACACACACACTCACAGGCTCAGTATGGCGTAGACCAGAATATGAAAAGCATAAAAAGTGTACTGTATCAGTAGCATACAGCTGTATATAGTGTTGAGGTAATTTTAAATCTCTGTATATATTTCAGGAGTAACACACACACTCACAGGCTCAGTATGGAATACACCAGAGTAAGAAAAGCATAAAAGTGTACTGTATCAGCAGCATACAGATGTATACAGTGTTGGGGTAATTTGAAATCTTTGTATATATTTCCGGAGTCACACACAGACGCTCTCTCATTATGGATTTGACCATAATACAGAAGGCAGAAAAACGGTAGTGTATAAGAAGATACCATGGATATATGGTTTTGGGGAAAATTGAAATCTCTGTATATATTTCCCGAGTCACAGACAGATAGTCAGCATGTATTTGTCCGTGATGCCAGCCGGTACACGGTAGTGTGAGGAGCGTACATCTCTATACGGTGTGGGAAAAAAATGAACGCTTGGTAACTGTGCAGAAAAAAAGAATAAAAGTATTAGTGCTGTGTAGGTGCTGTGCTAAAAAGCACTCTGCACAGCAGTGTACACACAGCAATACATGTAGCAGGCAACCTAATAATCAGCTCTACTGCTGCACACAAGCAATTCCTCCCCTGTCACTGGCAGGTAGCCTAAGAACTAGCGCTGCTTCACACAACAAAATTCTCCCTTGTCAGTGCACACTAACTGTACAGCTAATCGCTTTCAGCACAAGCACAGAATTATTGTTTTTTTCCTGCCTAACGCTCTCCCTACTGAGAACCAGCGTCAGCAACCTCTCCTTACGCTAAGATCGGCAGAAGTAAAATGGCGGTCGGCAGTGAGGGCTTTTATAGGCACTGTGACGCCACACAAAGCAAGCCAATCACTGCAATGCCCTTCTCTAAGATGGTGCTGGCCGCTGCCCATGTCATCGCGTTGCTCACAGTCTGCATGCTTGCTCATTGGCTGAGAAAAGGCCCTTCAAGCATTATGGGAAAACCGACTTTGGCGCTTGGGTCACCAAACGCATGGCGGACCTAACGCTATGGTCGGGCGAAACCCAACTTTGGCGAAAGTCGGTCTTTTTTGAATCTGACCGACCTGTTTCGCACAAGTATAGTTTGGAGCAATATATGGGGAGCATTATACACTGGAAAATTATATATAGGGCCCATCATACACTTGAGCATCATAGATAGGGCCCATTATAAACTGGAGCATTATATATGTGGCCCATCATACACTGGAGCATTATAAATGGGGCCCATCATACACTGGAGCATCATATACGGGGCCCATAATACACTGGAGCATCATATGGTGCCCATTATATATGGAGCATTATATAGGCTCATCATACACTGGAGCATCATCCATGGGCCCATCATATACTGGAGCATCATATGGGGCTCATTATATATGGAGCATTATATAGGCCCATTATACACTGGAGCATCATCCATGGGGCCCATCATATACTAGAGCATCATATGGGGTTCATTATTTATGGGGCATCATATAGGGTATGGAGCATCATATGGAGTACATATGGGGCCTATTCTGTATGTAGCATTATATGGAGCCCATTCTGTATGGAGCAATATATGGGGCCCATCATATACTGTATGGAGCTTTATATGCGGTTCATTATACTGTATGGAGCAATATGTGGGGCTCATTATACTCTATGGGACTGTCTTATACTGTATGGCACATTATATAGGGACCATCATATACTGTAGAATTATGTGAAGCTCATCAAATACTGTATGGAATATTATATGGGACCAATTATGTAAGGAGCAATATATGGGGCTCATTATTCTGTATGGCGCACTATGTGGTGACCATAATACTGCATGGAGGAATATTCTGTGCTGTTTTCGAGCTATTGTAGAATTTAAAATAGATATCAGTCATGTAATGTAAGAAGTGAAGTATTTGGCATTGTACTATACCTATATTTCTCTGCCTTATCGGAGCATCATGACTTGTGTTATGTATTAAAGGGGCCCACTGCAACTCTTTGGGCCGGGGCCCATGAAAACCTGAAGCCAGCCCAGCCACCCCCCCACAAATTTAGCCAAATAACCCCCAGTTTTCAATGCGTTACTATTATTATAATGTAAATTAAGGTTGACAAGCTTAAGCATAAGAATTGATGTCATTGGCATTGAAATGAGCACTGTAGGTGTGTTTACTGTCCTCCACTGCCTGCTGACTTTTTTTCCCCATTGACTTGCATTGGGGTCGGTTCCAGTTTTAGTCAGACCTTCAACTCTTTCCTATAGTCGGCCGATTTCGTTAGACTCGACTTTTGTGAAAGTCAGGTGGTCCAAAACCCGACTCGACCCTCCCGGAGGCAAAGTCGCTCATCTCTAGTGTTACTTTCGACTAACCTCTGCACTAATCCATACCTGCCACTCCCGACTCCAAGACTTCTCCTGAGCTGCGCCAATCCTCTGGAATGCTCTACCCCAAGAAATTAGGACTATCCACAATTTGCATGGTTTCAGGTGCTCCCTCAAAACACATTTGTTTAGAGCAGCCTTTCACGTTCACTAATCAAAGTCATTCTATGTGTAAGTGTGTGTGTGTAGCCCATTCACTATCTCAATCCATCCCTCACTCCCTCAAGATGGCTGGCACATCATTGTAAATACACCATTGTATATACACACCTGTACTTTGTATCTCCCCCAGCTCATTGTAGATTGTATGCTCTCACGAGCAAGGTCATCTTATTTTGCTTTAATTATTGTATTGTTAACGTTGTTACTTATGAATTGTGTTTTGAAACTGTTAAACTGTAAAGCGCTGCGGAATATGTTGGCGCTATATAAATAAAGATTATTATTATTATCTCTAGTGGTGGTGTCTGAAGAGACGTGGAGGATTGCCCACGAAAAATGTCTTCCCAGTTTAAAGGATAGGGTCTCCTATACTTGAAATGCCCATACACTAACGCTAACAAACATTTTCCCCTGGGGGGTACACATCAACATACTGTGCAAAAAATTTTCATTAAAAGGCCATCAAAAACACCTTTTCTACAATAAATTGGTTGTTGCATCACGGACCAAGGTCTACAACGTTCCCCCCTTTCTCTTTGTGTCCACAAATTGAGATTTTCAACAAATTGGTGTTGGAGGATTTTAAAACTATTGCTAGTAATAAGAAAGGAGATAATCTAACAAGGGCACAACGAAAAGCACTCAATGAATCTATGAGGGACATGGTTATAAAACCCGCTGACAAGGGGGGTAACGTGGTCATATTGCCGACGGAGCTGTACAGGAAGGAATCCTTCCGCCAACTTAAGGACAGGGAATCATATATGTTATTACCTCACAATCCGATAATTAAATTCTCAGGGATACTAAACTAGATCCTTGAGAGTGCCTTCACACAAGGCATTATCCCCAAGAAGATTTTGGAGGGCCTCTCTGTCAAAAATCCAGTGGTCCCTACTTTTTATTTCTTACCTAAGATCCACAAGGACCCACTGGTACCCCCGGGGCATCCAATTTTCTCTGGCATTGGAGTGATTTACGATCCAGTTTGCATATTCATTGAATATTACTTACATCCCTTGTGGAGACCTTGCCCTCCTATGTCAGGGACATGACAGACGTCCTGAGGAAGATTAATGGCCTCACATTAGACTCTGATATGCTCCTTGCTACGGTGGATGTTGAGTCACTATACACCAGTATCGGGCATTCAGATGGCTTGTAGGCAGTGGCTTTCTTCCTTGGCATAAGTAACTTGGTTCACACCTTGTGCTCCTCGGTGCTGGAACTCCTGAAATTTTCACATCCCCCTGTTGAAGCCCGCTACTAGCAACGCACGTCGGGGCTATTACCAACCAAGCTGGTCACCCTTGTCTCCCCACATGGGTAAGCACTGACACTTTACTGCACTATGCTGGGACAAGTATGTGGACATGCTTGATGATGGTGGTAATTGAGTGTGTGCAACAACAGGTGCAGGGCTGGAGGCATCTTCGCAGGCACCATGGACAGGGGATTGGCTTCAACGCACAACAGCGGAAGAGGCAGTGGTGTCACCCGGAGACACTGTTCCTGAACCCTGGGATTCGGCCCACAAAGTCGGGTGCTTTGCTGCCATGTGCCTGATCATGCTTGTGGTGGTCAGGCTGGTAGTTTTGCTACCCCTGCTGATGCGGGCATGGCAAGTTGTCATGTGTGCATTGCCACGAAGATCG
>JARQOD010000005.1:189877006-189901020 GCA_033576555.1 Oophaga sylvatica
GGCTACACATTTGCTTGCTTTCTTGTGGACTGAGTATGTCATAATCAATTGTGAGCTAACCTTTATATGTGTTTCACCCATGCCAGGTCTAGTGTATAGCTCTTTTCTTACTATGAAAGCTGTAGTTCATATTAGTTCACTTGTGTTGTATTTTACCCTTTCTTACCTTTGGTACCATCCATCGGTTCTTTCACTCCATCATTCAACCTTCTGCCTTCTTTCAATTCATTTTTTATCCCCCTTAAAATAAACCTGTTAATTTGCTTTCATCTCATCTCTTGTGAGTGTGTAATGAGCTTGAACAAGGGTTTGCCGAATTGACACCTAACAGAAGAGAAAGACCCACCTACATTCTTACAGAGTTTCTGCATAATTCAGGTGACTACACTGCACCAGAGTGATGTGAGAACTACAGGACACCCCGCCTACACAGACAGCCCAAAGGGGTGTTACATATATTTCCCCATTCTTTACTTGTAACGTCATGTTTTGCCTCAGGGTAAGTAACCTATTAACGTTTTACAGAAAGAATGATGAATTGTCATGTCAAGCTCTAATGCCTTTTGACAGGGGACATGAGGAGACATTTTAGGGTATTTTTTTTTATCCATAGATAACTATGAGTGCAAATTTACTTATTTCTTTAAAATGTTTTTTCAATCTCCTATACTGTCTATGTGATACATTC
This sequence comes from Oophaga sylvatica, assembly GCA_033576555.1. Taxonomy (NCBI): domain Eukaryota; kingdom Metazoa; phylum Chordata; class Amphibia; order Anura; family Dendrobatidae; genus Oophaga; species Oophaga sylvatica. Next base: position 189,877,695 of record JARQOD010000005.1, read on the forward strand.
AGCACCCAGATTTGTTTTTGACAAGTGTGCATACATGTTAGTTAATGATAGACATTACGCAGTAGTTTATTGTCTGATTGTTACAGTGAATTTGTATCGACCCGCCACCACAATTGTGGATTACCAGGGCAATGGGGTACTCAGAGCCGAGCCCATGGAAGTCTATGGGGTTTGTCACAGGTAGCGGTGGCTCGGTCTGTGGCCCTGGCGGTCTGGCGTATGTTGGGGGGTATATTTACAGGGGATAGATATATTTACAGTTCGTGACGCCACCTGTAGTCTCTGGTAATCTGTACCAGCGCTGCTGTAGAGCTCTGAGGGGATGGTGAGGCAGCTAGATGTCGGGTCCCCTACAGGTGGGACTCTTCCCTCAGGTCGATGGTTATGAAGGGGTAGTGCAGGAATGCAATCAAATAACACAGTCTCACACATCAGCGTCTTTCCATACCTTTACTTGTAAGATGGTAAGGCAGGTCCCAGGGAGGCTGATCCAAGGAGAATGTATTTCGAGATAGCAGCTGGACAAGTTAGGGGCCTCCTTTACTTTCACAACGATGAGTACAACCAGCATGAAGCGTAGTTCCCTCTATAACTCCAGCTATTCCAAAGCTGTACTGCCCAGTCAGTTTTGTGGTCGGAGCCTTCCTGTGAGAGAGCTGAATTCCTATCTTGTCCTGCAGAGACTCAAGGTCCTCACTCCCCCTGACCCCAGTTACGTACCGACTATTTAGGGGCTGCTTGCCGCGACCTAAGGTCCGATAAGCCTCTGGTTTTTTTACCACTAAGCTTGAAACTATAGTGATCCTTCGGTCCCCAGTGACCGGTAACAATGTGCAGGACTTCTCCAATCCAAAAGCACCTTTAAATATTCCTTCCACTGTGCCTTTCGCCTTGTCCGCGCTTGTAGCATAAACACTCACACTTGCAAAAAGTCATATAATCACTCCCTTCTTTTCCTTCCTTCAGAGTTAGTTACCAGACTCTCAGTAATCTTCTAGGCAGGAGCACGTCTCTGAACCTTCACTGTCCTTGAGACAGGAGACTGAAGTATTTCTGTACTAAACTCTTCCTTCTTTATCAATGTCTTCCAGTGAGGTACAGCTCTGACCAGGCTGAGGTGATCTATATCTCGCCCTTACTGGCCTCCACTTGCTGAACTGCTGATAGAACCAAGCTGGACTGCTTCCTCCCTCCAAGTCCCAGCTAGACTCCACACGTCTGCTCTGTCCGAAGACAGGAAACTGACTACTAAATTCACTCAACGAATCTACACTGACCACCCCCTACGAGTCACTACACTACCCTAAGGGTGTGTCTAGTGTATATTGAGTGAATGGGTATAGAGCATTAAACTGCTATCTCTCCACACATTCTCCAGGGTACTGCGTGTGCCTTCACACCAGGGCTACATATTCCCCCATGGTAAAAGACAGCACTCCCGGGCTGTAAAATACAAAGAGACAGAAATTTTGTTTATGCATTAAACATTAACATTAAACATTAATTCGTCCCATCCGGGAGGTAAGAATGTCTTGAACGTTGCAAACAAAACATTATATATAGAAATGTACAAATATTAAATAACATTTTCATATAAATAGACAATATGCTTGTGAAGGACCCGCACCAAACCTTCAACGTGGGTCCTGGGTGGGCTGCAGGACATCCGAATGCAGACCTCACTCAGTGCCACAACCACACGGGTTTTATTATTCAGAGGTAGTTGTGGTGGTTTTATGTAAAACCAAGATAAGGCACAAGGTGCAACTATATACAGATAAGTTCTGGGCTGGCACAGTCCTCAGCCTCTGAGTCCATTGTAAGAAAAAGACACATTATATCAAATCACATTATAATAAAGTGCAAAAACTTTTTATCTGATTACCCAGCCGGGCATTCTACTTTTGGCAATATATATATAAACACTATATACTCATTTAACTTGTGCAAAACATTTTCACTTTTATAAAACTTATGTACATCTTCTTAGTTGCGGTAAACCCTGTATGGGTCCTACCGTTCTTCACATTCTCTTGACTTCAATGACACTTTCCATCCCGGGGGCTGGAACAATGCGATGGTCCCTAGATCCCATTACTAACAAGTCGTGACCTGTTATTGGGGTTTGAGTTGCCACAGTTCTTGTGCGAACCTCTAGGGGCGCAACGGGTACTTTCTCCTTGCGAGACACCGATTGCGTTTCAATTTGCGTTACAGTTAGCGATATTGATCGTGTCATAGATTGCGATGGAAACTGGGTCGCAAGTTGCGATGTAGAAGGATGACAAGATAACGAAGAGTATGTAGACGTTGCTTCCATTTGCGAGGAACCTGCAGAGGGCGATGTTGGGGCACGGCCTGGTGCTGTTTGAGCTGGAGACGGGGACGCTGCGGTAATGGTGACGTTACCTGCGTCGGGGACGGGGTCACGGACGATGGCGACGTTAAGGGCATACCATCCCTTCATTCCCCAGTGTCGTGTATATGTGACAATGTCTCCATTAACTAGGTCCCTCCCGGGATGACCTTGCGGTAGGTGGGATTCTACGTCGCGTCTACTGACAAAGACCCCTGGGTAGAGGCCCGGTTCTCTTATGAAGCCCCAGCCCTTCCGGAGCTGGAACTCTGTCACACACCCCTGCCGCCGCGGTTCCCTCAGAGTACCTTTTTCTCGACGGACACTTTCCTTGTCCGCGATCAGCTCTGCATGTTGCCGCTGTCGATTCCGCTGAGCTTCCCGCTCTTCCTCCTGCTGGCGTTGTTGTTTCTCCTCACGACGCTGCCACTCACATTCCCACTGGGCGGTATAGGCGACGTCATCCAGGCGCGCCATCTCGTCCCAGTCCACGTCTGGTAATGATGGACAGGACCCCTCCGGTGTCGGGGATCGATCATCTGCTGCGGCCTCCTGGCCGGGCGGGCGTTCCGGAACTGGCGGTACCTCCTCAACCTCCTTCGCCTCCACCGCTTCACCGGTAGGATCAGGATCGGTACTTTCGGGGGCAGCCTCCGGTTGCTCCTTTGCCTTGGGCAGCAGAAGTTTTGGTAACTCCAGACGTAGGGAATCATCGAAGGGAGAGATCACCGCGTCCCACAGCCGCCGCTGCTCCAGGGTACGCCGGCGTCTCTCGATCTCCTCAAATCCAGGTTGTGGCGAAATCATCTTTCTTAGTCGTGCATTTTCTTCCTTGATTTCCAGCAATGCTTGCTGCAGGTGCAGGACCACGGATGACTCCGGTTCTAGTGGCATCTTGGCTGGGGCACGGGGCCTGCCTTCCTCCGCTTCCCTGCTCGGCTGCACACGTCCTGCTTCCATGATGTTCCAGAGCGTTCTTTCATCTTCCTCCAGAGACGTCCGGTCTCTTCCGTGGAGGCGGGTTTGCGTCTCCTCCTCTTTGCAGGAAAGGTGAAGAGGAGGCGGACCTCCTTTGCTGTAGGGCAGGATCGCATGTTGTAATAGCACTTTGAGAGGGCAGGCATTTTCTTCGCGCCACAGGGGGGTACACGCCCACGAAGGTACGCCCACCTTCTTCTCCAGCGCCTGAGGGCGCGAATATGGCAGCAAAGATGGCGATTTTTGGCGCCAAAAGTGCAAACAGTCCTTTTTCACAAAAACAATTCCATAGGCACACAGGGCTCGCAATTCTGCGAGTTTCGCATCCTGTTCGTGACGCCAATTTTGTATCGACCCGCCACCACAATTGTGGATTACCAGGGCAATGGGGTACTCAGAGCCGAGCCCATGGAAGTCTATGGGGTTTGTCACAGGTAGCGGTGGCTCGGTCTGTGGCCCTGGCGGTCTGGCGTATGTTGGGGGGTATATTTACAGGGGATAGATATATTTACAGTTCGTGACGCCACCTGTAGTCTCTGGTAATCTGTACCAGCGCTGCTGTAGAGCTCTGAGGGGATGGTGAGGCAGCTAGATGTCGGGTCCCCTACAGGTGGGACTCTTCCCTCAGGTCGATGGTTATGAAGGGGTAGTGCAGGAATGCAATCAAATAACACAGTCTCACACATCAGCGTCTTTCCATACCTTTACTTGTAAGATGGTAAGGCAGGTCCCAGGGAGGCTGATCCAAGGAGAATGTATTTCGAGATAGCAGCTGGACAAGTTAGGGGCCTCCTTTACTTTCACAACGATGAGTACAACCAGCATGAAGCGTAGTTCCCTCTATAACTCCAGCTATTCCAAAGCTGTACTGCCCAGTCAGTTTTGTGGTCGGAGCCTTCCTGTGAGAGAGCTGAATTCCTATCTTGTCCTGCAGAGACTCAAGGTCCTCACTCCCCCTGACCCCAGTTACGTACCGACTATTTAGGGGCTGCTTGCCGCGACCTAAGGTCCGATAAGCCTCTGGTTTTCTTACCACTAAGCTTGAAACTATAGTGATCCTTCGGTCCCCAGTGACCGGTAACAATGTGCAGGACTTCTCCAATCCAAAAGCACCTTTAAATATTCCTTCCACTGTGCCTTTCGCCTTGTCCGCGCTTGTAGCATAAACACTCACACTTGCAAAAAGTCATATAATCACTCCCTTCTTTTCCTTCCTTCAGAGTTAGTTACCAGACTCTCAGTAATCTTCTAGGCAGGAGCACGTCCTGAACCTTCACTGTCCTTGAGACAGGAGACTGAAGTATTTCTGTACTAAACTCTTCCTTCTTTATCAATGTCTTCCAGTGAGGTACAGCTCTGACCAGGCTGAGGTGATCTATATCTCGCCCTTACTGGCCTCCACTTGCTGAACTGCTGATAGAACCAAGCTGGACTGCTTCCTCCCTCCAAGTCCCAGCTAGACTCCACACGTCTGCTCTGTCCGAAGACAGGAAACTGACTACTAAATTCACTGAACGAATCTACACTGACCACCCCCTACGAGTCACTACACTACCCTAAGGGTGTGTCTAGTGTATATTGAGTGAATGGGTATAGAGCATTAAACTGCTATCTCTCCACACATTCTCCAGGGTACTGCGTGTGCCTTCACACCAGGGCTACACAAATGTTCACAGAGTTCAGATATAGGAAAGATGTGTATCACAGAGTTCAGGTAACTCTAAAGGCCCCGTTTCACATAGCGAGATCGCTAGCGAGATCGCTGCTAAACAGCGATCTCAGCAGCGATCTCGCTATGTCTGACACGTACCAGCGATCAGGCCCCTGCTGTGAATCGCTCGTCGTGTCAGAAATGCCAGGACTTTTTTCGATCGCTGGTCTCCCGCTGGCCAGCACGCATCGCTGCGTGTGACAGGCAGGAGACCAGCGATCAGCTGGTAACCAAGGTACACTTCGGGTTTCCAGGAACGGGGCTGTGCCTGGAAACCTGAGGTGTACCTTGGATACCAGCGCTCTGCTGCAGGGGAGCTGGTAACCAAGGTACACGTCGGGTTTCCAGGCACCGCTCAGCGCCTGGAAACCCGACGTGTACCTTGGTTACCAGCTCCCTGCATCAGCGCGCTGGTATCCAACGTACACTGTGGGTAACTAGGCAAAGTTACTCGCAGTGTCGCTGTCCTGATCGCTGCCTGAGCTGCCAGTTTGGCAGCTCAGCAGCGATCATGTAGCGACACAACAGCGATCCAGATCGTTGTCGGGATCGCTGGTGTGTCGTTATGTGAGACGGGGCCCTAAAGAAGGCCTCCACAGTGTTTGCACTAGTTACTATGCTTAGAGGGTCCCAGCAAATGTTTTTGTATTTACCTTTTTTTCCTCTTTATAGATTTGACTTTAACTACAAGGAACACTGAGTTTTATGAAAAGGAAGGGCATTGGACACTGATACAGTAATCTATAAATTCCAAGAATTATGTTCCTTGCTTCAGGGTGTTGTGTTTAATATATCGGAAGCGTTTATTTTAGCGACTCTGCGGGATACCAGAGTTCGCTATCTTCGGCATCTTACTAGCAGCGGGCTTCGCCTGCACGGTGGACCCCGGGCTGCGAACGCACCTCTCTACAATATCTATTAGGTGCGTTCCGCAGACCCTAACATTGTGTTTCATGAATCCGACTCGACCCTAAAAAAGGCAAAGTCGCTCATCTCTAGTCATTACTACAGTATAATTACCGCCTCTTCCCATAAAAATTCTTCACAGACAATATACTTAATAGACAGTGCCCATTAAAATGATGATAAGATGCCCATTTTTCCTCTGGACAGTAATAATTCAGCATGTTCGCTTTTTAAGGTGCCCTTTTCAAGTAAAAATGTCCTCTCATTGCCCCTTTAAATTCACAATGAATCCAAATCCTCTCATAAAAAGAAATGATGCTCTAAGTGCCAACTTAAAAAGTATTAATGCACAAAGTGCCCCTTTACAAAAGTGGTAATGCTCTTGGTGCCTCCTTAAAAAGTAGTAATGCCTCAAGTTCCCCTTAAAAAATATTGATTACTTTCTATGCTATTGCGTAGGCATGAGACTTTGCTCAGCGGGACACATCATCCACATTAATCATAGCCATAGGACAGCTTTAATTAGCAGAGAGGAGGAACATTCGACGCAATGAGGATGCCCATCAGACCGGACTAGCCTTATTTAACCCCTTAACGACCAAGCCATTTTGTAGGTTAAAGACCAGGCCAATTTTTACAATTCTGACCACTGTCTCTTTATGAGGTTATAACTCTGGAACGCTTCAACGGATCTTGGCGATTCTGAGATTGTTTTCTCGAGACATATTGTACTTCATGATAGTGGTAAAATTTCTTCAATATAACTTGCGTTTATTTATGAAAAAAACGGAAATATGGCAAAAATTTTGAAAATTTTGCAATTTTCAAACTTTTAATTTTTATGCCATTAAATCAGAGAGATATGTCACAAAAATTAGTTAATAAATAACATTTCCCACATGTCTACTTTACATCAGCACAATTTTGGAACCAAAATTTTTTTTTGTTAGGAAGTTATAAGTGTTAAAAGTTGACCAGCAATTTCTCATTTTTCCAACAAAATTTACAAAATCATTTTTTTTAGGGGCCACCTCACATTTGAAGTGAATTTGAGGGGTCAATATGACAGAAAATACCCAAAAGTGACACCATTCTAAAAACTGCACCCCTCAACGTGTTCAAAGCCACATTCAAGAAGTTTATTAACCCTTTAGGTACTTCACAAGAATTGAAGCAATGTGGAAGGAAAAAATGAACATTTAACTTTTTTTCCCAAAATTTTTCTTTCGACACAATTTTTTAAAATTTTGTCAAGGGTATCAGTAGAAAATGAACCACAATATTTGTTGTACAATTTCTCCTGAGTACAGCGATACCCTATGTGTGGGGGTAAACCACTATTTGGGCGCATGGCAGAGCTCGGAAGGGAAGCAGCGCCATTTGACTTTTTTGGCTGGAATTGAGATTGGACGCCATGTCGCATTTGGAGAGTCCCTGTGTGCCTAAACAGTGGAAACCCCCCACAAGTGACCCAATTTTGGAAACTAGACCCCCCAAGTAACTTATTAAATGTGTAGTGAGAGCTTTTAACCCCCAAGGGCTTCACAGAAGGTTATAACGTAGAGCCGTAAAATTAAAAAATCATATTTTTTCCACAAAAATTATCTTTTCATCCCAATTTTTATTTTCCAAAGGATAAAAGGACCCCAAAAGTTATTGTGCAATTAGTCCTGAGTACGCTGATACCCCATATGTGGGGGTAAACCACTATTTGGGTGCATGGCAGAGCTCGGAAGGGAAGCAGCGCCATTTGACTTTTTTGGCTGGAATTGAGATTGGACGCCATGTCGCATTTGGAGAGCCCCTGTGTGCCTAAACAGTGGAAACCCCCCACAAGTAACCCCATTTTGGAAACTAGACCCCCCAAGGAACTTATCTAGATGTGTAGTGAGAGCTTTGAACCCCCAAGGGCTTCACAGAAGGTTATAACGTAGAGCCGTAAAATTAAAAAATCATATCTTTTCCAATAAAATGATCTTTCCACCCCCAATTTTTATTTTCCAAAGGGTAAAAGGACCCCAAAAGTTATTGTGCAATTTGTCCTGAGTACGCTTATACCGCATATGTGGGGTAAACCACTATTTGGGCGCATGGCAGAGCTCGGAAGGGAAGCAGCGCCATTTGACTTTTTTGGCTGGAATTGAGATTGGACGCCATGTCGCATTTGGAGAGTCCCTGTGTGCCTAAACAGTGGAAACCCCCCACAAGTGACCCCATTTTGGAAACTAGACCCCCCAAGGAACTTATCTAGATGTGTGGTGAAAGCTTTGAACCCCCAAGGGCTTCACAGAAGGTTATAACGTAGAGCAGTAAAATTAAAAAATCATATCTTTTCCACAAAAATGATCTTTCCACCCCCAATTGTTATTTTCCAAAGGGTAACAGGACCCCAAAAGTTATTGTGCAATTTGTCCTGAGTACGCTGATACCCCATATGTGGGGGTAAACCACTATTTTGACGCATGGCAGAGCTGGAAAGGGAAGGAGCGCCTTTTTCAAATGCAGATTTTGATGGAATGGTCTGGGGTGTCATGTCACGTTTGGAAAGCCCCTGATGTGCCTAAACAGTAGAAACCCCCCACAAGTGACTCCATTTTGGAAACTAGACCCCCCAAGGAACTTATCTAGATGTGTGGTGAGCACTTTGAACCCCCAAGTGCTTCACAGAAGTTTATAACGTAGAGCCGTGAAAATAAAAATATCATATTTTTTTTCCACAAAAATAATCTTTTTGCCCCCAAATTTTTATTTTTATAAGGGTAACAGGAGAAATAGGACCCCAAAAGCTATTGTGCAATTTGTCCTGAGTACGCTGATATCCCATATGTGGGGGGGAACCACTATTTTGACGCATAATAAGGTAGATAAACTTGGCACTCAACTTATAGATGATAATCCCAATTTTAATTGCAGTCACAGAACAGATAGAAGACGTTTCGGTCCAATAAGGGCCTTCCTCAATCTGACAGCAATATGGAGGATATTACAAACAAGAAAAAATACAATCAGTAAAATTCTAACAAAAACAATACAAGAGAGTACTATATACATATATACATATGTCCAAAAAACCTATCTAAAGAAGAGTAACAAGGAGGTGAGCATCTATGGTGGATTTATTTTATCAGGTGAAGATATAGTTTTGTGCTGTGATAAAGAAAGGTTCCAATACTTAAGGGTATGCCACACTAAACAATATCGCTAACGGGATCGTTAAAAAACGTCACTATTTAGCGATCCCGTTAGCGATGTTGTTCAGTGCGGCAGCTTCCAGCGACGAGCTTCCTGCTGTGATCTCGCTCGTCGCTGGAATCGTCCGGACCCTATTTCATCGCTGGCGCTCCCGCTGGGTAAGTATCTAATCGCTGTGTGGCACCTTTTCTTAGCGATTTAGCGGTACTTTTGTACCGCTAAAGTCGTTAAGAAGATCGCTAACGGCGATAGCGTCGTTAACTATATCGCTAAATGCGGTAGCATTTAGCGATATAGAAACAATCCCGCTAGCGATCTCGTTAGTATGCAACGCTAACGAGATCGCTAGCGGGATAGCTTAGTGTGGCAGTACCTTTACCCGACTGCTTGTGGCAAAGGAGTAGTGTGAATGAAGGCAGCTTGCCTGAGAGGAAGATATAGTGCTATATCATATCTATAATCAAGTGTAGTCCTAAATAGGATATTCCAGGATCTAATCCTGATCATGGACAGAGATTAGGTGCTATATACCTTAGTAGAAAGACCCTCCTATAGTTAGTTCCTGGTATATACTTCTTATAAGGTGATCTCTAGTCAGGATCTAGGATATAAAGTAACAGAGACTTTTGTCTAATATAAGGAAGAGAGGGGGGGACAGAGTACACCTCCTTAAGAAACGGGAGGCGTACTGGATACACGAATTGCAGACCCTTTCACCAAAGGGTTTGAACCGAGAATACGATCTATACTCCTTCATTTAAAACATTCACCGTCATCCAAGGTTCACTATCGGATACGTAAAATACATAGTTGTCTTAACTGTACGTTTAATTTCCATTGTTTTATGCTCATACAACCATGGACGGTTTTGTCTTGCTAATTATATTGTATACGATTGTACCTTTTTTTATGAAGTACTCTCCTGCATCTCTCCAGCACGATATGTATCGTATGTGCGGTTCCTGTATAAATGGACTAATTCTGGTTCTTTTCTTCACAGAGTCGCTTATATTGATTATCTCGACTAGGACCCACACCCTTGGAACCCCCTACCCGACTGCATTTCAGCACCCTTTATTATTTTCTATCTACTCATTTCCTTTCCCATTATTTCTCTGACTACAATAAATATATTATGATTACAATCACCCCTTATTTCTCTTGTTTTGACTCACAGGACACGTTAACACACTATAGAGTTTTTCTCTCTAATATGTAGATAGATATATTATACCATACTCTTTAATATACTCCAGTCTTATACTCCCCTAATATCAGACCTATAGGCTTACACCTCCCACAATATACTCTTCTTATCCTGAGCCTCAATACTACTGTGCATGGCACTAGATTTACTTCCATAGAACATATCGCCCCCTTTTTTTAAGGTTACATTCTACATTACACCTAAATTGTACACATCTATGACGCACAGTTAGCGTCTGGCATACATTTATGCCCCACAGCGAACACCGTACCCGCTGACACGCATAGTGGAACGCAAGACGTCACTTCCTGTGACGTCACACGCCATCTCCACTCCTCCCTCTTCCTTTTAAGGCACAGCACGGCGCGGTCTCTCCACCTGACAAGCGGTGGATACCGCATCAGAGGAGAGACCCGCACCCCTGCCTGACGCTCGAATTGTAAGTACTGCCACCAATGTGTTCCACTATATTATATGCACCTACCCATAGGTAGCATTTTATACTGCTTAGTATTTGTGCAGTACTGGTACGGCTGTTCATCATTTATGCAGAGTGCATACCGTCTCTCACACAGCCTTAATATATGGGCCATTGTAACCCCTATGACTTATACTAAGCTACATGCCGAGTATTATTCTGTGAGCATTCTGCTACATATCTATTCAACATCTTCAATACCATACATCCTCTAATATTCTAGGTTATTAAGGAGCCACCGTGGCCTACAGCACCTGATCCCGATTAGGATTATGTAAGTCCTTATACCTACATATCCCCATACTCCTCCTCTCTTCCTCATATTAGACAAAAGTCTCTGTTACTTTATATCCTAGATCCTGACTAGAGATCACCTTATAAGAAGTATATACCAGGAACTAACTATAGGAGGGTCTTTCTACTAAGGTATATAGCACCTAATCTCTGTCCATGATCAGGATTAGATCCTGGAATGTCCTATTTAGGACTACACTTGATTATAGATATGATATAGCACTATATCTTCCTCTCAGGCAAGCTGCCTTCATTCACACTACTCCTTTGCCACAAGCAGTCGGGTAAGTATTGGAACCTTTCTTTATCACAGCACAAAACTATATCTTCACCTGATAAAATAAATCCACCATAGATGCTCACCTCCTTGTTACTCTTCTTTAGATAGGTTTTTTGGACATATGTATATATGTATATAGTACTCTCTTGTATTGTTTTTGTTAGAATTTTACTGATTGTATTTTTTCTTGTTTGTAATATCCTCCATATTGCTGTCAGATTGAGGAAGGCCCTTATTGGACCGAAACGTCTTCTATCTGTTCTGTGACTGCAATTAAAATTGGGATTATCATCTATAAGTTGAGTGCCAAGTTTATCTACCTTATTATACACGGGTTGGGAAACCTACTTGTGCACCACCACGGTAGTGCGACGATATATTTTCACTATTTTGACGCATGGCAGAGCTCGGAAGGGAAGGAGCACCGTTTTTAAATGCAGATTTTGATGGAATGGTCTGCGGGTGTCATGTCACGTTTGGAAAGCCCCTGATGTGCCTAAACAGTAGAAACCCCCCACAAGTGACTCCATTTTGGAAACTAGACCCCCCCAAGGAACTTATCTAGATGTGTGGTCAGCACTTTGAACCCCCAAGGGCTTCACAGAAGTTTATAACGTAGAGCCGTGAAAATAAAAATATCATATTTTTTTCCACAAAAATAATCTTTTTGCCCCAAATTTTTATTTTTCTAAGGGTAACAGGAGAAATAGGACCCCAAAAGCTATTGTGCATTTTGTCCTGAGTACGCTGATACACCATATGTGGGGGGGAACCACTGTGATCGCCTTACTGCGATCTTTGGGAGGCACAATGAACAAATCCACAAAAGGTGAAGAATTGGTTTTCTTTTTTGCGCCGTTCCTCGTGCGATATTAGTGATTAGGCGACTTTATTCCTCGGATCGGTGCGATTACAGCGATACCAGATTTATACTCTTTTTTTCATGTTTAGCTTCTGTCACACACTAAAAGATGCTTTTTTTTGGAATAATTTTTTGTAAGAAATTTTTGCATCGCCGTATTTTGAGAGCTATAATTTTTCCATATTTCGGCCGACAGAGTTATCTATGGGCTTATTTTTTGCGGGACGAGCTGACGTTTTTTATTGGTACCATATTCAGGCACATAACGTTTTTTGATCGTTTCCTATTCCGATTTTTGTGGAATCAGAATGAACAAAAACCAGCAATTCAGGAATTGTTTTTTTTTTTTTTTTCCTCCGTTCCGCGTGTGGTAAAATTGATAAAGGAGCTTTATTCTTCGGGTCACTACGGTTACGGCGATTCCTCATTTATATATTTTTTTTTATGTTTTGGCGTTTTTTACACAATAAAAATTTTATAGAAAAAATAATTATTTTTGCATCAGTTTATTCTGCGAGCTATAACTTTTTTATTTTTTCGCTGATGATGCTGTATAGCGGCTTGTTTTTTGCGGGACAAGATGACGTTTTCATCAGTACCATGATTATTTATATCTGACTTTTTGATCGCGTGTTATTGCACTTTTTCCAAGCGGTATAATGATACCGCTTGGAAAAAGTACAATTTACTACTTTTTTGTGTTTTTTTTTTTACGGCTTTCACTGAACGGGTTAACTAGGGTTACGCTTTTATAGATGGGATTTTTACGGACGTGACGATACCTAACATGTGTATTTTTTTGTTTTTTATTTTTTTTATTACATAAAAATGTGTATTTTTAGGGGATTTTTTTTAAATGATTTTTTTAAAAAAATTATTTTTTTTAACTTGTCCCTTTATGGGACTTTCACTTTTTTTACTTTTTATTGCAGTTACAATGCATTGCAATGCTCTGGCATTGCAATGCATTGTACCTATGAGGAAAGCTGCTGTGACATGATCACAGCAGCTTCCCGTAGCTAGATGACCCGGAGGTTGTCATGACAACCCCCGGGTCATCAAGGCAGAGATCAGGCCCTGCGATTACATCGCTGGAACGCTGATCTGAGGCAGAGGGAGCTCCCGACCCTCTGCCTCCCCCCTTGAGCTCTGCGATCGCGCTCGATCGCAGCAGTCAGGGGGTTAACAGCCAGGGGCGGTGGGGGCTCCGCTCCTGGCTGTCAGTGCAGGAAGCCTGGCCACTGCAGCGCCGGCTCCTGCACTGATCGCGCTGGGGAAGCTGAAATTTCAGCTTATCCTGCACGATCGCTGCTGTGTTTGGTCAGTCAGATTGACTGACCAATCACAGCACTGTGGGTGCGGGGACCGACGGCAAAGGTCCCCGCACCGCTTGCCGTGCCTGTCAGCTGTCTGTGACAGCTGTCGACACTGATCTACCACTGCGTGTTTACACGCAGTGGTAGATCAAAGGCATGACGTGCAGAGTCCGTCCTGGTGCCGGAACTGGCACCTTGCCATGACGGACTCTGCACGTTAGTGGACATTAAGGGGTTAAATACAGCACTAGGCCAAATAAAATGGTGTTTTGAGGTGTACAAGGAGAGTCAGAAAAAGGTGGTGGTCCTCTTCTGACTTGCATAAACAATGAGCCACCTGCGTTGGGTTGCTGATATCCTGGAAGCTGTGGCGTATAGCAGCCTGTTGCATTAAAGAGTGATAGAGTAGGTAGCTTGTGGCTCCTTGTTTTACCAAAGTACTGAACTGTATCGGCATCATGTTCACACTCACACAGTTCACACTTGCTCTTGCTGGAAATAGGGAGCACTATGCCAGAAGTTAAGGGCAGGAGCTTGAATCTTTGATGCTAACAATGGCACTATTTTGTGTACTAATATGAAGAGTAAATTGGGGTTAAATGTGGCACCCTGAGGGTCCAGTTGCCACAGAGGTACTGCACCTCAGCAAGGTGTGTGGTGCTTAGCTCTCGGGTAAGGAGAGGGCACTAACCAGGACTCACATATTTGCATCCAACACAGACACATGACCTCAGGCTTAGGGGGAAGAGCCCCAGTTAGAGCGGGAAGGCAGGGTGACAGTTGGACAGGGAGTAGTGAGTTGGAGCTCCGGAGGAGAGCTGAGAGGAGCTGTAGAGAAGCTGTTAGGAGTGGAAAGGAGCTGTTGTGAGGAGAGAAGCTCCTGAGGAGAGACTCAAGGGGTCCTAGGGGCCAGGCAAGTGAGGAATCCACCCATGGTGCCCGAATCCAGCCTGACCAAAGTCAGAAGGAAGGACAAGGTTGCAGTAGAAGACCGGCCCCAGACTAGTGGAGAATCTGTAAGGCTCAGCTAGCAAACCAGAGGCTGTAGTAACTGTATGTGCGACAGCCAAATCCACACACATTCGCTGAAAAGGTAGCCATATAGGATCAAGGGGACAAAGAGGACGTCGCCTGACAGGATCTGAGGCTATTGGCTTGGGACACTGTGTAATGAGGTGCAGGGCAGGAGCGGAGGGAGCCGTCTCTGGAAAAGACAACCAGAGAAAGGAACATAAGAAGGGGGTTCTGGCAAAGTGTTCCCCAAACTACCCGAGAGCTGGCTGAACCACCGACCTGGAGGACACAGCACCCCGGCTGTGGATTGTAACCTAAGAACTGTGAGTAAAGTTTGAAGACTGCACCCTGCTGTGTCATCAGAATAATTTACTGCGTCACCTACCCTGCACTACAACAGTTACCATCACAATTAACCCTATAGCTGCCCTAGGGCCTAGCTTTGCCCGTGGAGAGCTGCAACATCTCTGCTGTGTCACCAACTGCCCCACTGGATCTGAATCGCAGCGTCGGCCATCTTATTGCCGAACACCACGGTGGTGTCACAAACTAATTCCCCTACAAACTACCCCATCATCATCTTTATTCTCTTTTACTTCATCCTTTTCACATTCATCATTTTTATTGGACGCCCAGGGCCACGGACCGGTTACTGCTGCCGTGACTTCCCCTTTTAAGAACCATCCTCCGGCCCGGTACCAAGCACCCCATGGCCCTTGGGGGTGCTCCAAGTTGGCATCACGAACAGAATGTACCGACCCGGTAACCCAGGCCGACCCGGTAACCCAGGTCCTGTTGCCTTGGGTGAACTGGGTGGTTAAGCAGTGCAAAGGCCGTACCCGCCCAGTGTAAAGACTTCAATGCAAAAATAACTGGACTGTCGGTCTGGGGGATCCACCTCTTGGCCTGGTACGGCAGGAAAAGAAAGAGGAACCGCCCATGAAGGAGAGAGCGGAGGAAGCACGTGGAAGAGCGTGCATGGAGGTGCGCTGCTGGAGAGGCGGCAGAGAACCCGGTGAACGACATGGCGAGTGGTCGTCAGCGTGGAGTGGAAGCAGTGGACTCCCCCAGGATGCAATGCGGTGGACCCGGAGTTTCTGGGAGTAGAGGCGGAGGAGCTCAGCCACCAGCTCCATAAGATGCAGCTTATTGCGGTGGCAAGAGGCCCGGTTGAAGAAGGTGTCCGGACAGAAGGCAGGCTCACTACTTGTATCTTCACCCTCGGAGAAAGAGGAGGAATCCGGCATTGGAGAGGCACATGCAACAGGTACTGATGATGCTTCGGTGGCCAAGGAAACCCTAGTTGGGCCCTTAAAAACCCCACCAGCTCTTAAACCTGGCCAGGAGTATAAAAAAATCTAGCCTGGGACCGCACGCCAGACATCAGGCACAAATTGGTGGCCCCGCTGCAGCCGAAACACCTGCCCAAGTAGGTGCATAGTGAGAAAGTAGTTTTCCGTTGGGAGCACCCAGGGAAGGATCTGATGGGGTTCCCGGAGGAAGTCCAACCGGAGGGAACTCAGCTACAATCCCTTAATTGGGAAGACTACTGCCGGCAGCAGGCGCTCAGGTTGGAGGCAGAGGAGCAGGAGCGCCAGGCCTTGTGGAGAGAGATCGAGGACCAGAACATGAAGGTCAAAGCCAAGGCCCACTGACCGGGGTCAGAGGAGGCAAGGCATAGAAGTCTCATCTGATCTAAAAAGGGCCTGGGAATTCATCAGGGAGCCCGGAATGTCTCAGAACTAGTGTTGAGCGATACTGCTCGATATCTAAAAATATCGGATCGGAATGGTATCTCCGATATCACTAAATATCGTCGATATCCGATTCCGATACCGGAAGTCCCATGTAAGTCTATGGGAACAAAATATCGCAACAAAAAAAACCCTTTCTTTCGTTGTAAACACAAAATATACACACATAGAATACATATATATATATATATATATATGCATGTCATTGTGACATATATATATACATATATTTATAGTTTATACACTTCTACATAGTAAAATAGACTCTGATTCAATTGCCGGGTAAAGCCGTGACATACCCCATAGAAGTCGACGGGCTCGGTGCCGAGTACCCCCAAAACCTCTGGCTCTGTGCGACTCAACTTGGGCGTCACGAACAGGATTCTGTAGCTCGCTATAAGCGAGTCCTGTGTGCCTGAATTGAACTGGTTTTGTGTTTGAGAATTGCTAAAATCATCAGAGAATGTATTTGCCATTTTTCCGCCATATCTGCGTCACGATGAGGCACTGGTGAAGAAGAAGGGCGTGCTCTTCGTGGGTGCACACTCACTCAGTGGCGCGAAAACGATGGCCGACCACTCTAAATGTTACTGCAATGTAAGATCGTGCCCCACAGCTCTTCAGTTCCGCCTCCTCATCCTCTCAGTGTGCGGAAACTAACACGAAGGTCCCGCCTCACTACAAAAGAGGGGCCCTCTCCAGATGCTAATGACACATGTGACTTGGCAGAGATGGCTAATGGACACGAGCAGAAGTGTGAAGGGATGGAGCAGTCAGAGCTCTCCCCCCACGGAAGCGACCCGATCGCCACGGAACCACCGTTGGGCACCCGGCCTGGAAACCCTCCTACGCTGCAAGAAGCGGAGGATACCCTAAGAGTCCTGGCCTGGCACCGGGAGGAGGTCGTCAGGATGGAAGCCAGCTGGCGTGCCCTAAAACTAAACTTGGAGCGGCGCCAATCCCTCTTACCTGAAGTGTCTGTACCGGAAGGTGAGGCACCCGTTCTAGTAGAGGAGTCTGTGCGGGCATCCCAGCCCTTGCAATGTGATCCGGTTGACGTTGTCGCAGTGGAGGCACCCGTTCCTGCAAAAAACGCTGCACCGGCAGCACCCCAGATCCCGCTGTCTGCCCCCGTCGCTGAGACAGAAGAAGCGACAGCCGTCTTCATGGAGGAGGCCGCGCAGGCACCAGAGGTCTACCTGTCTGTACCGGAGCCCCGACTGTCATCTGTTCCAGAGCCGGCTGCTTCCTCCGCAGGTGAGCGCCGCCAGGACTGTCGGGCCCAGGAGAGCTGCCGCAAACCGGACATCGTAAGCTGCAGTTTGATGATGAAGACATGGAGATGCTGGTGGAGGAGAATTACAACCGGCGTCAGGAGGAAGAGTGGAGACGTCGGGAGCGGGAAGCAGAGCGACAAAGGGAGCAGCGAGAATCCCAAAAGCTTCAGCAACGTCACCTGGAGAAGGACCGGGCAGATAAGGACCGGATGAGAAAAGATAAAGGAACCCTGTGGAGCCGCGGCGTAAGGGTGCAGTACGGAACTTTAAGTTAAAAGGTGGTTGGGGCTTCATCCAGGAGCCTGGACTTTATTTAGAAGTGTTTGTGACCCGGCGGGACGTGGAGACTCACCTCCCAGAAGGACACCCGGGGAGGGACCTGTTGCCAGGAGACTTGGTGACTTACACCTGACACTGGGGTTACAATGGATGGTACGCCCTAAATGTTACCAGGTGCGACCCCTACTCCCCAAAGTGTCAGGAACCTGTGAGACCCTCGGAGCCTTCAGCCTCCCACATCCAGACCTCTGCACAAGTGCCCACCCCACGCCGTAAATCTCCCCAGCCTCCCTCAGTGGTCTCCTCAGCAGCCCCAGCTATGGACATGATAATGATAGCTGGCCCGTACCCGGCGCCTGTTAGGCCCCCTGGGGTTCGTTCAGTCCGGGACATAGGGCTCCAGACCCGGAGGGAGATGAAAGAGGTGGCCACACAGACACAGATAGCGGGTCACGACTTGACTGTACAGGCCACACGACGTCATCAGGTCCTGGTGGTCCTTGGTGTCTCGGATGTTTGGCAAGCATCAGAAGAGTACCAGGTGGTACCTGGAACACCCCTGCCAAAGAATTATAAATAACCCGACAGGGTCCCTGTATGTAAATAGTTAAATTGTTGATGTACCCGGATCGGGTGAATGTTCATAAAAAAGTTTTTTAATTTAATAAAAAACACAACACAGTTTTCATTACTTTTATTACAGTCTCATCCTGCGACGCCATCGATCTCCTGTAAAAAAATGAAAAAAAAAAACAGCAGTATACCACCTGTCCGACGCAGTCCATAGTAACGAGTGTCCCACGACGATCCAGCTCTGCTACATCCCGGCGCAGCACAGCTGATTACCTGCTTCCCCGGCGGTGACGTCATCGGACTGGTTTACGGCCGGGATTACCCTGCAGTCACTGCAGTTATCGCGAAAAACTGCATGTGACCGCCAGGGAGAAGATAATGGCGGCCATCAAGCAGTCCAGGACGTGACCGCCGGAGATCTTCTGCCAGGTAAGTGCCGCTGACTCCTGACAGACCCGACCAACGGACACTCACAGTGACAGTGACAAATCCGATTCCGGTATCCGATATGACGAAAATATCGGTACTCGGAATCGAAAGCCCGATACAGCTAATATCGGCCGATACCCGATATTTGCAGTATCGTATCGCTCAACACTACTCAGAACTATTCGTTACCCGGCAGGATGTTTAGTTGTACCTGCTGAAGGGTCACTGTAAGGCATTGGGTGACGGCGGGATCTGAACCGTTATCCGAGGAGTCTGTGGTCTCCCATCCAGTCCGGCCAAGGCTGCTTAGCTTCACCGTCGATCCCAACACCTAGCCAATACCCGAGAGGCACAAATAGTTACTCGGGTCTTCGTTCACAGTAGCCTTAAACCTAGGTTACGGAACAAGAAAAGGCTGTTGCAAACCTAATTCCGGAAATGCCTGCACTGAGCATGTCCGTGACATGGTGAGCCATGATTGATGCTTAGTGTCCGCTGATCCTCTGACCTGGCATTGCCTGATTGTCACGGATGACGTCATCGGTGATGCGATTGACGAGATGGCTGGGGGCGGAGCTTAGCCCTTAAATAGCTTGTCTGTCCGCGGCATGGTCAGATCATTCTAAAATAGGCAGTGCTCATGTGTGGACGTGCCAGAATCTGGGCTCCACGTGCTTTCTAGCTTTGCTCTCCGGGACCTTGCCAGAGTACACTCGACTTATTAGCTCAGGTCCTTCAGACAGGTTCAGCTTATGCCAGGCAGGTAGCCAATATAGCAGTCTTGCTACGAATATAGGGTAGCTATACACCCTGAGCAGACTGTGGGGCGCGTAACCTGGGCATCACCTGCCAATTGAAGAGAGAAGCTTGCTCAGTCCGGTCTCACACCAGCTGACAGCACACGAGCATCGCCACCAGCTGACTATTGAAGCTGCGCAGTCCGGATGTAACCCGGTTGGCAGCACGCGGACATCGCCATCAGCTGAATAGTGAAGTTGCTCAGTCCGGTCGCACATCGGCTGACAGCACGTACGCCTGGCGTTAGTCGCACGCACTTCCTAGCAGCTGGCATGTAGCTTTTGTGCAGTCAAACAGGGCTACATCTATACCAGCTTGCAGCACATAGTGCTAACCTAATATCTGGCAAGTGGCTTCTGTGCCATTAACAGTGCAACATCTACGCCAGTTGATAGCACATTTCCCGTGACGCTAATGGAGATAGTGCCAATTCCACATCTCTCTTCTAGTGTGACGTAACACAGGCGAGGTCTAATGTTTATTTCCGTTGTCAGTTTGACCCTCATACTACAAGGGTGTTCGGCAGCAGTGAACATAAACTGCATCGCGGACTTCGTGTTTGGTTGCTATCCATTATATTAAAGTTGTTGCCACTGAGCGCATAACAGTCACCCAGACCGTGACCTTTACCTGGGTGATCTAGTCACCTACACCCGGCATGTGGGCGACAGGGGGTTGTACGCCCTCAGTGTAAAAAGGTGCACGCGGGGACATACTGCTCCCATGTCAACAGGTGCAGAACCAAAAAGGCAACGACGCCCAGCAGCTTTGAACCCGGAAGCTGCTCCAGTCCCTGCGGTTGCAACACGGTTGGCAGTGCGAACACAGGCTACCCAGACCCTGGGGATAGGACCTGATCAGTTCCTGTTACCTGGTGTGACACAGGAAAATGAACTTTCCTGGCCAGGAGGTTGCAGGCACCAAGAACTGCCCTGGAAAAGAAAATTAAAGGAATGGCAGAAAGTTAATGTAAATAGTTAATAAACAGTTAACCTGGTTAGGTCTGTTTGTTAAAAGTTCAAAGACACTATGGTCATGGACAATGAATAACCAGAACTTTTAATGTAATATAGTTAGCACTAAATGTGCTCCTTATTGGTTTTACAGAGAACCTGTAGAGTTCGAGTGGGACACACTATATTTTACACTAGACCAAAGAACAAAAACCGTCTGGCAAGGCCGAAAAAGTGGTCCAACAGTTTAACCAGTTATGCCCTGTAGCCACGCCCTGGGCCTACTTTGGGGGATTGAGACGGGTTCCCTCATAATGCTCTTAGGACTGTGAGAAGGACACCTTGGTTTGGGATTTCACTGAAAACTGCTGAACTTGAATGGAAGCGTTATATTAGTAACGTTATGTTTTATACTGTTGTTATTTAAATGCAACATGTAAGTGCAAAGTAACTTAATTGAAAGAGCTTTTATAATACTGTTATGTTTTATGTTTCCAGTATTTACATGCAATGTTCAAGAAAAAGTGCCTCCCATAAAGGGAAGAAATAGTTACCTGTTTAAACTGTTTACCCTGTTGAAATGCATTTCAGAAAATTGTTATCATGTTCTTTAACATTTGTTTTACTCTGTTCCAGCCCAAAGACGTGCTGTGTTTAATGGGGGGGAGTGTGGCACCCCTGAGGGTCCAGTTGCCACAGAGGTACTGCACCTCAGACAGGGATGTGATGCTTAGCTCTCGGGTAAGTAGGGGGCACTACCCAAAAGGAGAGCTGAGAGGAGCTGTGGAGAAGCTGTGAGGAGTGGAAAGGAGCAGTTGTGAGGAGAGAAGCTCCTGAGGAGAGACTCAAGGGTTCCTAGAGGCCAGGGAAGTGAGGAATCCACTCGTAGCACCCGAATCCAGCCTGACATAAGTCAGAAGGAAGGACAAGGTGGCAGTAGGGGACCGGCCCCAGACTCTTGAGGAATCTGTAAGGCTCAGCTAGCAAACCAGATGCTGTAGTAACTGTATGTGCGCCAGCCAAATCCACACAAATTCACTGAAAAGGTAGCCATATAGCATAAAGGGGACCAAGAGGACATCGCCTGACAGGATCTGAGGCTACTGGCTTGGGACACTGTGTGTGAGGCGCAGGCCAGGAGCGGAGGGAGCCGGCTCTGGAAGAGACAACCAGAGAAAGGAACATAAGAAGGGGGTTCTGGCAAAGTGTTCCCCAAACTACCCGAGAGCTGGCTGAACCACCGACCTGGAGGACACAGCACCCCGGCTGTGGATTGTAACCTAAGAACTGTGAGTAAAGTGTGAAGACTGCACCCTGCTGTGTCCTCAGATTAATTTACTGCGTCACCTACCCTGCACTACAACTGTTACCATCACTTTTAACCTGATAACTGCCCTGGGGACTAGCTCTACCCGTGGAGAGCTGTAACATCTCTGCTGCGTCACGAACTCCCCAGTTTATCTGAATCGCAACGTCGGCCATCTTACTGCCAAACACCATGTGTGGCGTTACAAACTAGTTCCCCTACAAACTACCCCATCATCTTTATTCTCTTTTACTTCATCTTTTTCACCTTCATCATTTTTATTGGACGCCCAGGGCCACGGACCGGGTCACTGCTGCTGTGACTTCACTTTTTAAGATCCATCCGGCCCGGTACCAAGCACCCCACGGCCCTTTGGGGGCACTCCATAAACATATTTGTATTTCATGTTTAACCCCTTAACGACCACCGATACGCCTTTTAACGGCGGTAGTTAAGGGTACTTAAACCACTTAAATGGCGCTGTGGAAAAAACCTATAGCACCCCCCAGAGTCTCAATTTCTCCGGGGTCTCGGCTGCCGGGGTTAGCCGAGACCCCAGAGAACATGATTTACCGACCCCGGTGTTGCGATCGCCGTTATTAACCCTATAATGGTGACTGCAACAACAAAAAATGCCACAATTTTGAGCGCTTGAGGGGTCCAGTTTTTAGAATGGTGTAACTTTTTGGCTTTTTCTGTCATGTACACCCCTCAAAGTGACTTTAAATGTGATGTGATACCTAAAAAAATGGTTTTGTAAATTTTGTTGTAAAAATTTGAAATTGCTGGTCAACTTTTAACCCTCATAACTTCCTAATTAAAAAAAAAATTGTTTCCAAAACTGTGCTGATGTAAAGTACACATGTGGGAAATGTTATTTATTAAGTAATTTGTGTGACATATCTCTCTGACTTAAGGACATAAAAATTTTGAAAATTGCAAAATGTTCTGTTTTTTCATAAATAAACACAAGTCATATCGAAGAAATTTTACCACTAGCATGAAGTACAGCATGTCACGAAAATACAAACTCAGTATCAGCGAGATCCGTTAAAGCATTCCAGCGTTATAACCTCATAAAATGACAGTGGTCAGAATTGTAAAAATTGGCCTGGTCATTATGCTGCAAAATGGCTCTGTCACTAAGGGGTTAAATTAAATGTTCAGGTTAGAATACTGTTTTATACAACACAATAATGATATCACTTTATATTAGAAATAGTATCTGACACACTTCAGGCTTAGAGAGAATGGCTGTCAATTCCATAAACATATTAGCATTGCCAGAATAACTTTATCCACGCCAAAAAACATTTGTAAGTATTTCGTATGTTCAATGCTGTCCAATCAGTAGTTCTATAAA
>JARQOD010000005.1:189901120-190003529 GCA_033576555.1 Oophaga sylvatica
AGTTTTCACCAGAACTGCTGTCTGAATGAACTGTTTCTGTGCCACTCCGTCTACCCGGACGGCGATCTCAGAGCTATATCCCCTGAAAAGCTTACAATATATATATATATATGTGTCACAATGACATGTATATATATATATATATGTATTCTATGTGTATATATCTAGTGCTTTGTGAGCTGTCAGTGTGATTTTACAGTAGTTGGGGATGAATTGCCGGCTTTTCAAAGGACACCGGTGCGTATAAATCGGACAGCACTCGCATGGTGCGAGTGCTGTCTGATTATTTCTCGCACCCATTGACTTGCATTAGCGATTATCATGCCAAAATCGCTGCAAATCGCAGCTTGCTGCGATTGTTTTCTCAGACCGATTTCAGCTGAGAAAAAAAATCGCAAATGAGAAGTCACCTATTGAATAACATTGGTCCGATTACAATCCGATTTTTATCGGCTTGCAATCGTCCGTTTTTGACTCCAGTGAGTATATACCCTTAGTGTGACGCCGGCCTTACTCTGGACTCCATCTGGCCTCTGTTTAAATTGTCCTTTTTTTCAGAAGTGCACAAAACTGTAGCCGACAACGCTTTTAAGCATGCCCAAGAAGACGGACACCACCAGATCGTGGGCCAGATGGTTTCCACAGTGCCTCTATTTGCTTCCTTATATGGAAACTAGATGGTGGCCCGATTCTAACGCATCGGGTATTCTAGAATATGTATGTAGGTATATTTGGAGGCTGCTGCTGGGGTTTTACGTGGAGGCTGCTGCTCTTGGGGTATATAGAGGCTGCTGCTGGGGTGTATAGTCATGGCCAAAAGTTTTGAGAATGACACAAATATTAATTTTTGCAAAGTCTACTGCTTCACTTTTTCTAATGGCAATTTGCATATACTCCAGAATGTTATAAAGAGTGATCAGCTTAACAGCAATTACTTGCAAAGTCAATATTTGGCTAGAAAATGAACTTTATCCCCCAAAACACATTTCAACATCATTGCAGCCCTGCCTTAAAAGGACCAGCTAACCTCTTTTCAGTGATTGCTCCATTAACACAGGTGTGGGTGTTGATGAGGACATGGCTGGAAGATCAATCTGTCATGATTAAGTAAGAATGACACCACTGGACACTTTAAAAGGAGGCTGGTGCTTGGCATCATTGTTTCTCTTCTGTTAACCATGGTTATCTCTAAAGAAACACGTGCAGTCGTCATTGCAATGCACAAAAATGGCCTAACAGGGAAGAGTATCGCAGCTAGAAAGATTGCACCTCAGTCAACAATCTATCGCATCATCAAGAACTTCAAGGAGAGAAGTTCCATTGTTGCCAAAAAGGCTCCAGGGCGCCCAAGAAAGACCAG
Organism: Oophaga sylvatica; assembly: GCA_033576555.1. Classification (NCBI taxonomy): domain Eukaryota; kingdom Metazoa; phylum Chordata; class Amphibia; order Anura; family Dendrobatidae; genus Oophaga; species Oophaga sylvatica. The sequence goes on from JARQOD010000005.1 coordinate 189,902,481, forward strand.
CAAGCGCCAGGACCATCTCTTAAAAGTGTTTCAGCTGCGGGATCGGGCTACCAGCAGTGCAGAGCTTGCTCAGGAATGGCAGCAGGCAGGTGTGAGTGCATCTGCACGCACTGTGAGGCGGAGACTCTTGGAGCAAGGCCTGGTCTCAAGGAGGGCAGCAAAGAAGCCACTTCTCTCCAGAAAAAACATCATGGACAGACTGATATTCTGCAAAAGGTACAGGCAGTGGACTGCTGAGTACTGGGGTAAAGTTATTTTCTCTGATGAATCCCCTTTTCGACTGTTTGGGACATCAGGAAAACGCCTCATTCGGAGAAGACAAGGTGAGCGCTACCACCAGTCTTGTCTCATGCCAACTGTTAAGCATCCTGAAACCATTCATGTGTGGGGTTGCTTCTCAGCCAAGGGAATTGGCTCTCTCACAGTCTTGCCTAAAAACACAGCCATGAATAAAGAATGGTACCAGAATGTCCTCCAAGAGCAACTTCTCCCAACCCTCAATCATCAAGAGACGGATGAACAAACAAAAACCTAAAAATTCTGACAAAATGAAAGCATTGATTGTGCAAGAATGGACTGCTATCAGTCAGGATTTGGTCCAGAAGTTGATTGAGAGCATGCCAGGGAGAATTGCAGAGGTCCTGAAGAAGAAGGGTCAACACTGCAAATATTGACTTGCTGCATTAACTCATTCTAACTGTCAATATAAGCTTTTGTTACTCATATGTTTGCAATTATATTTCTGTCTGTGATAAAAACATCTGTCAAACACACATAAAAACCAGAGGGCAGCAGATCATGTGAAAATATAATATTTGTGTCATTCTCAAAACTTTTGGCCATGACTGTAGATGTACCGAGTACGTCCATGGTCCTGGAAGAAGTTAATAATAATAGATATTTGCTTAAAATTTATAAACAAGTCTGTATTACAAGATAACTGTATACAAACATCGACATCACACATGAATGATGGATGATACTTCCATTTAAAAGATTCATTAGGATTTTAAGGTATTTAATGAATGGTAGAAATGAGCGGATCGATCCTTGGACTATCGAGTTTGAGTAAAATTTTCTGAAATTTGCAGTTTCATGCAAATTCATACATTTTGATTCGCAGTTTGCAAAAAAATATAATTGCCTGGAACCATTTTCTACACTACTAAAACATCAGAGAGCGGGCTAATGTCTTTTGCATAGTGTATGGGCCTCCCCATAATGCCCTGCAACTATGACATCTTGGAGATTGTTATCATATCTTGTACAGTGGTGGTCAGTACCTAGGCCATCACAGATCAGTGATCCGCAGTGAAGTACCATTTGTTCAGCAGAGTCGTTTTTATGTTCTGAGTCACTGGGTTAGGCCGGTGTTACATTTGGGAGTGCAATGTGAGAAACTTGCGCGAGTCTCTTGCTTCAATACCCTGCACTGCCGCTGGCACTCAGGACCGGAGTGTGTGGCTGCATGTATTTCTATGCAGCTGAATGCTTCGGTCCCGAATGGCATTTGTCACAGATCACAGGTGAGGATATTATCTTTAGTAGCCAGTAGTGTTGAGCATTCCGATACCGCAAGTATCGGGTATCGGCCGATATTCACGTTATCGGAATTCCGATACTTAATTCCGATACTTTTTCAATATCGTATACCGGAATCGGAAGTTCCCATAATTCTTTGAGAGGCAATGTGATTTTAGTCAGCCAATGAGGAATCCTACGAAGTGTGGGCACATCCTGTAATGATGCGGTCATCTTAACTAATGGCATGGCTGTGATTGGCTGCTGAAATGATGTCAGAATGCACTATAAAAGGCGCCGCAGCCATTTTAGCGTCACTGTGCTGTGAACTCAGTTAGGGACAGAACGCTGCTGTGCTGACTCTGAGGGACAGTTAGATATTGCGATTTTGTGTACTACTGTGCTTGAGGCAGGCTAGTTTACCAACAGCTGTGTAAAGCTTCATTTTGCCAGTGTTGTTTTAAACAGCTCTGTGCAAGGTGTGTGTGTGACAGTGCAGGTGACGCTGCAGTTTGCTCTGCATCCACCGCTGTTTGTAGGCATCTGCACGTGTCACTGACTCTTTTTTTTTTATTTTATTTAGTGGAATTGGTGCAGCTCCATTATATTAGAAAAAAATCAAATCTATTAGTGTGACGTGCTTCCATCCGTATACAATACATTGGTTGCAAACACTATAGAAGTACAGAAAGGAGCTTTTCACAGATAGTGAATAGTTGTGTTTCAGTGTTCACTGCAGTCTGTGAGGTTTTGATTTTTTGAGTGCAGATCACGCTCCAGTTAGTTCTTCAACCACTGCTGGTTGTAGTCTGCTGAGCGTGTGTCACTGCCTCATCCTTCACATTTTTCTCTAATTGGTGCTGCTCCATTTTAGTGAAATAAATCTAATCTATTAGTGTGACGCGCTTCCATCCGTATACAATACATTGGTTGCAAATACTATAGAAGTACACAAAGGAGTAGCCTTTCACAGATTGTGGACAGTTGTGTTTCAGTGTTCACTTCAGTCTGTGTTTATTTACTTTTTTGAGTGCACATCACGCTCCAGTTTACTTGTTCAAGCACTGCTGCTTGTACTCTGCTGAGCGTGTCTCAGTGGCTCATCCTTTTCATTTATCTCCAATTGGTTCTGCTACATTCCATTTAAAATAAATCTAATCTATTAGTGTGACGCGCTTCCATCCGTATACAATACATTGGTTGCAAATACTATAGAAGTACACAAAGGAGTAGCCTTTCACAGATTGTGGACAGTTGTGTTTCAGTGTTCACTTCAGTCTGTGTTTTTTACTTTTTTGAGTGCACATCACGCTCCAGTTACTTGTTCAAGCACTGCTGCTTGTACTCTGCTGAGCGTGTCTCAGTGGCTCATCCTTTTCATTTATCTCCAATTGGTTCTGCTACATTCATTTAAAATAAATCTAATCTATTAGTGTGACGCGCTTCCATCCGTATACAATACATTGGTTGCAAATACTATAGAAGTACACAAAGGAGTAGCCTTTCACAGATTGTGGACAGTTGTGTTTCAGTGTTCACTTCAGTCTGTGTTTTTTACTTTTTTGAGTGCACATCACGCTCCAGTTACTTGTTCAAGCACTGCTGCTTGTACTCTGCTGAGCGTGTCTCAGTGGCTCATCCTTTTCATTTATCTCCAATTGGTTCTGCTACATTCCATTTAAAATAAATCTAATCTATTAGTGTGACGCGCTTCCATCCGTATACAATACATTGGTTGCAAATACTATAGAAGTACACAAAGGAGTAGCCTTTCACAGATTGTGGACAGTTGTGTTTCAGTGTTCACTTCAGTCTGTGTTTTTTACTTTTTTGAGTGCACATCACGCTCCAGTTACTTGTTCAAGCACTGCTGCTTGTACTCTGCTGAGCGTGTCTCAGTGGCTCATCCTTTTCATTTATCTCCAATTGGTTCTGCTACATTCCATTTAAAATAAATCTAATCTATTAGTGTGACGCGCTTCCATCCGTATACAATACATTGGTTGCAAATACTATAGAAGTACACAAAGGAGTAGCCTTTCACAGATTGTGGACAGTTGTGTTTCAGTGTTCACTTCAGTCTGTGTTTTTTTACTTTTTTGAGTGCACATCACGCTCCAGTTACTTGTTCAAGCACTGCTGCTTGTACTCTGCTGAGCGTGTCTCAGTGGCTCATCCTTTTCATTTATCTCCAATTGGTTCTGCTACATTCCATTTAAAATAAATCTAATCTATTAGTGTGACGCGCTTCCATCCGTATACAATACATTGGTTGCAAATACTATAGAAGTACACAAAGGAGTAGCCTTTCACAGATTGTGGACAGTTGTGTTTCAGTGTTCACTTCAGTCTGTGTTTTTTACTTTTTTGAGTGCACATCACGCTCCAGTTACTTGTTCAAGCACTGCTGCTTGTACTCTGCTGAGCGTGTCTCAGTGGCTCATCCTTTTCATTTATCTCCAATTGGTTCTGCTACATTCCATTTAAAATAAATCTAATCTATTAGTGTGACGCGCTTCCATCCGTATACAATACATTGGTTGCAAACATATAGAAGTACACAAACGGGCCTTTCACAGCTATGAACAGTGGGTTTTTAATTTTACTAATATGTTTTTTTCAAATGACACAAATATAATAATGTTGAGAGGAATAGTCTACATCATTGTTTGCACAATATTACAGGTGTACATCATGCCGCGCTTAATCAACAATGTATTATTATATTTACTTGTATGCTTTTATTTAAAAGCCAAGAACACAGAAGGATAACCTTCGCACTGCAGCTGTTGTCAAAGTTCAACCCACATTATGCACTTCCAACATTGCAGCATTTGAGGCATGATGTGAGTTGGATTGGTCAAAGTTATGGAGTGAGAAGGTTCACCATCAGTACCCTATAGCATAAGTATGCTTTTGTGTTAGCATTTGTGTTAGACATGTGGATATCTGCCATAATATGTCACAATTATTTAGTTACAGATTTGTTACCAACACTAATCATTGAATGGTTTTAAATTTGACGTTTCACTTGTTTACAGCTTAGAAATAAGGGTGTAGCCTGATATCTATGTGTAGCACTAGCCACTTTAACATGTCATGTTTTTTTAAACATGTGTAGCTAGGTAGCAGTAATTTTTGCCGGACACACAGCAGGGGAACAGCAGGCGTTACTGAACCCCACTATCACTATAGCTTGTGTATTGGTCTGTGGACACGACACTTCTGAGCAGCAACTGGCAGTGTTGTAGCCCAGGGAGTATAGCTCAGGTGGTAGAAAGATGAACATAACAGGAGACATGGAAAACGTTGCCAACCAGTTAGTTAATCTGAAACCGGACAGGCAAATTCAGCGAGATCCATGCCTAGTTCATTTTCAGAAAAGTAAGCCGTTCTACATTATCGTAGGATAGTCGCATGCAACGGTCTGTTAGTACACCACCTGCAGCAGTAAAGACGCGCTCCGATAATACACTGGCAGCAGATCAAGCCAGCACCTCCAATGCATACTGGCTAAGCTCTGGCCATGTATCCAGCTTAGAGACACAAAACTTGAATGGGGAAGAGCCATCTGAGAGTACACTGAGAGGGCAAGACATGTAGTCTGTAACCATCTTACGGAAATGTTGCCTCCTGCTGACTGGAGCCGTCTCGGATGGTGTAGACATTGGTGGCGCTGCCACAAAACTTCGACACATTTGGAACATACTGTTCTTGCCCTGTGCAGAGGCGCTGCTTGTGCTCCCTCTTGTTGCAGAGCTGTCTCCACTGCCTCGACGCACAGAGCTGCTTTGTAAATCAGTAGCAGCAGCAGTGCTCTCGGCTGGAATGGAGAACATTATGGATTGCACCAGTGTGTCTTGGTACTTCCGCATTTTACGCTCCCGGTTCAACGGTGTGATGAGGCTTTGTAAGTTGTCCCGGTAGCGAGGGTCTAGGAGGGTGTACACCCAATAATCAGACGTGGTGTGAATGTGTTCGATGCGGCGGTCGTTTCTCAGCCACTGCAGCATGAAATCAACCATGTGCTGCAGACTCCCAACTGGCCAAGAAACGTTGTCCCCTGCAAGAGGCGTCATCTCCGCCTGCTGTGCATCACCCCACCCTTGGTCTACATACTGACTAGAGCATTGTCTACCTCCCTCTGGAGCGATGTCTTCCTCCTCCATTGACTCCTCCTCATCCTCCTCACAAAGTCCTTCAAATACATATAAATTTACAAAATTTAAAACTCAAAATTTAAAAACTTTGTATCATAATTCTGTAACATCAGTTTATGGAAACACAATAGCATTACAAAAGGATAGACAAAAAATGTACATTATGTGCTTTGTAAATACATTAAAAGTTTGTAATGGTTATGAAAATATAGACAGCGACTCTGGAGGTTCAATTGTTGATACAGCATGGTACTTTGAAAGTCCTCCAGCCCTTTGTGAGGAACCACGTTGCGCTGACTGTCCAGAAGGTGATGGAATTTGTGACTCCTCATCCTCCACCTCTTCCAAAACCTCATGCCTTAGTGCTTGCAGTGTTTTTTGAAGCAGGCAGATAAGGGGGACAGTCAGGCTGACTAGTGCATCATCTGCACTCGCCATCCGCGTTGACTCATCAAACGCACGCAAAACGTGGCAGATATCCTTCATAGAGTTATTCGCCACTCATTACACTGGCAGTGGCTGCCCATTCATTATAGGATCCAATTCTAATTACTGGTTCTCACCAACAAAGCTCTCCACAGCGCAGCACCCCCCTACATCTCCTCCCTTATTTATATTTATCGGCCTAACCGACTGCTGCACTCTGCAAACGACCTTCGACTAACCTCTGCACTAATCCGTACCTCCCACTCCCAACTCCAAGACTTCACCCGCGCTGCGCCAATCCTCTGGAATGCTCTACCCCCAAGAAATTAGGACTATCCGCAATTTGGATGGTTTCAGGCGCTCCCTCAAAACACATTTGTTCACAGTGGCCTATCACATTCACTAATCAAAGTCATTCTATGTGTAATTCTGTGTGTGTAGCCCATTCACTATCTCCATGCATCCCTCACTTCCTTAAAATGGCTGGACCATCATTGTAAAAACACCATTGTATATAAACACCTGTACTTTGTATCTCCCCCACCTCATTGTAGATTGTAAGCTTTCACCAGCAGGGGCGGCTGATTTTGCTTTAATTATTGTATTATTAACGTTGTTACTTATGACTCGTGTTTTGAAACTGTTAAACTGTAAAGCACTGCGGAATATTATGGCGCTATATAAATAAATAATATTATTATTCTTATTATAGAGGCCCACTCAGTAGTGGTGAAGTGTGAACGGCGCAAATTGCGAGTTGACTGCGCCTGATGCAGCTGATACTCCATTACTGTTGGCTGCTGCTCACACAACCGCTCCAACATATGTAACGAGGAATTCCACCTGGTGGGTACGTCACATATGATGCGATGTTCATGAAGGTGAAATCTGCGTTGCAGAGCTGCAATCAGCGATCTGGCCATGCTGGAACGTCGCAAGTGAGCGCACTCTAGGCGGACCTTGTGCAGCAGTGCATCAAGATCCGGATAGTCCCTCAAAAAACTCTGCACGACCAAGTTGAGCACATATGACAGACATGGTATGTGAGTGAGGTTGCCAAGGCCCAGAGCTGACACCAGATTTCGGCCATTGTCACACACTACCAAGCCTGCCTGTAGATTCTCTTCCAAAAACCACACGTCGCTCTCCTGCTTTATGGCATTACAGAGCTCCTGCGCTGTGTGGCTAAGATTCCCCATGGAAATTAATTTCAGGATGGCCTGTTGACATTTGGACACGGCTGTGCTCATATCGGTCGCAACAGGTAAACGTTCACGGGTCCATGTGGAGGTAGACCGTGACGGCTCCTGCAGCGATGATTCTGAGGAACTGGAATAGGAGGAGGAATCAATGTGTACAGACTTGATTCCTGCAATCCTTGGAGTTGGCAGAACACGTACAGCGCCACTCGCAAGATCAGTACCCGGCTGCACAACATTGACCCAATGGGCAGTGAGGGAAAGGTATTGTCCCTGGCCATGGGTGTTAGAACCCTCTTGTTAGGTTTTGTTTCAGTTTGCTGGTCACATGACCTTTTTTCCCTATTTAGTCTGGCTCCGCCCTTCTGGCTTTGCTTGACTTCATTGTATTATCTACTGTTAAGCTAGCCGGGTGCTTAGGTGCCTTAATCTGTCAGTTTTGCTTGATGTTAGGATCACAAAGTATTTATTTTTCTGTTTAATTATCCATGCTACAATTTATGTTAGGAGGTGTCCACCTTTTCTCACAGTCCCTAGATCTTGTAGGGATTACTCCCTCGCAACTATAGGTCTTCGTTCACACTAGATGAGGACTTTAGCGGGTCTGGTCGCAGGATCAGGTTCCCCGTTACATCGTAGGGATTCAGCTTAGTTGTATTGTAGGGACAGAATTCCCTTCTTTCCTTACTGGTTGTAGCAGATCATAACAATGGGTACTGGTCCACGCATCGGTGGTCAGGTGGACCTTGCTACTGAGGGCTTTTAGTAGCGCATGTTTAATTTTTCCCTCAACATGCTTTTGCAGACCAGGGACGGCTTGCCTGCTGAAATGAAATCGGCTTGGCACATTGTATTGTGGGATTGACAATGATATTCAGTTACGGAAACTGTCTGTCTCCACCAGCCTGAATCACAGCATTTCAAGGGACAGGAGTTTTGCAATGCCAGCATTCAGAGCCTGTGCTCGTGCATGGTTTGCGGAGTATGGCCGTCTTTTATCCCATGCCTGTGCTACCGATGGCTGTTTTGTGGCCTGGGAGTGTGAGGATGACAGGGTACTTGCTGCTGTGTGTGGAATAACAGTTTGTCTCTGGACAACAGTGGCCGAGGTTCTTCCATGGCGATCCTGTGAGGAAGCATAACCAGCTGTGTGTGAGCTCGATGAAGAGGCTTCAACACAACCTGAAGATGTAGGTGCTGCTGTAGGTTGGCCTACATCTCTAGTGTGTCTTTGTAACTCAACTACGTGCTTTGTCCGCACATGTTTCCACATATTTGTGGTATTGAGGTGACTGACACTTTTAGCTATTTTTAATTTTTGATTACACAGCTTGCATTTCACATAGCAAATATCATGTGCAAGTGTGTGAAAAAAGGACCACGCAGTGCAAGTCCTGGGAGCGCACGTTTTGACTTTTGGAAGACAACTGCTCCGAACAGGTGCCAAACTGGAGGCTACAGGCAACCGAGTCTGCAGCCTAACTCTCCCTCCTGTTTGTACCGTTGGGGCAATGTCTTCCTCTATCTTCCTTCTATCACTAACCATTTCTCTAGGCCTCTCCCAGCTTTCAACCAAAGTACTGGTTCTCACCCACAAAGCTCTCCACAGTGCAGCACCCCTCCTACATCTCCTCCCTCATTTCTATCTATCGGCCTAACCGACTGCTGCGCTCTGCAAACGACTTTCGACTAACCTCTGCACTAATACGTACCTCCACTCCCGACTCCAAGACTTCTCCTGCTCTACGCCAATCCTCTGGAATGCTGTACCCCAAGAAATTAGGACTATCCACAATTTGCATGGTTTCAGGCGCTCCCTCAAAACACATTTGTTCAGAGCGGCCTATCACATTCACTAATCAAAGTCATTCTATGTATTCTGTGTAAGTGTGTGTGTGTCTCTAGCCCATTCACTATCTCCATCCCTCAGTCCCTTAAGATGGCTGGAACATCATTGTAAATGCACAATTGTATATAAACACCTATACTTTGTATCTCCCCCATCTCATTGTACATTGTAAGCTGTCACGGAGCAGGGGCGACTTATTTAGCTTAAATTATTGTATTGTTAACGTTGTTACTTATGACTTGTGTTCTGAAACTGCTAAACTGTAAAGCGCTGCGGAATATGATGGCGCTATATAAATAAATATTATTATTATTCCTCTGAGCTGCTCCCACCACCTTCCTGTTCCTCATGCCATGTTGGGTCTTGGACCTCATCATCTCCACTACCCTCTTCCAACACCTGCTGTTGGGTGGTCTGGCCAGCACCATGCTCAACAGAAACTGGCACCTGGGTCTCATCATCATCAGATGCGTTCTGCGGTGTGCTGACCATCGGCACTGTCTCACCCGCCTCTTCAGATTCAGAGAGACACAGCTGTTGCGCATCACTGCATACTCCCTCTTCACATTACAGAATGCTGCTTGGCTGGGCCCCTGTTTGCAAGCCAATAGATTCTGAGAACAGAAGCAGACACTCAGCTGGCTCCTGTACAGAACTCTCTGACTGGCTGGGCAATTTGCCAGGCGGTGAAGAGACAGATGGTTGCCCAACAGTGCTGTGGTCCTGAGAGGAGGTGGAAGCAATTGAAGTCGATGCATTGGCTGACATCCAAACAACAACGGCTTCAATTTGTTCTTCCCGCAGCAGGGGGTACTCCGAGCTCCTACAAAAGTGCGCATAAAGGAACGCTCACGGGGAAAACTGGTGGATGCTGTGTCACTGGGGGCCGCAGCAGCCACAGAATCCCCACGTCCTCTCCCTGAAGAAACTCCACGACCACGTGCCTTACTCCCTGCCTTCTTCATCTTGGTAGATTGATAAAGAAAGTCTGAAAAGTTATAAGGTCTAAGTGTGGTTATTCCGCAGAGACTGCAGTGAACACTGCACACAACTGTTCACTACCCAATGCGTCTCAGCAGGAAGGCAGTCTGTGCGTCAAAACAAAGGCACAAGCATACATCCATGTACCCTGTTTATAAAGCTATATAAAAAAAATTATGTAGTAGTGACGCACACTTTATTGAGGTACAGTATTACATCGCAATTCACCATCTGTGGCTATGCAGTCTCATCTATATATACCTTATCTATCTGTTGTCATGCTTCCAAGTCGACAGTCACAGTCAGCCATAAATAGCAATTTTCACTATGCACTATGCACTTTTTAAAGGTTATGTTTGTTAATAAAAATGATTATTGCCACATATTATGAGTATTACATGATGGAAATTGTATAATTTTGTATAAAATATTTAGTGACATTATTCAGCAAATGGAACATTTTAGTAATATCACAGATAACTTGTAATGCTGATGATGTTTTGAAGTCAGACATTCATTGTCTATACAATAAAAATGGTGTACATACTGTTACTTATCCATCATTAATGGATTCAGATATGTACTTGTATGCTTTTATGTACAACCGTATAGCAGATTCCTTAACTAATTTATTTTGTGGTTTGCATTGCTGTTCAACATGTTAATGTATGTGTTTATGTTTGTCAATTCTTTATTTATCTAGATATTAGTTTAAATGAAATCATCATCTTATGGTAGTAAAGGTTATCTTTCTCTTGTTTGAAGTATAGACATTTAAAATTGACAGGTAACAAGGAAATTACTTGATCTAGTATTTAAACATCCTCCTTGACCCTGGGCTCCAACACCGCCAGTTGTTGCTCGGAAGTGCTGTTAGCACAGTCAACACTTGCTCCTGTGTTACTGGGGTTCAGTAACGTCAGCTGGTCCTCGGTTGTGCCATTGGCTCTTTTCCTTCTGCTGCCCTCCGGGTTCCAGCACAGTCAGCTGGTCCTCGTTACTTGCATTGGCTCTTGTACCTTCTGCTACCCGTCCGGGTTCCAGTACCGTCAACTGGTTCTCCGCAGTGCCTTTGGCCTAGGTGCCTCCATCTCGGTATCCGAGTTCCAGCAACGTCTGCTGGTCCTTGGTAGTGCTTTGGAGCACAGGTACCTCCTGCTTAGTAACCGTGTCCCAGTAACGTCAGCTGGTCCTCGGTTGTGCCATTGGCTCTTTTCCTTCTGCTGCCCCTCCGGGTTCCAGCACAGTCAGCTGGTCCTCGTTACTTGCATTGGCTCTTGTACCTTCTGCTACCCGTCCGGGTTCCAGTACCGTCAACTGGTTCTCCGCAGTGCCTTTGGCCTAGGTGCCTCCATCTCGGTATCCGAGTTCCAGCAACGTCTGCTGGTCCTTGGTAGTGCTTTGGAGCACAGGTACCTCCTGCTTAGTAACCGTGTCCCAGTAACATCAGCTGGTACAAGATTGTGCTACAAATACAAGATACGGAACAAGAGACACAAGAACAATAAGCAGAAGATCTAAAAGCAGAAGAACATGAAGTATAAGACCAAAATGAAGAGCAAAATATATGCTCTAAATTCTAAGCAGAAGAAGACTAAGCAGTGTATGGGGGTGAGTCCGTTCCTCCTCGTGGTGCCCCTGGAAAATGCCTGCTGCTGCAGGCTAAACTGAACACGGACAAATACTGTTGTAATTTAAATCTTTTGTGACAGCAAGAACGGAAGGATGAAAAATTCATACTTTGACAGATTACAAGTACAGGATTCTCTGTCACAAATAAGAATATGATGAAGAAGATGAAGCAGAATATGAATAAGAATAATAGTTTAATAAGAAGAATATGAGTAATGTTAACAAAGATGAATAGCAAGAAGTTTAAGAAGAAGATAAAGAAGGTGAAGATGAAGAATAATTTGATGAAAAAGATGATGCTGCAGAAGATTATGAAGGAGAAAGTGTGTGAAAAGTAAAAAAGGTGAAGATGAAGAGCATGGAAGTTGTGTAATATACATATTTGCCAAAATATAAAAAACGTTAACATTGTCAATTTCTTCGTCAATCCGAACATCTTTAAAAAAAAAAATATTTATGCTATTCCATTTGATTGGGTTAAACATCTATGCCTTTAATGTCTCCTCAACCTTCCCCAATACATTCTACATTACTCTTTCTTGTTTTCCTTCATGTACAATTAACCAACAAGGCAAGAATGGTTTTTTTTAATTTCGATATTTTGTTCCCATAGACTTACATGGGACTTCCGGTATCGGTATCGGGTATCGCCGATATTTTAGTGATATCGGCGATACCATTCCGATTCCGATACTTTAGGATATCGGAAAGTATCGCTCAACTCTAGTAGCCAGTCAAACCCATTTGTGTCAACCTCTGTGCATGTTATCAGGCTAAAATCACCAGGGTATGTAAACTTTTGATCGGGGTCATTTGGATGTTTTGGGTTGTTATTATGATTTAAAAAGAGGAAACACATGGTTTGACAATAAATGATTTCACCCAACCACTAACCATGAGTGGAGAAAAAGTTTTGGTGTTATCATTCATATTCTCTGAAAAAAAGGCCAAGAAAGCAAAAATTCTGCTGGGGTATGTAAACTTTGGAGCACAACCTCTCTCTCTCTCTCTCTCTCTCTCTCTATATATATATATATATATATATATACATATATATGTATACATACATACATACATGTGGTCAAAATTGTTGGTACCCCTGTACCCCTCGTTTATAATGACAGAAAATCCAAAATGGTCACAGAAATAATTTGAATCTAACAAAAGTAATAATAAATAAAACATCTATGAAAATGAATAAATGAAAGTCAGACATTGCTTTTCAACCATGCTTCCACAGAATTAAAAAAAAAAAATTCATGAAATAGGCCTGGACAGAAATGATGGTACCCCTGATAATAATGTTACAAAAGGAACATGTTAAATCAAGGTGTGTCCACTAATTAGCATCACAGGTGTCTACAATTTTGAAATCAGTGAGTGGGCCTGTATAGAGGGCTACAGATACTCACTGTGCTGTTTGGTGACATGGTGTGTGTCAAATTCTACATGAGACAGAGGAAGCAAAGGAAAGAGTTGTCTCAAGAGATTAGGAAGAAAATTATGGACAAACATGTTAAAGGTGAAAGTTATAAGACCATCTCCAAGCAGCTTGATGTTCCTGTGACTACAGTTGCACATATTAATCAGATATTTAAGTTCCATGGGACTGTAGCCAACCTCTGTGGATGTGGCCGCAGGAGGAAAGTTCATGACAAATCAAAGAGATGTAGAATACAAATGGTAACAAAAGAGCCCAGAAAAATTTCTAAACAGATTAAAGGTGAACTTCAAGCTCAAGGAACATCAGTGTCAGATCGCACCATTTGTCGTTGCATGAGCCAAAGTGGACTTCATGGTAGACGACCAAGGAGGACATCATTGTTGAAAAAAATCATAAAAAAGCCAGACTGGAATTTGCCAAACTACATGTTGACAAGCTACAAAGCTTCTGGGAGAATATCTTATGGACAGATGAGACAAAAATTGAACTTTTTGGCAAGGTACATCAGCTCTATGTTCACTGACGGAAAAATGAAGCATATCAAGAAATGAAGCATATCAAGAACACTGTCCCTACTGTGAAACATGGAGGAGGCTCTGTTATGTTCTGGGACTGCTTTGCTGCATCTGGCACAGGGTGTCTAGAATCTGTGTAGGGTACATTGAAATCTCAAGACTATCAATGAATTCTAGAGAGAAATGTGCTGCCCAGTGTTAGACAGCTTGGTCTCAGTCGCAGGTCATTGGTCTTGCAATAGGATAATGACCCAAAACATACAACTAAAAACACCCAAGAATTGAACTATTCTGAAGTGGCCTTCTATGAGCCCTGACCTAAATTCTATTGAGCACCTTTGGAAAGAGCTGAAACATGCCACCTGGAAAAGGCAACCTTCAAACATGAGACAACTGGAGCAGTTTGATCTTGAGGAGTGGGCCTAAATACCTGTCAAGAGGTGCAGAAGTGTCATTGACAGTAACAGGAATTGTTTCAATTGCAGTGATTGCCTCACAAGGTTGTGCAACAAAAGATTAAGTTAAGGGTACCATCTTTTTTCCATCATACATGACGGCACCACGAGAGAGGGGACCCGCCCATCAAGGACAGGAAACCTTCAAGATAAAAGGGGCGGCTCCTCTCTCCGCATCAGTTGGTTTCCTGTCTTCGATGGGAAACCCTCAAGATAAAGACTCAAGGATGAAGAGGATGCCTAGGCCTGGGTCAGATGGCTAATGGTGGACGTTGGTTCACCGCATCCGTCACCAGGTACTGGAGGTCGCCTCGGGGGTCAGGTATACCCTGCCCCCCCTGAGCGAGGCATGGCCACTGCCTTTTTCTTTTGCAGAATTTTTCCCTATGGCTCCCTTTAAGGCAGCTGTAGGTGGGGGCAATCCTCGGGGAACACTTTTCAGTGTATCCCCCTGTTGATACTGGGCCATGCAGCCTGATAGCACATCGGTGCCAGGCGTTATAAAAGACCCCCCTCTCCTCTTTCCCCCCCCCGGATACCTGGGACACCTGCGGATGACAAAGGGGAGGCTGACACCGGAGATCGGATGATGGACGCTGTGGAGGTATTCATTGGTGGCAGTGGAGACCAGAGAACCGCTGCATAGAGCGGTAATTCATCTCCGGCTGTCTCCTGCGCTCTGCCCACACGCTGCAGGAAACCGGAAGCCGGACCGGAAGTCGCGCTCCGGATATGACGGGGGTGCCCGGGCTGGTAAGCAGAAGGGTTCTCCTGTTCACAGGAGAAAGGCAGAACTGAGCGCGCGCCGGACGTGGCGACCGGGCGCGCGCGGCGCACGCGACGGGCGCTTGTGGCGCATAAATAAATAAATAAAAAAAAAAGGGGGGGCGCGCGCGCGCGCGCGCGCATACAAGCACACGTGCATGAAAGGATTTAAAAAACCGGCACTCACTTAGTAATCACCGTCACAAGACTGCAGCTGCAGGTGACGGTATAACGGGGAAAAGATTGCAATGGAGAGTTTATCGCCGGGGCACCTGGACTCACGCCAGGAGGTACATGCCAGACGGTCTCTGTCTGGTGAAAAGACCCAGACACGCCGCAGCAATAGCCGCTCGGACAGCATAAGAACGGGGCACAGTAAGGAAGGATTTGTGATATCGGAGGGAGCCAATCAGCCTCCGGAACCGGTACCCGTCTATTACAGCATCCGAGTGGTGAGTGAACTTCGAGAAAGTCCAGTACACTAATGTCTGTTCTCTTTCTCTTCTCTTTTCTGCATATATCTCCTTTTTTCCCTCTCACATACACATGGGAAAATTAGGGGTTTATAAGAAGAATAAGGCAAAAACCAAAAATAGGGAATGTCCCTTATGTAAAACCCCGCTAGAAAGAGCCTGGGCTAAGGATTTATGCCAGGATTGTATCACCAAAACACTGGCGGAGGAAACGCCCTCCTTTACTGAAAGCCTGAAGTCCCTAATTCAGGCGGAAGCAGGGGAGGGATTCAGCCGGTTCTCCCCGGTTCGATGGAACCGGTTGTTCAAAAAGCAGCCGGTTCCCCGAACCGGGGAGAATCAGAGCGGCGATCTGGTACCATGGGAGTAATGTGCGCAGTGCACGGAGCTGCTGTCTCACCAGAGAGGAGCTTCTTCCTTCCTTCCTGGCTTCAGCAGCTGTAGTTTCACTTTCTGCCCTGAAGGCTCTGGTTGTATCAGCCACACTGGGTCCTAGTGCCCTCTGTGTGCAGACACTGGACACTTCCTGCTCCTGCCTCAGCCACTGCCTGCAGCTTCATGGTAAGAGGGGATGGAATTTATTAAATTCATTCTGCTCAGGCATGTCATGGTCACTGTGGGGGGATGTGAGAGGATGGGGGTACAGTGGGGCAGGGGTACAGGGCACTGGGGAGGTTAATGTGAGAGGATGGGGTATTGTGGGGAAGGGTACAGGGCACTGGGGTGAATAAGAGGATGAGGTATTGTGGGGGCTAGGGCACTGGGGGGGTTAATGTGTAGGATGGGGTATTGTGGGGGAGGGGTACAGGGCACTGGGGTGAATAAGAGGATGGGTATTGTGGGGGCTAGGGCACTGGGGGGGTTAATGTGAGAGGATGGGGGTATTGTGGGGGAGGGGTACAGGGCACTGGGGTGAATAAGAGGATGGGGGTATTGTGGGGGCTAGGGCACTGGGGGGGTTAATGTGAGAGGATGGGGTATTGTGGGGGAGGGGTACAGGGCACTGGGTGAATGTAAGAGTATGGGGTATTGTGGGGGCTAGGGCACTGGGGGGGTTAATGAGAGGATGGGGATATTGTGGGGGCTGGCGCACAGGGGTTGATGTGAGAGGATTGGGTATTGTGAGGGAGGGTGGACAGGTCACTGGGTTGAATGTAAGAGGATGGGGGTATTGTGGGGTCAGTGGGACAGAACACTAAGGGGTGCATGTGAGACAATGGGCTGTTGGGGTGAGGGTGGGGGACAGGGGAGGTAGGGGGCTTTTTTTTACTTGTGAGCTCCTTAATACTTTAATAATAGATTAATATTTCAGTATTATTATAACAAGGGCATAGACAGACGGCCGTATAACTCATGCGAGGATCGCACTGCAATCCTCGGACTTGCTGGTACCGCTGCTGACATGAGCGCGACTGCCATGTATAATATATGGTATATACAGCGTAGTGTCGCATACACTGCTGTATTATACAATATACAACAGTTCTAATGCTCCATACCTAATATGCAGCATAATGTACAGTGTATATGATGTAACCTGTATAAGATGTGACATTGGCTTGCCCCCCCCTAGTTTTGATCCTGGGTACGCCCATGTCCGGTACTATTTTGCAGCCAGCTTGCAGCGCCGCAACACACCGCCAGCCCCGGCCCCCGCGGACTGATCTCTGCAGTGCGGCGATTGGGCAGCGGCGCGGCCGCGGCCATCTTCTTTAGTCACGAGGCGGAGCCGGAGAGGAGAGAGGTACTGTGTGAGCTGAGCTGCGGAGCTGCCTGGGCCCTGGAGTGGAGCTGGAGGAGTGTGTCTGTGGACTGAGGTGGTCTATGATAGATAGATGCCGGTCAGAGTAGTAAGGCCTCCATGGATGAGCAGTTCTTCTAGCCCCCTGCATTGTCTTCTTCTCTGGAGAGCTGGAGGTCTATGCTCAGAGCTGTCTGTAGGACACAGCTGTAGAAAGCCACCCAGCTGGAGACAGACCACCAGCTCCCAGATCCTGGTGCCTTCTTAGACATTATTACCGAGAAGCTTGCAATCCACTTGTATGTACCCAGGTGTATAGAGTCACATTTACATCCTGCGGCTTTTTATACGGTCTACTTTATAAAGATGACAGTAATACCTATATCGTACCTTAGTTACTGTACATGCAGTGGTGGTGGGGGAACTGTAAGTCCCAGCATTGCATATTGGCATCTGATCTATAGAGATTACTGCAGGTAATACAAAAAATATGTTCTATTATTACAATCACTAGTATAAGTCCCAGCATCTCCCCATTTGTCTAGATATTAGACACACGTTTATTATTCAGATATTATGTAGTATCGACTTTAGGCTGATCCAAACAATTGTATTTTTGGTCAGAAGAAAAAATGGCAGCACGCACGAGTTGCATCCGATTATGGGATCGCACTCAGCCAGGCAAATCAGTGAGTCCGTGAAAAAAAAATCAGACTGCACTCGGATGACATCTGAATGCAGTCTGATTTTCACAGCTTTACAGAATGAAGATGGGGAACTTTTTATTTCCACCTTCTCCACATCCGCGAAAATCGGAGACACGCTGTGAGCACACTCTGATCAAACTCCGATCAGAGTGTGATTAGCTTAATCGGAATGATTTTCTCGGATGAGACAAAATACGGTCGTGTGATCCTATCCTTAGAGAAATAAATACATTATTATTATTATTGATGAGCAAATGTGCTTGTTTGTTAGGCAATCCCTGCATGTGTTGCGGGTGTCGAACAGCCATGAGACATGCAACCGCGGGGACTGGAACATATTTTTCGAGCATGCAGAAGACATTCGGTTAGAACCCGAGCATGCTCAGATAACACCTTATCCGAGTACGTTCACTCATCACTAATTATTGTATATTGTATTTCTGGATAAAAGGTAGAACTGTAAGTCCCAGCTACATAATACTATAGTTTAATCTTCAGTTCAGTATGAGACTAGAAAGAGACTTCTTAATCAGAATGTAGTGCACAGCCTGGCCAGCCGGTCAGTCAAGTGAGACAGCTGCATAGAAATATATGCAGCTGTCACACTCGGGTCAGGAGAGCCGCTGGCCAGAATGTGCACTGTTCTGATCCCATTCCAATTTATTGTTTTTCAACTGACTGCGCCCCTACTTTTTTATTTGTGGAAAAGGTGTGTGTGAATGGGTGGCTTTAAAATGGGTGTGGCTTAAAAATGGGTGTGACTTAAAATGGGTGTGGTTTTCTGACGCACAAACACAGAACCTGTTGTTAAAAATTTGAATCCCATCCCTGGGCGGAAGTATGTAAGTCCATGAAAGCCTTTCACACGGCAGATATGGACGGCAAGTCCAGAGACAGATCTAGCGTCTCAGGGATATCCCAGGAAGATTCCTCTGGAGCAGAGAGGGACTCTAGTAGGTCCTGTAATACAGATAGCAGCTCTATTCTGTCCCCGGGGCCTGTGGCTGTAAATATGGCTCTGTGAGATGCCGGATCTCTTTCACCTTACTTACAATTGGCGACGATCGCAGATAGCTTAACTCAGCTGCCGGCACACATGTTATGAAGAATCCAGAAGAGACTTTGATTTCTTTAAGAATTCTTGTTGAATGCATACAAACAGCAGCAGGTAAAAAAGACTTTCTTCAGACAGACTAAAAACACATGTGATTCTGATAAAATCAAGATGGAGAATGAAACACAGGAGAAAGAAGAAGGAAATGACATCACACCAGAAGAGGGAGACAGAGAGACAGAAGGGACAAACTTGATGTAAAGGAAGGATTTCAGCTATGCAAACACAGGGACACATAGCAACAGTAAACAATATGAGAGACTGCAATACAGCATGTAAAATACACAGGAAAGTCTGTAAAATGTCTCATTCATGGGACATAACACTCCCCGTCTGAAATCTATAGATTTCATATTTTTATGATGTCCACTGGAGATGTCACTGTAGACCTGAAAGACAAAAGGAAAAAACAAGCATGCAGGTAATAACAACAACAGTTGAAGTCCAATTGGCATGGTCCAATGTTCAGTTGGAGGCATGAAGTCCTCAACAGCGGAATAGTCCGAGTCCAAACGAAAACCCATCTTCGGATTGGGGAAGCCGCAACGTGCAAACACTTCCACCAACCCAATAATCAAGCTGGAGAAAGTTAAAATATTACAATGTTCCAACACAGCTGGAGGAGTATATGGCGGTAGGCTCCCCGCGGTGAGCTGAGTTCAGAGACGAAGCTAAGATCATGTGACTCCTGCTCGAAGGAGCCAGCAGATGATTTGCCTGAAATGTATGTCAGCAGATAGGATGGATGACCAGCTGAAAGGATGTCCAAGGTAAAGAGAGCTCAGCTTCTGTACCTTTTTGCCGGTTTCTGAAGCGCTGGGAGAAGCTCCTGCAGCTGTAGTCTTCATAGACACGTCGTAGGAAAGGTAGACTTGTCTCTTGATGACGGTTGAAAGAGTCTTTACAGAACTACGGGGCAGGACTTGTTGTAAGGCCTTTAGAGACTTCTTCGCCGTCTCCCATCTTTGCTGTCTCTGAGATGGTAGCATAGTGTTCCCGTTGATATCCGGAGTAGCAAGCTGTCTCAGTGGTACCCTGCCTAGAACTGCGATGGGTGTCTTAAACCCGAGAGGACCGTCGATGCTGTTTTCAACAGGCGAGGCTCCTCGTTCGATAGCAAGTTCCTTACAGGGTGATGCTTGGGAAGTGAATGTGTCTCGTTCAACATCCGCCAGTGAGCTGAGGCTGAATTGCGTGGGGAAAACGCTGGCACCATCGGTCAGAGGTAGGCTGTTGAGAGAGGGGCTCTCACTCTGAGCACTGAAGTCTAGCATGGCTTCGGTTTGACCAGGCTTGTGATGGAGATGGGTATCAAAGGTTGGGAACTTAGCAGTTACTTGCTGTGGATCCCTTGGCAACTTAGTCTTTGCTGGAAGAGAAGGTGAGGGAGCTACCCAGCTGTTATAGTTGTCTTCGGTGGGTTTGATGCTCATGACCCTGATGATCACTTTGTCTCCCTCTGTAGGTAGTGAGTTGTTGTCCTTGGTTGAAGGATCGAATGCTGTTATCTCGAGGTTGTAGTCTCGAGGATAAAGCGGACTTGAAATATCGGATGGTTGCCGTTGACACGTAGTGTCGTTTGACTTCTCCTTCATCCATTGGTGATGTGAGTATGACAGGGAGGACAAGTCGTTGTCATCTGACGTAATAACGGTTTTGTAAGAGGAGATGTCGTTCTGATTCTTTGTCTGGTCACTACAGACATTGCCATTGATGACCCAGCCCAACTCGAGGCGCTGGGCATATGGTTCATTGAGTAGTCCGTGGATTTGTTGACGCATCTTGTGCAGTCGTATAATGTCTCTGCCGAGGAGAATTAGGATGTCTGCCTTATCATTCAGGGGCGGCATCTCTTTGGCTATCATTCTGAGATGAGGATGCTGAAGAGCGACTTCTGGTGTTGGGATTTCTTCCCTATTGAATGGTATTTGGTTACACTCTACAAGCGTGGGTAGTGGGATCTCCGTGGCGCCTTTTTCAAGAGAAGTTATTATGAGGCCACTGGCCCTTCTTCCAGAGGTTTGTAAAACGCCGCTACAGGTGCCCAAGGTGTAGGGATAGACGTCTCCTTTTAAGTCAAACAAGTCAAAGAGTTCTAAACTGGCTAATGATTTGTTGCTCTGGTCATCCAGGCTAACGTACACCTTGACTACCTTCTCTGGATGGCCCTTGGGATACACCCATGACAGGCAAATCTTCACACAGGACTTGTCTCGAAGACCTTCTCCACAGACATCGGTGCATGGGGAAGATACCGCAACATGGCTTGTCACTTGGTCTGTACTCTCCCCGCCATGGCTTGTGGTGGGAGAAGGTGAAGACGCAGAGTCAGGCTGTGATGGATGGAGCGCCTGTACGTGGTCTTCGCTGTCGCACTCTAGACACTTGATGGGGATGACACAGTCCTTAGCAAGATGTTCGGTAGAGGCGCAGCACCTGAAGCATACTCCAAACTTCTTCAAGAGCTCCTTTCGTTCTTGAAGGGGCTTCTTCCTGAAGCCGATGCACTTCTTCAGGGGATGTGGCAGTTTGTGAATTGGACACTGGCGATTAGGATTCTCAACCTTCTCACCTTTGTCGCTCTTATCTTGTAATACTGAAGGTGCCGGAAGAACATCAGTCTTCTTGATGGACATTGGAGCTTGGTGGTTCCTGTAGTTAAGACGTGGACTGTCGTGTTTAGGAGATGAAGCAGGGTCGCTGTGTTCTCCATAGGAAAAACTTGGATCGGTCTTACACTCAGCGATATTTTCGATGAACTCGCAGAAGTAGGAAAATGGAGGGAAGGAGACTTGGTTTTCCCTTTTGTATTTTGATCCAAGCATAGCCCACTTATTTTGGATATTGGGTGGCAGCTTGGAAACTATTGGGGTTACCCCATGAGCAGTGTCCAGGTAGCTGAGGCCAGGAAGGTACGGGTCTGCTTTGGCCACCTGAAGCTCTAACAGGAGGTCGCTGAGCTCTTGGAACCTTGTACTGTCCTTATTAGATACCTTTGGAAAATCCTCTAGTCGTTTGAACAGGGCCCTTTCTATGACCTCAGGACTGCCATAGCTTCTTTCTAGCCTCTTCCATGCAGCAGTGAGACCAGCAATGGGATTACTGATGTGGACAGATTTAAGTCTCTTGACCCGATCCGTGGATTGTGGCCCAAGCCACCTGATTAGCAGGTCTAGCTCTTCAGCGGCGGTGATGCCGAGATCACTGATCGTGGTTTCAAAGGTACACTTCCAACCCCTGTAGTTCTCAGGTTTATCGTCAAACTCTGTAAGACCGGTCTTAGTTAGATCGCGCCGAATCATGTACCTTGCGAGGCCAGTCATATCAGCATTCTCCGATTTTGGAAGGACCGATGCTGGCTGGATAGCTTTGTTTATACAGTCTGTGATTTGACCTGGGAATGCAGGTACGTATGGGGCAGCGTAGGCGTTCAGTCCATTAACTGGCTTAATGAGCTTAGTTTCTGCTACACATGGGACTGGAATTGTGTGATTGACCGGAGTGTGGTGACTGGCCTGCATATTGGCTTGTACGTAGGATTCTGAGTATAAGATTTGGTGATTTGCAGGTTTCTGGTACATTTCGGTGCACAGAGGTGGATCAGGATACAAGATTGGCAGCGTATTGTAATTGTACTGACCTTGGGTGCAGGATGGGAATAAACGCTCTGTGCCCTGTTGTCTCAGGAGCATCAGTGTGGTCAGAGATTGCAGGAGCAGGATAGCGCTAGTTGCTTTGTACATAGTCTCTAGTACGCTAAGAGAGTCTTCAGTATCAACCTGATGTTCAGGGAGCATCTGTTGGTCAGAAGATTGCAGGACAGGGATAGCACTGTATTGGCTTTGTACATAGTCTCTAGTACGCTTAAGAGGGTCTTCAGTATCAAAAACACTTAAACTGATGCTGTCTCTTTGGCTCCCACTGATGGCTTGTTCCAGGACCTTTAACTTTGCCATGGCTATGGCGTGTTGGCGTTCCTTCTCTAGGGCCTCTAGGGCAGCTTGTATTTTAGTGGTCTCAGTTTTCATCTCAGTTTCCTTCTCTAGGGCCTCTAGGGCAGCTTGTATTTTAGTGGCCTCTAGGGCAGCTTGTATTTTAGTGGCCTCAGTTTTCATCTCAGTTTCCTTCTCTAGGGCCTCTAGGGCAGCTTGTATTTTAGTTGCCTCAGTTTTCATTTCAGTTTCCTTTTGAGCAAAGGCAGCTTGTATTTTAGTGGCCTCAGCTTAAGCACGTGCTTTTATGAGCTGTTCGCTGAGGGTTGAGGATTTTGAAGAGCGTGACTTAGATGTTCGCTTTGACTGTCTGGCAGAGCCAGAAATGCAAGATGACATCTCGGCTATTAGTGCGATTCTTGCCTCTGTTTTGGCTTTTATATCGCGCACCATGCTTTCTCTCTCAGAGTTAAGTTTTTGGAAAGCTTGCAGCTCTTTGCAGGTAACTGATGGGTTAAGTCTTTTTAACTGCGATATATTGGTCTGTTATTTTTGCATAACATTGATAATCTGAACACAGTTGTGTGAGAGCTCCCTCCAGTGGTCGTTGGAGAGAAGCAGGCTGAGACAGGCTATTTATGTGGCATAAGAGTTTTTGCCATAGCTCTGCTGTTGCACGGAGAAGATCATGTTTACTGGATTCTAGATTCTCCCTTATTTTCCATGTTGGCTTTGTGACACGTCTAGCCTTCTCACTAAATAGTGGATCAGGGTCTATGCACTCTTCCTCTGACAATGGGTCTGGCAGAGACCGTGTAGTCATTCCTTCAGCCATCCTGATTCACAGGGAGAAGGGGAGCTGTATAGACTCTTATATGTTGAGAGCGGATGCTCTGCAGGAAGTTCTGTAGCTTTATAGAAGCTGTGGGTTTTACAGATGAATCTGAAGAGTCTTTTTTACTATTCTGTCCCCGGGCCTGTGGCTGTAAATATGGCTCTGTGAGATGCCGGATCTCTTTCACCTTACTTACAATTGGCGACGATCGCAGATAGCTTAACTCAGCTGCCGGCACATATGTTATGAAGAATCCAGAAGAGACTTTGATTTCTTTAAGAATTCTTGTTGAATGCATACAAACAGCAGCAGGTAAAAAAGACTTTCTTCAGACAGACTGAAAACACATGTGATTCTGATAAAATCAAGATGGAGAATGAAACACAGGAGAAAGAAGAAGGAAATGACATCACACCAGAAAGAGGAGACAGAGAGACAGAAGGGACAAACTTGATGTAAAGGAAGGATTTCAGCTATGCAAACACAGGGACACATAGCAACAGTAAACAATATGAGAGACTGCAATACAGCATGTAAAATACACAGGACAGTCTGTAAAATGTCTCATTCATGGGACATAACAAGCTCAGAGGATGAAAATGTCTTCCCGATTGAGGCAACAGATAAATTAATAAAGACAGTCCGCTCTACCATGGGACTGGTAGAAGACAAACCCAAACGAACACCTCAAGAACTTATGTTCGTGGGGCTTCAAAAGAAAAAACGGAAAACCTTTCCCATTAACGACCAGTTAAAAGACTTTATTAGGAGAGAATGGGAGAAGCCAGAGAAAAAGTCTCATGTTACCAGCACTCTAAAGAGGAAATATCCTTTCGATGAGCAAGCATCCTCATCCTGGGATAGAGCCCCAAAAATAGACGTAGCGGTGTCAAAGATCGCCAGAAAATCCTTCTTACCTTTTGAAGATCTAGGTACACTGAGAGAACCGCTAGACAGAAAGACAGACGTCTGTTTAAAAACGGTCTGGGAAACATCGGCAGGGGCATTAAGACCAGCTATTGCAGCTACTTGTGTGGCTAGGTCAGTAAAAGTCTGGGTGGACAACTTAGAAGATCAGGTAGAACAAAGAGTTTCCAGAGAAAATATCTTGGAAGCCATACCAGCCATCAGAGCAGCAGCAAGTTTCCTAGCTGAAGCCTCAGCGGATTCGGCAAAGTTGGCAGCTAAATCTGCAGCGCTAGCTAACGTAGGACGCAGAGCGGTGTGGCTTAAGTGCTGGCCAGGTGACATCCAGGCAAAGGTAAGGTTATGCTCCTTACCCTGCGAGGGCAATTTTTTATTTGGGCCTGCACTGGATGAGGTATTGGAGAAGGCTACGGATAAAAAGAAAAACTTTCCGAAACAGCCTTTTCAGAATTTTCTTCGCTCCTTTCAGAGGAATCGTAAGTTTGGAAAGCAGCACTACAGAGAACGGGACAGAAACGTTCAAGACAAGCGATCCAGAGGAGGGAGAGGCTTCTACTTCGGTACGCCCTCCAAAGAAGATAAGAAGCCCTCCCAGTGACGGTCCTTCTCAGGTGGGAGGCAGGCTCTCTCACTTCCTTCCAGCCTGGGATTTCATCCAGTACCTGGATTTTGCAAATAGTAAAATCAGGACTGGAATTAAAATTCCATCACCGTCCACCGAACAAATATATGCTGACTCCCCTACAATCCTCGTTAGAGAAACAAACGAGTCTGGAGGAAGAAATAATCACTCTTAGGGCTCATACTCACTGGCGCCGAAAACGGATGAAAATCAGAGGAAAAAAAATC
Organism: Oophaga sylvatica; assembly: GCA_033576555.1. NCBI lineage: Eukaryota > Metazoa > Chordata > Amphibia > Anura > Dendrobatidae > Oophaga > Oophaga sylvatica. Next base: position 189,928,006 of record JARQOD010000005.1, read on the forward strand.
GGATTCAAATCTGACCAATGTTATTCAATAGGTGAGTTCTCATTTGCGATTTTTTTCTCATCAGAAATTGGTGTGAGAAAAAAATCGCAGCATGCTGCAATTTGATGCGATTTTGGGATGATAATCGCCAATGCAAGTCAATGGGTGCGATTAAAAAACGCACAGCACTCGCACCATGCAAGTGCTGTCCGATTTATATGCACCAGTCTCCTTTGAAAAGCCGGCAATTCATCCCCGGCTACTGTAAAATCACACTGACAGCTCACAAAACACTAGATACATACACATAGAATACATATATATATATATATATATATATATATATATATATATACACATGTCATTGTAACACATACATATATATATTTATAGTTCATACACTTCTACATAGTATAATAGCCCCTAATTCAATTGCCGGCTTTTGTGAAATCACAGAAGCCGACATGAAATGATACATTGTTTCCACACAGTTAACCATGTCATTTCATGTATTTTGATATATGGTTTTAAATTACAATTACATAAGTGTATGTGTGCAAAATTTCAGACATGTAGGGGTTAATTAAAGGTGTAAATTCGTTGAAAAAAAATGCGTGGGCTCCCGCTGTATTTTCTCCACCAGACAGACAAAGCAAGCGAGTGGGGGCAGATAATAATAGCCTAGGGAGGGTACATTTTTTTTGTGCCCCCCCTGGCTACTAACATCTGCCCCCAGACACCCCAGAAAGGGCAAAACTCTAATTAGATTCGCCCTTTCTGGCACTTTGCCCGTCTATTCCCATTGCCCTGTAGCGGTGGCGAATGGGTTAATAAGGGGTTAAAGCCACCTTGCAATTGAAAGGTCACTTTAAGCCAGGTTAATAATTGAGAGCTGTCAATTAGACAACTATCAATTATTAATCCTATTGTATGATAGAAAAATCAAACACACACACTTTAATAAAAAAGAAGTTTAATGAAATAATCACACAGTTTTTGACCATATTTTATTTTCCTGCTAAAACCATTTCCTGAAATAAAATAAAATAAAAAAGCAAAATTATTCTTACCAATCCGATGCACAGTCAGGTCCCACGCTGTAATCCATCAGAAAGGGTTAACAGGTTACAGTTAGCAGAGAGCTAAATGCTGTCTCCTAGCTGTAACACCCCGAATGAATGAGCTTATCTCCCAGCGAAAGGAGAGGAAGTGATTAATGAATGGAGCTTAATTGATTTATTGGCACTTTCACTTCAGTGACCTGACCTAAAGTGAAAGTGGGACACAATCAATTAAGCTTCATTCATTAATCACAACCTCTCCTGTCGGCAGGAGATAAGCTCATTCATTCATGAGCTTTCAGCTGAGCACGCAGGATTACTTGCGCTGCTTAGCTGATTGCTAGTTAACCCTTTGTGAAGGATTACATCGTGGGACGTGACAGATCGCCAGATAGGTAAGAATAATGTTGTTTTATTATTTTTTCTTTATTATAGAAGATCAAGGGCTTCGCAGGGATTAAGAGTTTAATAAAAGATGGTCAAAAAAATGTGTTTTTATTTCATTAAAATTATTTATTCTTAAAGTGTGTGTGATTTTTTTTTATTTCCTTCAATAGGATTAATAATTGATAGTTGTCTAATTGACAGCTCTCAATTATTAACCTGGCTTAAAGTGACCTTTCAATAGCAAGGTGGCTTTAACCCCTTATTAACCCATTCGCCACCGCTACAGGGCAATGGGAATAGACGGGCAAAGTGCCAGAAAGGGCGAATCTAATTAGAGATTTGCCCTTTCTGGAGTGTCTGGGGGCAGATGTTAGTAGCCAGGGGGGCACAAAAAAATGTACCCTCCCTAGGCTGTTATTATCTGCCCCCACTCGCTTGTTTTGTCTGTCTGGTGGAGAAAATACAGCGGGAGCCACGCATTTTTTTTCAACGAATTTACACCTTTAATTAACCCCTACATGTCTGAAATTTTGCACAAATACACTTATGTAATTGTAAGTTAAAACCATATATCAAAATACATGAAATGACATGCTTAACTGTGTCTAAACAATGTATCATTTCATGTCGGCTTTTGTGATTTCACAAAAGCCGGCAATTGAATTAGCAGCTATTTCAGTATGTAGAAGTGTATCAACTATAAATATATGTATATATATGTCACAATTACATATATATATGTTTTCTATGTGTGTATATGTATTCTTTCTATTCTTTATTAAAGCTGTCAGTGTGATTTTACAGTATAGCCAGGGATGAATTAGCGGCTATTATACTATGTAGAAGTGTATGACCTATATATATATATATATATATATATAATATATATATATAATATATATATATATATACATACATAATTATTTGCTTTTTGTGTACATTTTTTTTTACAATGTGATTTTTACATGACTTTTTACATAGAGATAACTGCTCTATGTAAAACTTCTTGTTAAAATCGCATTGCATACAGATGGAAAACTGATGGAAAACTGATGGAAAACGCATGGTGCGATTTAAAATCGCATCAAAATCGCATGCCTTTTTACAACAAATGTACCGTTTTTTTCCTGAAGAAAACGGACCGATTTTTTTCCACCCAGTGAGTATGAGCCCTTATACAGAAACGCGTCCTGGAAAAAGTCCCGGTAGAGGAGGAAAGAGAGGGGTTTTACTCCCCGCTGTTTCTAGTAAAAAAAAACAGACAACTCCTGGAGGACGATCATAAATCTAAGGGCTCTCAACAGGTTTTTGATAATCCCGTCTTTCAAGATGGAGACGATAAGAACAGCAGTGAATCTCCTCTTTCCTCGATGCTATATGGCGGTCCTCGACCTCAAGGACGCTTACTATCACGTCCCAATCCGGAGGGCAGACCGCAAATATCTCAGAGTAGCAGTAAAAATAAGGTCGCAATTACATCATCTGCAGTACAGAGCCCTGCCCTTTGGGATAGCAACAGCCCCACGTGTCTTCACGAAATTGATGGCAGAGGTCACAGCGCACCTGAGAGAGAGAGATACGCTAATAATACCCTATCTGGACGATTTTCTGATAGTGGGGAAAAATTTCTCGCATTGTCAAGATCAGGTCAATATCGTTATAGAGACCCTACGGAGGTTGGGGTGGCAGCTCAACCTCAAAAAATCCAAGCTGGAACCAGCAATGACCCAGGTCTTCCTGGGAATAACGATAGACTCTATGGCACAGGAATGTCGTCTTCCGGAAGAAAAAGAGCTCAGAGTAAAACAAATGATAACAACAACAATAGAAAAACCTCAGATTACGCTAAGGAAAGCCATGTCGGTGTTGGGATCACTAACGGCATGCATACCAGCAGTAAAGTGGGCTCAGTTCCATACAAGGAAATTACAGTGGAACGTGTTGCAGGAAGATCTAGTCCTCCAGGGACATCTAGACCAAAAGATCACACTTCCAATCCCGGTACTCAAATCGCTCCAATGGTGGCTGAGAATAGATACATCTCCGCGAGGGATTCCATGGAAATTCACGGTCTCGAAGGTGGTCACAACAGACGCGAGCCCCTGGGGGTGGGAGCCCATCTGGATACACTGTGGCTCCAAGAACCGTGGAAACAGGAAGAAAAACAGCTGTCTTCAAACGAATGGGAACTCTTGGCGGTCGAAAGAGCACTTCAGGGTTTACTACCAAGTATATCGGGACATCATGTCCGAGTCCTGTCAGACAATCGGACGGCAGTCGCTTATATAAACCACCAAGGAGGCACCCGTTCCCGGTCACTGATGGACATAACAGAAAGGATTATGGCTCTTGCAGAGCGCCACTTCCACTCATTATCGGCCCTACATATAAGAGGCATAGACAACCAAAAAGCAGATTTCTTGAGCAGAAACCACCTGAAGCAGGGAGAGTGGGCGTTAAAAGAGTCCATTTTTCACCAGATAGTACATATGTGGGGGGAGCCCAGCATAGACCTCTTCGCCACAAGGACCAACAAGAAACTGAAAGAATTCTGCTCTCTGAATCCTGCAGACAGGCCCTTAGCAGGAGATGCCTTCAGAATAAGCTGGACGTCGGGACTTCTGTATGCCTTTCCCCCAGTATGTCTAATTCCATTAGTTCTGAAGAAGATCAGGGAGGACAAAGCCAGGGTGATCTTAATAGCTCACTTCTGGCCAAAGAGACCTTGGTTCTACTGGCTAAAGATAATGTCCATAACAGATCCGTGGGTACTGGCGGAAGACCAGGACCTTCTTACACAGGGTCCTTTCAGTCACCCTCAGAAATCCGGGCTACATTTGAAGGCCTGGAATTTGAGAGGTCACTATTAGAAAAAAGAGGGTTTTCAGCCGCAGTAATATCTACTCTACTTCGCAGCAGAAAACCTGTAACTACAAAGATTTATGCCAGAATATGGAAATTTTTTTTAACAAATTCACCGCCAATACGGGAAGGGGAGATCCCAATAGTGGCCATATTAGAATTCCTACAAAAGGGCTTAGAACTAGGGCTAGCGGTTAGCACCCTTAAAGTTCATGTATCTGCTCTCGCAGCCTTGTTTAGCCATGATCTAGCAAACAACAGATGGGTAGCCAGGTTCATTCGTGCCTGTAGTAGAGCGGATTCTGTTCCATCCCCTGCTCCTCCACCATGGGACCTCAATCTAGTTCTATCAGCCTTAATGGGTGCCCCCTTTGAGCCCCTTAACACAATATCTGACAAAGCCCTAACTATTAAAACCACCTTGTTGATAGCGCTCACATCAGCCCTTAGGATTGGAGACCTGCATGCGTTATCCTTATACTCGAATTCTAGATGACAGAGTAGTATTAAGACTAGACCCTGCATACTTACCCAAAGTGGTATCAAAGTTCCACAGAGCTCAGGAAATAATATTGCCATCCTTTTGTCCTGACCCTAGCAACGCAAAAGAGGAAAAACTACACTGTTTAGATGTTAGATGTATCCTACAGTATCTAGAAAGAACAAGAACTTGGAGGAAAAGCAGGTCGTTACTTGTCTCTTTTCAGGGGCGAGAAAGGACCTAGGAGCCTCTAGGCAAACTATAGCTAGATGGGTGAGAGAGGCCATTATGCTAGCTTATAGTAGTGTAGGCAGGGCTGTTCCTGAAGGACTTAAGGCCCACTCCACAAGAGCCATGTCGACATCTTGGGCGGAGAAAGCAGATGCCACGATTGACCAAATATGTAAGGCGGCCACTTGGTCTTCTCCGTCAACTTTTTTCAAACACTATAGATTAGATTTATCTGCTACCTCTGATCTCACGTTCGGGAGAAGAGTGTTGGAAGCAGTGATCCCTCCCTAAAAAACAGAATGCGATCTCTGTAATTCTCTCATGGTGCCGTCATGTATGATTGAAAAACACGGGTATTACATACTTGGTAATGTGTTTTTTCATGAGACATGACGGCACCCTTATATTCCCGCCCTTGATCACATCACTAGTTGGGTGCATTTTTATTATTTTTTCACTCCCCTGGATTGGGATAATTAAAATTGTAAAGAATGTATTATTTTATGTGTGTACTAACATGTGGAGTTCCTCTCGTGCTCTGTAAAACAACTGATGCGGAGAGAGGAGCCGCCCCTTTTATCTTGAAGGTTTCCTGTCCATGATGGGCGGATCCCCTCTCTCGTGGTGCCGTCATGTCTCATGAAAAAACACATTACAAGGTATGTAATACCCGTGTTTCTGTCCAGGCCTATTTCATGAGTTTTATTTTTTTTTAAAAAATTCTGTGGAAGCATAGTTGAAAAGACTTTCATTTGTTCATTTTTATAGATTTTTTTTTTATTAATTATTACTTTTGTTAGACTCAAGTTATTTCTATGACCATCATGGGTTTTTCAGTCATTAAACGAGGGTTACCAACAATTTTGACCACATGTGTATATACAGTGGGTACGAAAAGTATTCAGACCCCTTTAAATTTTTCACTTGTTGAATTGTTTCATTGCAGCCATTTGGTAAATTCAAAAAAGTTCATCTTTTTCACAAAAATCTACACTCTGCCTCCCATCTTGACTGAAAAAAACAGAAATGTGGAAATTTTTACAAATGTATTAAAAAAATAAAAACCGAAATATCACACAGTCATAACTATTCAGATCCTTTGCTCTGACACTCATATTTAAGTCACATGCTGTCCATTTCCTTGTGATCTTCCTTGAGATGGTTCTACTCCTTTATTGGAGTTCAGCTGTGTTTAATTAAACTGATAGAACTTGATTTGGAAAGGCACACACCTGTCTATATAAGATCTCACAGCTCAAAGTGCATGTCAGACCAAATGAGAATCATGAGGTCAAAAGAACTGGCCAAGGAGCTCAGAGACAGAATTGTGGCAAGGCATACTGTAGATCTGGCCAATGTTACAAAATAATTTCTGCAATACTCAAGGTTCCTAAGAGCACAGTGCCCTCCATAATCCTTAAATGGAAGATGTCTGGGACCACCAGAAGTCTTCTTAGACTTGGCTGTCCAGCCAAACTGAGCAATCTTGGGAGAAGAGACTTGGTGAGAAAGGTAAAGAAGAACCTCAAGATCACTGAGGCTGAGCTCCAGAGATGCAGAGTGGGGATGGGAGAAAGTTCCACAAAGTCAACTATCACTGCAGCCCTCAACCAGTAGGGCATTTATAACAGAATGACTCAACGGAAGCCTCTCCTCAGTGCAAGACATGTGAAATCTTGCATAGAGTTTGCTAAAAAACACATGAAGGACTCCCAGACTATGAGAAATAAGATTCTCTGGTCTGATAAGATGAAGATAGACCTTTTGGTGATTTGGTGGTATGTGTGGAGAAAACTAGACACTGCTCATCACTTGCCCAATACAATCCCAACAGTGAAACATGGTGGGGGCAGCATGTTGGTGTTTTTTAGCTGCAGGGACTGGACAACTGGTTGCCACTGAAGGAAACATGAATGTGGATAATACAGAGATATCTTAGATGAAAAACTCTTCCAGAGTGCTCTAGACCTCAGACTTGGCCGAAGGTTCACCTTCCAACAAGACAATGACCCTAAGCACACAGCTAAAATAACAAAGACGTGGCCTCAGAACAACTCTGTGACCATTCTTGACTGGTCAGCCAGAGCCCTGACCTAAACCCAATTGAAAATCTCTGGAGAGACCTGAAAATGGCTGTCCACCAAAGTTCACCATCCAACCTGACAGAACTGAAGAGGATCTGCAAGGAAGAATGGCGAAAAAAAACTTGTGGCATCATTCCAAAAAAGACACATGGCTGTACTAGCTCAAAATGGAGCTTTTACTCAATACTGAGCAAAGGGTCTGAATACTTATGACTATGTGATATTTCAGTTTTTCTTTTTTAGAAAATTTGCAAAAATTTCTACATTTCTGTTTTTTGCAGTCAAGATGGGGTGCAGAGTGTACATTAATGAGAAAAAAAATGAACTTTTTTGAATTTACCAAATGGCTGCAATGAAACAAAGAGTGAAAAATGTAAAGGGGTTTGAATACTTTCCGTACCCACTGTTAGAGTTGGCGGATTGCACTAAATTAAAATAAATTATAAAGTGCAATCGCAACCGGGATCCACAATGCAGAGATGTTAAACTGCTGCTAGTGTGAACAATAGCAGAGCACACTGAGAGCGAGAGCTGGCACACACAGAGTTAATGCCACTCAGTGTGAGCAAAAAGCAGAGTTTCAAGCTCTGTTACTCCACAGAGAGGAACAGTACAAACGAGAACTAAGTGCCAAGTCCTGTTGTCCGTTACAGGACAAAACCATGTGGACTAAACCTGCTCTGCAACAAAACCGTGTCAGTAGCACACTGTAACGAAAGTATGGAGCCCTAACTAAGGGTTGAACATGCTCTGCAAACTCTAGATGCAAGCCAAGCTCCTAATTGTCCCCACTACCGCTAGCTGCCTGCCTAACAAGTTCATTCCCATACTAAACGGACGACTAGCACAGGCAGACAGAGTAAAATAGTCTCCACACACCACAACACAAATGATACTAGGCCCCGGCGTGCACCTCTAAGAGCCTTTGTACATTAAGCTCATGTCCAGATGGACAGGACCTTGCCCGTGGACCAATCCAAAGCTGCCACATCACCAGAGCAGCTGATGTCCGACCTCCAATAGGAAGACGCCACATCACGGACATGTTCAGTAAGGTGATCTCTGCACTTAGCGTCCAGAGTGCAAGGCTGCACCTGTAGGCCACTGGTTACTAAAGACTTAGCTGGAGAATCAGCAGTAACCAAATGCATGGCATGAACCTGAGCAAAACACCAGGACCGATGCCTGTGCTGAGCAGAAGTCTCAGCGGTTGGACTTGAATGGGAGATCGCAGGACCAGACAAGGCTTGGGATCCATCCAATGCAGCGGGAAAATCCTGGTGCCTAACATCAACTCTATATACAGATCTGGAAAAAATTAAGAGACCACCACATCAAAACCCTGTCATGGGCAGCCCATTCTCCAGAACTGAACCCCATTGAAAACCTCAGGAATGTAATCAAGAGGATGATGAATAGTCACAAGCCACCAAACAAAGAAGAACTGCTTAAATTTTTGAGCTAGAAGCAGTGTGAAAGACTGGTGGCAAGCATGCCAAGACACACGAAAGCTGTTTTTAAAAACCATGATTATTCCACAAAATATTGACTTCAGAACTCTTCCTGAGTTAAAACATTAGTATTGTTGTTTCTAAATGATTATTAACTTGTTTTCTTTGCATTATTTGAGGTCTGAAAGCACTGTGTTTTTTTTAATTTTGACCATTTTTCTTTGTCAAAAAAAAATACAAATTTATTGCTTGGAAATTCGGAAACATGTCAGAACTTCAGTTTATATACTAAAATAATAACTTACATTTTACTCAAAAACATACCTATAAAGAAAAATCAGACAAACTGAATATTTGAAAGTGGTCTCTTAGTTTTTGCCAGAGCTGTATATACAGTACAGACCAAAAGTTTGGACACACCTTCTAATTCAAAGATTTTTCTGTATTTTCATGACTATGAAAATTGTAGAATCAAACTGAAGGCATCAAAACTATGAATTAACACATGTGGAATTATACATTACACTTTACAAAAAAGTGTGAAACAACTGAAAATATGTCTTATATTCTAGGTTCTTCAAAGTAGCCACATTTTGCTTTGATTACTGCTTTGCACGCAGAAAAGGTGAACGGCTGGACTCTACATGCCCCTTTCCCACCGTGAAGCATGGAGGAGGTGGTGTGATGATGTGGGGGTGCTTGCTGGTGACACTGTTGGGGATTTATTCAAAATTGAAGCGGTGAGCTCACCCCAAACCATCTCGATTGGGTTCAGGTATGGTGACTGTGGAGGCCAGGTCATCTGGCGTAGCACCCCAACCCTCTGCTTCTTGGTCAAATAGCCCTTACACAGTCTGGAGATGTGTTTGGGGTCATTGTCCTGTTGAAAAATAAATGATGGTCCAACTAAACGCAAACCGGATGGAATAGCATGCTGCTGCAAGATGCTGTAGTAGCCATTCTGGTTCACTATGCCTTCAATTTTGAATAAATCCCCAACAGTGTCACCAGCAAAGCACGCCCACACCATCACACCACCTCCTCCATGCTTCACGGTGGGAACCAGGCATGTAGAGTCCATCCGTCACCTTTTCTGCGTGCAAAGCAGTAATCAAAGCAAAAGGTGGCTACTTTGAAGAATCTAGAATATAAGACATATTTTCAGCTGTTTCACACTTTTTTTGTAAAGTGTAATGTATAATTCCACATGTGTTAATTCATAGTTTTGATGCCTTCAGTGTGATTCTACAATTTTCATAGTCATGAAAATACAGAAAAATCTTTGAATGAGAAGGTGTGTCCAAACTTTTGGTCTGTACTGTATATACATATATAAATATATGTGTATGTATATATACATATATACATATGTATATATACATACACATGTTTGTGTGTGTGTCACAGACATCTATGTATTCTATGTGTATATATCTATTCTAACCTGTCACTCTGTGATTTTACTGTATGCGGCACAGGAATTGCCGGCTTTTCAAAGGACACCGATGAGTAAAAATCGGACAGCAGTCGCATGGCCCAAGTGCTGTGCGATTTTTTTTCTCACACCCATAGGCTTGCATTGGCAAGTCTCGGCTGAGTCTCGGTGACAGTCACAGCATGCTGCGATTTTACACGCACGCTGAATACGACCAAGAAAATATACGGTGATGTGAGCTCAGCTGACCCATAGATTAACACTGGGCCGAGTGCTATGCCATGTTTTCTCACATAGCACTCGCCCATGTTCTACAGCAGTGTGATGCCGGCCTAAGTCTCTCTCTCTCCTGTCGTGTGTAAGCTCTTATGGTCAGCGATATCCTCTTTCTTCTGTACAGTTTAAGCTCTTATGGTCAGTGGGGTCCTGTCTATCCTGTAAAGTGTAAGTTCTTATGAACAGTGGGGTCCTCTCTTCTATAAAGAGTAAGCTCTTGTGGTCAGCAGTGTTCTCTCACTCTCTTATTTCCCTCATGTGTACTTTTAGAGCAATTACAAGCTCTCCAGTATTTACATTTTTGCACAAATTTATCAAAATTTGAGCAACATACAACATTTTTGAGATAAATAACAGCCTAAAGTTTTAGATAAAATACCCTCTCAAGGTGGATGGATGTATTACTTTGATAAGAACTGGATTCAGAAGTATTTATTATCATCAATTATTGATTGTTTCCTTTGATCAATAGTGCATGAATTATTCAAGGAGAGTAAGGAGTGTGGCCCCTTTACAAGCTTCGATTATTCAGCTGCTGTCACGGAGCTGTTTGCTGTCACTGTTTTTAGTACATGGAAAGTTCACTGCTTTTTGTCTATTTTAGTGGTTGTGCACATTATGTACGCCATGACTAAGAGGCATTCATCAGCTCTATGTGCGTAAGCATTGTCTATATGTGATTGTGCTGGGCTACATAAAGGATGCGGAATCCCTTCTCCTCTGTAGCTGTATTATGTGTACAGCCATTGACAGCTCTCAGTGCACTCAGACAGAAGCCCTGCTATCTGCATTACATGCCAACAATCAACAGGGGGGTGAGCTGACTTTTTGTTTTTATATGTGCCACCCCTCACATGACTGGGGGCCACGCTATATCCAGAAGCAGCTCTTTTGCCTGAATGTATAAGCATCCCTGGCTTCTGATTGGCTGTTGGTCAGCATCTCATTTGCAGAACCATTCCTGCTGCTGTGCAAGACAAGGAGGGGTTGTAGCCATAAGTTGTGAGCAAGCACCTGTCTCTCAGGAGAGTGCAGCTCCTGTACATGGACCACAGGGATGACATGCTCGCCACACACCGGTAAGTAACACTACAACGCCTGCTGCTGAGAATGTTTGAGGGTGATGATCCTATAGAAAAGAATGCATGAGAGCTGCAGAGGAGCTACAGATGCAGAAGAGGCTACACAACCTGTATGAGACTTTCTAGGCTATCTAGGTTACCTTAACATTTTGTTGCTCCCTATTCCACGCTAGCTGAGGCATAGCTTGGAAAATGGCAACCAGTGCATGTGCCACAGGTGCTGAGTGCCAGGTCGAGCACAACAAGTAGTCTCTTGGCTTAAGTCAGAAACATTAGAAACAGGGATAATAGGGAAATAAACTGAACCTTTGAACTAGATGAAACAAAGCCGAGCTGAAGCTTTTAGGGTGAGTAGATTTGGGCATACATGATATACCAGAGGTATCCAAACATTTTTTTCCTGCTGTTTTTCAGTTATATCTGTTTCCATTAAATCTGAGTGCAACCTAGAACAATTAGTTTCCCTTCAGGCCCAAATCTGCCAAATTATTAAACAAATGCCAGAACAGAAAACCGCATCTCTACATCTCTATATAATGATGCAGCTTTGCTAAGGAATGCTGAGTGACAACAGTTGGTGTATTGTAGTAGCAACCATAAGGGTTTTCACATAGATTTTCCAAAGAATGATTTAGCTAACTAATGATCTAGATCTAAAACAAATCAAGGATTTATTATTTGCTTTATTTTTTTTACCCTTAGAAATGATAAATGATCTGAAACGCCATGTGTGAAAGGCCCTATGTGTGTATAAGTGAATGATTGTCAAGATGGAATAATGGTTATGGAGGACAATAATGTGTTTTTGTGTAGCCCTGGTGTTAGGCACACGCAGTACCCTGGAGAGTGTGTGGAGAGATAGCAGTTTAATGCTCAATACCCATTCACTCAACATACACTAGACACACCCTTAGGGTAGTGTAGTCACTTGTGAGGGAGTGGTCAGTGTGTATTTGTTGAGTGATTAGAGTAGTCAGTTTCCTGTCTTCGGACAGAGCAGACGTGTGGAGTCTAGCTGGGACTTGGAGGGAGGAAGGAGTCCAGCCTGGTTCTATCAGCAGTTCAGCAAGTGGAGGCCAGTAAGGGCGAGATATAGATCACCTCAGCCTGGTCAGAGCTGTACCTCACTTGAAGACATTGATAAAGAAAGAAGAGCTTAGTACAGAAAAACTTCAGTCTCCTGTCCCAAGGACAGTGAAAGGTTCAGAGACGTGCTCCTGCCTAGTGGATAACTGAGAATCTGTTAACTAACTCTAAAGGAAGGAGAAGAAGGGAGTGATTATATGACTTTTTGCAAGTGTGAGTGTTTATGCTACAAGCGAGGACAAGGCGAAAGGCACAGTGGAAAGGAATATTTGAAAAGTGCTTTTGGATTGAAGAAGTCCTGCACATTGTTACCGGTCACTGGGGACCGAAGGATCACTAAAGCTTCACGCTTAGTGGTAAGAAAACCAGAGGCTTATCGGACCTTAGGTCGCGGCAAGCAGCCCCTAAATAGTCGGTACGTAACTGGGGTCAGGGGGAGTGAAGACTTTGAGCCTGATCAGCAAGATAGGAATTCAGCTCTCTCACAGGAAGGCTCCGACCACAAAACTGACTGGGCAGTACAGCTATGGAATAGCTGGAGTTATAGAGGGAACTACGCTTCATGCTGGTTGTACTCATCGTTGTGAAAGTAAAGGAGGCCCCTAACTTGTCCAGCTGCTATCTCAAAACACATTCTCCTTGGATCAGCCTCCCTGGGACCTGCCTTACCATCTTACAAGTAAAGGTATGGAAAGACGCTGACCGTGTGAGACTGAGTTATTTACTTGCATGCCTGCACAACCCTGCTTTAACTACCGACCTGAGGGAAGAGTCCCACCTGTAGGGGACCCGACATCTAGCTGCCTCACCATCCCCTCAGAGCTCTACAGCAGCGCTGGTATAAATTACCAGAAGACTACAGGTGGCGTCACGAACTGTAAATATATCTATCCCCTGTAAATATTCCCCCAACATACGCCAGACCGCCAGGGCCACAGACCGAGCCACCGCTACCTGTGACAAACCCCATAGACTTCCATGGGCTCGGCTCTGAGTACCCCATTGCTCTGGTAACCCACAATTGTGGTGGCGGGTCGACACACAACTTTGGCGTCACGAACAGGATGCGAAACTCGCAAAATTGCGAGCCCTGTGTGCCTATGGAGTTGTTTTTGTGAAAAGGACTGTTTGCACTTTTGGCGCCAAGAATCGCCATCTTTGTCGCCATATTCGCGCCCTCAGGCGCTGGAGAAGAAGGTGGGCGTACTTTCGTGGGCGTGTACCCCCCTGTGGCGCGAAGAAAATGCCTGCCCTCTCAAAGTGCTATTACAATATGCGATCCTGCCCTACAGCAAAGGAGGTCCGCCTCCTTTTCACCTTCCCTGCGAGGAGGAGGAGACGCAAACCCTGCCTCCACGGAAGAGACCGGATGTCTCTGGAGGAAGAAGAAAGAATCTTCTGGAACATCATGGAAGCAGGACGTGTGCAGCCGAGCAGGGAAGCGGAGGAAGGCAGGCCCCGTGCCCCAGCCAAGCTGCCACCAGCACCGGAGTCATCCGTGGTCCTGCACCTGCAGCAAGCATTGCTGGAAGTTAAAGAGGAAAATGCACGACTAAGAAAGATGATTTTGCCACAACCTGGATTTGAAGAGATCGAGAGACGCCGGCGTACCCTGGAGCAGCGGCGGCTGTGGGACGCGGTGTTCTCCCCCTTCGATGATCCCCTACGTCTGGAGTTACCAAAACTTCTGCTGCCCAAGGCAAAGGAGCAACCGGAGGCTGCCCCCGAAAGTACCAATCCTGATCCCACCGGTGAAGCGGTGGAGGCGAAGGAGGTTGAGGAGGTACCGCCAGTTCCGGAACGCCCGCCCGGCCAGGAGGCCGCAGCAGATGATCGAACCCCGGCAGGGACACCGGAGGGGTCCTGTCCGTCGTTACCAGACGTCGACTGGGACGAGATGGCGCGCCTGGATGACGTCGCCTATACCGCCCAGTGGGAATATGAGTGGCAGCGTCGTGAGGAGAAGCAGAAACGCCAGCAGGAGGAAGAGCGGGAAGCGCAGCGGAATCGACAGCGGCAACATGCAGAGCTGATTGCGGACAAGGAGAGTGTCCGGAGAGAGAAAGGTACCCTGAGGGAACCGCGGCGGCAGGGGTGTGTGACTGAGTTCCAGCTCCGGAAGGGCTGGGGCTTCATCCGTGAACCGGGCCTCTACCCAGGGGTCTTTGTTAGTCGCAGGGACGTAGAATCCCACCTACCGCAAGGCCATCCCGGGAGGGACTTAGTTAATGGAGACATTGTTACATACACACGGCACTGGGGAATGAAGGGATGGTATGCCCTTAACGTCACCATCGTCCGTGACCCCGTCCCAGACGCAGGTAACGTCACCATTACCGCAGCGTCCCCGTCTCCAGCTCAAACAGCATCCGGCCGTGCCCCAGCATCGCCCCCTGCAGGCTCATCGCAAATGGAAGCAATGTCTACATACTCTTCGTCATCTAGTCATCCTTCTGCATCGCAACTTGCGACCCAGTTTCCATCGCAATCTATGACACGATCAATATCGCTAACTGTAACGCAAATTGAAACGCAATCGGTGTCTCGCAAGGAGAAAGTACCCGTTGCGCCCCTAGAGGTTCGCACGAGAACTGTGGCGACCCAGACCCTTATAGCAGCGCACGACTTGTTAGTAATGGGATCTAGGGACCATCGCATTGTTCCAGCCCCCGGGGTGGAAAATGTATTTGAAATAAATAAATAGTAAAAGAAAAACCGGTGAGATCCAGATAGGGGTCTACCATAAGTAAAGTTGTAAAAAGTTTAAGAATGTTTGCCAATTTTTGCACAAGTTAAATGTGTATATAATATATTTATATATTGCCAACAGTAGAATGCCCGGCTGGGTAAACAGATAAAAAGTTTTGCACTTTATTATTATTATAATGTGATATAATATGTCTTCGTTTTACAATGGACTCAGAGGTTGAGGACTGTGCCAGCCCAGAACTTATTTGTATATAGTTGCGCTTCGGTGCTTTATCTTGGTTTTACATAAAACCAGCACAACTACCTCTGAATACAAAAACCCGTGTGGTGTGGCACTGAGTGAGGTCTGCAATTGGATGTCCTGCAGCCCACCCAGGACCTACGTTGAAGGTTTGGTGCGGGTCCTTCACAAGAATACTGTGTATTTATTGAATGTTTTGATGCCTTAATACTTTTGTATTTTTCTATATGTAATGTTTTGTTTGCAACGTTCAAGACATCCTTACCTCCCGGATGGGACGAATTAATGTTTAATGTTGATGTTTTCATGCATAAACAAAACTGTCTCTTTGTATTTTACAGCCCGGGAGTGCTGTCTTTTACCATGGGGGAATGTGTAGCCCTGGTGTTAGGCACACGCAGTACCCTGGAGAGTGTGTGGAGAGATAGCAGTTTAATGCTCAATACCCATTCACTCAACATACACTAGACACACCCTTAGGGTAGTGTAGTCACTTGTGAGGGAGTGGTCAGTGTGTATTTGTTGAGTGATTAGAGTAGTCAGTTTCCTGTCTTCGGACAGAGCAGACGTGTGGAGTCTAGCTGGGACTTGGAGGGAGGAAGGAGTCCAGCCTGGTTCTATCAGCAGTTCAGCAAGTGGAGGCCAGTAAGGGCGAGATATAGATCACCTCAGCCTGGTCAGAGCTGTACCTCACTTGAAGACATTGATAAAGAAAGAAGAGCTTAGTACAGAAAAACTTCAGTCTCCTGTCCCAAGGACAGTGAAAGGTTCAGAGACGTGCTCCTGCCTAGTGGATAACTGAGAATCTGTTAACTAACTCTAAAGGAAGGAGAAGGAGTGATTATATGACTTTTTGCAAGTGTGAGTGTTTATGCTACAAGCGAGGACAAGGCGAAAGGCACAGTGGAAAGGAATATTTGAAAAGTGCTTTTGGATTGAAGAAGTCCTGCACATTGTTACCGGTCACTGGGGACCGAAGGATCACTAAAGCTTCACGCTTAGTGGTAAGAAAACCAGAGGCTTATCGGACCTTAGGTCGCGGCAAGCAGCCCCTAAATAGTCGGTACGTAACTGGGGTCAGGGGGAGTGAAGACTTTGAGCCTGATCAGCAAGATAGGAATTCAGCTCTCTCACAGGAAGGCTCCGACCACAAAACTGACTGGGCAGTACAGCTATGGAATAGCTGGAGTTATAGAGGGAACTACGCTTCATGCTGGTTGTACTCATCGTTGTGAAAGTAAAGGAGGCCCCTAACTTGTCCAGCTGCTATCTCAAAAACACATTCTCCTTGGATCAGCCTCCCTGGGACCTGCCTTACCATCTTACAAGTAAAGGTATGGAAAGACGCTGACCGTGTGAGACTGAGTTATTTACTTGCATGCCTGCACAACCCTGCTTTAACTACCGACCTGAGGAAAGAGTCCCACCTGTAGGGGACCCGACATCTAGCTGCCTCACCATCCCCTCAGAGCTCTACAGCAGCGCTGGTATAAATTACCAGAAGACTACAGGTGGCGTCACGAACTGTAAATATATCTATCCCCTGTAAATATTCCCCCAACATACGCCAGACCGCCAGGGCCACAGACCGAGCCACCGCTACCTGTGACAAACCCCATAGACTTCCATGGGCTTGGCTCTGAGTACCCCATTGCCCTGGTAACCCACAATTGTGGTGGCGGGTCGACACATTTTTCATGCCTTTTTTCATATAGAGACGTTTATGGTAAAATGTATAAAAAAACCACAATATATAGAGTAAATTGTGTTTAGAACAAAAAATGCGAAGTACTTCAAATTATACTAATCCTATCCACACAAAACATTTTTCCAAAAATCACTATAGTCTAAACCATTTTAAGTAAGATGCCTCATCAGATTGGTCTCCAATAGAGATGGGCGAACCCGAACAGTAAAGTTCGGGCACGGACACCAGGCAAGTCCGTATTACTGTTTGTACTGTTTGGGCAAGTCCGTGTTACTGGTCGGGTTTGGCTGCCAGAACACTGGGTGTTTGTCGCGCTCTAATGTGCATGGCGGCGCGGCAAACACTGTTTCTGATCAACGGTGAAATCAACCCCGCCTATCAGAGATCCGCGGTTCCCAAGCTGTCAAAAGACAGTGTGAGCGCTCAGCTGTGATCAGAGGTATAAAGTTTACCTCCGGTCACTGGTGTCAGCTGATGGGACTACTGATCCCATCATCCAACACCTGTTGCCGCTAATAACAGTGAGAGGAGGAGCGGTGGATGGGAGTATTCATCAGCCGATCCAGCGCTATAAATAAATAATTTTTAAAAAAAACAGCGTGGGTTCCCCTGTATTTTTGATAACCTGCCAGGCAAACCTAAAAGCTGGGGGCTGTAACCCTCAGCTGTCAGCTTCAGCAAGGCTAGTTATCAAGAATAGAGGGGTCCCCACGCTATTTTTTTAAAATTATTTAAATAAATAATTTTAAAAAAATCGTGGAGTCCCCCCATTTTTTACAATCAGCCTTGCTAAAGCTCACAGCTGAGGGCTGGTATTCTCAGGCTGGTAAGGGGCCATGGATATTGCCCCCCCAAGCCTAAAAATAGCAGCGCACAGATAGCCAGAAAAAGCACATCCATTAAATACGCCAATTCAGACGCTTTGCCCGTCTCTTCCCACTTGCCCTGTAGCAGTGGCAAGTGGGTTTCATATTTGTGGAGTTGGTGTCACCTTTGTATTGTCAAGTGACATCAAGCCCACGGTTTAGTAATGGAGAGGCATCTATAAGACGCCTATCCATTACTAATCCCATAGTCACATTGTAAGAAAACAGACACCCAGAAAAAATTCCTTTAATTGAGAGAATGACACAGACTCCATTAATTATCTTAATTAAACTATACTTGTGACCTTGCCAAATTCCACTGAAGCCCTCGATCTCCTGTAATAAACCAAAAATAAAAAACTACAATATAACATTTTAAAAAAGACATCAACAAACTGGAGCAAGTTCAGAGAAGAGCGACCAGAATGGTGACCGGTCTGCAAACCATGTCCTATGAGGAACGGTTGCAGGATTTGGGAATGTTTAGCTTTCAAAAGAGAAGACTGAGAGGAGACTTAATAGCTGTCTACAAATATCTCAAGGGCTGTCACATTGTAGAAGGATCATCTTTATTCTCATTTGCACAAGGAAAGACTAGAAGCAATGGGATGAAACTGAATGAGAGGAGACACAGATTAGATATTAGAAAAAACTTTTTGACCGTTAGGGTGATCAGTAGTGTTGAGCGATACTGCTCGATATCTAAAAATATTGTATCCGAATGGTATCGCCGATATCACTAAATATCGTCGATATCCGATTCTGATACCGGAAGTCCCATGTAAGTCTATGGGAACAAAATATCGCAACAAAAAAAACCCTTTCTTTCGTTGTAAACACAAAATATACACACATAGAATACATATATATATATACATGTCATTGTGACATATATATATATATATTATATATATATATATATATATATACATATATTTATAGTTTATACACTTCTACATAGTAAAATAGACTCTGATTCAATTGCCGGGTAAAGCCGTGACATACCCCATAGAAGTCGACGGGCTCGGTGCCGAGTACCCCCAAAACCTCTGGCTCTGTGCGACTCAACTTGGGCGTCACGAACAGGATTCTGTAGCTCGCTATAAGCGAGTCCTGTGTGCCTGAATTGAACTGGTTTTGTGCTTGAGAATTGCTAAAATCATCAGAGAATGTATTTGCCATTTTTCAGCCATATCTGCGTCACGACGAGGCACTGGTGAAGAAGAAGGGCGTGCTCTTCGTGGGTGTACACTCACTCAGTGGCGCGAAAACGATGGCCGACCACTGTAAATGGTACTGCAATGTAAGATCGTGCCCCACAGCTCTTCAGTTCTGCCTCCTCATCCTCCTCAGTGTGCGGAAACTAACACAAAGGTCCCGCCTCCCTACAAAAGAGGGGCCCTCTCCAGATGCTAATGACACATGTGACTTGGCAGAGATGGCTAATGGACACGAGCAGAAGTGTGAAGGGATGGAGCAGTCAGAGCTCTCCCCCCACGGAAGCGACCCGATCGCCACGGAACCACCGTTGGGCACCCGGCCAGGAAACCCTCCTACGCTGCAAGAAGCGGAGGATACCCTAAGAGGCCTGGCCCAGCACCGGGAGGAGGTCGCCAGGATGGAAGCCAGCTGGCGTGCCCTAAAACTAAACTTGGAGCGGCGCCAATCCCTCTTACCTGAAGTGTCTGTACCGGAAGGTGAGGCACCCGTTCTAGTAGAGGAGTCCGTGCGGGCATCCCAGCCCTTGCAATGTGATCCGGTTGACGTTGTCCCAGTGGAGGCACCCGTTCCTGCAAAAAACTCTGCACCGGCAGCACCCCAGATCCCGCTGTCTGCCCCCGTCGCTGAGACAGAAGAAGCGACACCCGTCCTCATGGAGGAGGCCGCGCAGGCACCAGAGCACTACCTGCCTGTACCGGAGCCCCGACTGTCATCTGTTCCAGAGCCGGCTGCTTCCTCCGCAGGTGAGCGCCGCCAGGACTGGGGGGCGCCAGGAGAGCTGCCGCAAACCGGACACTGTAAGCTGCAGTTTGATGGTGGAGACATGGAGCTGCTGGTGGAGGAGAATTTCAACCGGCGTCAGGAGGAAGAGTGGAGACGTTGGGAGCGGGAAGCAGAGCGACAAAGGGAGCAGCGAGAAACCCAAAAGCTTCGGCAACGTAACTTGGAGAAGGACCGGGCAGATAAGGACCGGATGAGAAAAGATAAAGGAACCCTGTGGGAGCCGCGGCGTAAGGGTGCAGTACGGAGCTTTAAATTGAAAGGTGGTTGGGGCTTCATCCAGGAGCCTGGACTTTATTTAGAAGTTTTTGTGAACCGGCGGGACGTGGAGGCTCACCTCCCAGAAGGACACCCGGGGAGGGACCTGTTGCCAGGAGACTTGGTGACTTACACCCGACACTGGGGTTACAATGGATGGTACGCCCTAAATGTTACCAGGTGCGACCCCTACTCCCCAGAGTGTCAGGAACCTGTGAGACCCTCGGAGCCTTCAGCCTCCCACATCCAGGCCTCTGCAAAAGTGCCCACCCCACGCCGTAAATCTCCCAGCCTCCCTCAGTGGTCTCCTCAGCAGCCCCAGCTATGGACATGATAAGTATAGCTGGCCCGTACCCGGCGCCTGTTAGGCCCCCTGGGGTTCGTTCAGTCCGGGACATAGGGTTCCAGACCCGGAGGGAGATGAAAGAGGTGGCCACACAGACCCAGATAGCGGGTCACGACTTGACTGTACAGGCCACACGACGTCATCAGGTCCTGGTGGTCCTTGGTGTCTCGGATGTTTGGCAAGCATCAGAAGAGTACCAGGTGGTACCTGGAACACCCCT
Organism: Oophaga sylvatica; assembly: GCA_033576555.1. Lineage (NCBI taxonomy): Eukaryota > Metazoa > Chordata > Amphibia > Anura > Dendrobatidae > Oophaga > Oophaga sylvatica. The sequence goes on from JARQOD010000005.1 coordinate 189,948,770, forward strand.
GCCAAAGAATTATAAATAACCCGGACAGGGTCCCTGTATGTAAATAGTTAAATTGTTGATGTACCCGGATGGGTGAATGTTCATAAAAAAGTTTTTTAATTTAATAAAAAAAAAAAAAACACAGTTTTCATTATTTTTATTACAGTCTCATCCTGCGACGCCATCGATCTCCTGTAAAAAAATGAAAAAAAAAAGTATACCACCTGACCGACGCAGTCCATAGTAACGAGTGTCCCACGACGATCCAGCTCTGCTACATCAGAATGACAGGCAGAGCCTGTCATCCCGGCGCAGCACAGCTGATTACCTGCTTCCCCGGCGGTGACGTCATCGGACTGGTTTACGGCCGGGATTACCCTGCAGTCACTGCAGTTATCGCGAAAAACTGCATGTGACCGCCAGGGAGAAGATAATGGCGGCCATCAAGCAGTCCAGGACGTGACCGCCGGAGATCTTCTGCCAGGTAAGTGCCGCTGACTCCTGACAGACCCGACCGACGGACACTCACAGTGACAGTGACAAATCCGATTCCGGTATTCGATATGACGAAAATATCGGTATTCGGAATCGAAAGCCCGATACAGCTAATATCGGCCGATACCCGATATTTGCAGTATCGTATCGCTCAACACTAGTGATCAGTGAGTGGAACTGGCTTCCTCGAGAGGCGGTGACGAGTTCTCCTTCAATAGAAGTCTTCAAACAGATGCTGGACCGATATCTGTCTGGGATGATTTAGTGAATCCTGCTTTGAGCAGGGGGTTGGACCAGATGGCCCAGGAGGTCCCTTCCAACTCTACCATTCTATGATTCTATGAACATACCTGTCAGTCGTCCTGTCCCATGCCATAATCCATGTCTGGGGGATAAACAGTTTTCAACCTGGACGGTGCCAAGATGCGACCATCCAGGCTGAGAACCACTGGTGACTGAGCGGCCCTCTGTGACGGGTAGTGACGTCATTGAGGTTATGTCCGGTCACTGATGCTCAGGTCCCAGCTGGCTGAACTGCGGTGAACTCGATGAGATCCCCGCTATCAGTGTGAGAGTTTTTCTCTTGGTGCTAGGAGAGGTCACTGCAGTTCAGCCAGAGCTGATCAGTCACCAGTGGTTCTCAGCCAGGACAGTCACATCTTGGCACCGTCCAGCAACCGAAAACATAAAGGAACAGCCCTCCATCCGGGTGTATTAAAGTAGAAAAAGTTTATTTCGCCATATATTCAGCAAAGTTTTGACCTGCATTAGGTCTTTATTGGCACCATCCAGGTTGAAAACTGTTTATCCCCCAGACATGGATTACAGCGTGGGACAGAACAATGGACAGGTATAGTATATTGTTTTTTTATTTTAGTTTTATTATAAGAGATCAAGGGCTTAGGTGGAATTAGGCAAGGTCGTAAGCATGGTTTAATTATTATTATTAAAGGAGTCTGTGTCGTTCTTTCCAAAGACTTTTTTCTGGGTGTCTGTGTTTTCTTACAATGTGTCTATGGGATTAGTAATGGATAGGTATCTTATAGACACCTCTCCTTTACTTAGCCATGGTCAATAAAAAGGTGACATCAACCTCACAAATATTAACCCCACTTGCCACTGCTACAGGGCAATTGGGAAGAGCTGGGCAAAGCACCAGAAAATGGCACATTTAATAGATCTGCCTTTTCTGTGCAGCTGCAGGATGCTATTTTTAGGCTTTGGGGGCAATATTCATGGCCACTTACCAGCCTGAGAATACCAGCCCCCCAGCTGTGAGCTTTAGCAAGGCTGGTTATCAAAAATACATTGGAACCCATGCCATGTTTTTTAATTGTTCATTTACAGTGCAGGAGTGGCTGATGAGTATTCCCTTCTGCCGCTCCTGCTCTCACTGTTATTAGAGGCAGTAGGTGTCGGATGAATGGATCAGTAGACCCATCAGCTGGCACCAGTGAACCGGAGGTAAACTTTATAGTTCCGATCACAGCTGAGCACTCACGCTGTCCTTTGAATCGCAAGAACCGCGGCTTTCTGAACGGTTGGGATGATTTCACCGCCAATTAGAAGTGATGTTTGCTGCTCTGTCATGCACATGACAGTGTGGCAAACACTGGAGGTTCGGGCCCCTTATCCAAGTGAATGGGGTTCGGGTACCGAACCCAAACTTTTTGTAACTGTTCGGCAGAACCCGCCAGACCCGAACATCCAGATGTGTGCCCATCTCTAGTCTCCAGCAGCTTGGAGCCAGACAATTATGAAACTATACAAACATAGCACAACTACAATATGTGTATGGGTTGCAATACCACCCAGGCTCTTGAGCCTACAGGCACAAAAGGTCACTTTGGCCAATATGAAGATACTATAGGGGGTGGCATGGGGGGTGGGGTTAGAACAGTTAATAATTTAAGAAAGAATAAAGGTTCAGAGAGATCCACAAAGTGCATGTATACTAATGCTAGAAGCCTCACCAACAAAATGGCGGAATTAGAATTAATTTTGTTGGAACATAATTATGACATGGTGGGGATATCTGAGACTTGGCTGGATGAGAGCCATGACTGGCGGTTAATTTACAGGGCTATAGTCTGTTTAGAAATGACCGTAAAAATAAGCGAGGTGGGGGGTGTGTGTTTATATGTAAAATCATCCTTAAAACCCATCCTGTGTGATATCTGTGAATCTAATGAAGATGTAGAGTCTCTGTGGGTGGAGATTAGGGGAGGGGGGAAAAATAATAAATTACTGATAGGGGTTTGTTATAAGTCTCCTAAAATAATGGAAGCAACAGAGAATATCCTCGTAAAGCAAATAGATGAAGCAGCAACTCAAGGAGAAGTCATTATTATGGGGACTTCAACTACCCTGAAATACATTGGGGAACAGAAACCTGCAGTTCCAGCAAAGGTAATAGGTTTTTGGGAACTATGAGAGACAATTACCTTTCACAACTAGTTCAGGATCAAACAAGAGGGGGGCACTGCTAGACCTAATATTAACGAACAGGCCAGACCGCATATCAAATATAAGGGTTGGGGGTCACTTGGGTAATAGTGATCACAAAATAATAAGCTTTCATGTATCCTTTAATAAGATGTGTAGTCGAGGGGTTACATGGACACTAAACTTCAGGAAGGCAAATTTCCAACGGATGAGAGATGATCTTAGTGCAATAAACTGGGATGATATCCTGAGACATAAAAATACACAAAGAAAATGGGAGACGTTTATTAACATCCTGAATAGGACCTGTGCACAGTATATACCCTATGGGAATAAACATGCTAGAATTAAGAGGAAACCACTATGGCTAAATAGAGCTGTAAGGGGCGCAATAAGGGACAAAAAGAAAGCGTTTAGGGAATTAAAGCAAGTAGGTAGTGATGAGGCATTAAATAAATACAGAAGACTGAATAAATTCTGTAAAAAGCAAATCAAGACAGCAAAGATTGAGGCAGAGAGACTCATTGCCAGAGAAAGTAAAAATAATCCCAAAATATTCTTTAACTACATAAATAGCAAGAAACTAAAAAATGATAGTGTTGGTCCCCTTAAAAATAGTCTGGGCAAAATGGTGGATGAGGATGAGGAAAAAACCAATATGCTAAATGACTTTTTTCAACTGTATTTACAGAAGAAAATCCCATGACAGATAACATGATCAGTGATAAAAAAAATTCTCCATTAAATGTCACCTGCTTATCCCAGCAGGAAGTACGGCGGCGTCTAAAAATCACTAAAGTTGATAAATGCCCGGGCCCGGATGGGATACACCTCCGAGTACTGCAGGAATTAAGTACAGTCATAGATAGACCATTATTTTTAATCTTTAAAGATTCCATAATAACGGGTTCTGTACCACAGGACTGGCGTATAGCAAATGTGGTGCCAATATTCAAAAAGGGGGCAAAAAATGAACCTGGAAATTATAGTCCAGTGAGCTTAACATCTACAGTACTGTGGGTAAAATCCTGGAGGGTTTTTTAAGGGATACTATATTGGAGTATCTGAGGCTGAATAACCTCATGACACAGTATCAGCATGGGTTTACGAGGGACCGTTCTTGTCAGACTAATCTGATAAGCTTTTATGAAGTGGTAAGTTCAGGACTGGACCAAGGGAATGCAGTGGACGTGGTGTTCATGGACTTCTCAAAAGCTTTTGATACAGTGCCACACAAAAGGTTGATACAAAAAATGAGAACAATGGGGATAGGGGAAAATATGTGTAAGTGGGTTAAGAACTGGCTCATGGATAGAAAACAAAGGGTGGTTATAAATGGAGCACACTCGGACTGGGTCACGGTTAGCGGTTAATTACCCTGCAGATGACACTAAACTCTGCAGGGTAATTAATACAGAGGAGGACAATTTTATATTACAGGAGGATTTATGTAAACTAGAAGCTTGGGCTGATAAATGGCAAATGAGCTTTAATGGGGATAAATGTAAGGTCATGCACTTGGGTAGAACAAACAAGATGTATAATTATGTGCTTAATTGTAAAACACTGGGCAAAACTGTCACTGAAAAAGACCTGGGTGCATGAGTGGACGACAAACTCACATTTAGTGGCCAATGTCAGGCGGCTGCTGCCAAGGCAAAAAAATAATGGGATGCATTAAAAGAATCATAGATGCTCATGAGGAGAACATAATTTTACCTCTATACAAGTCACTGGTGTGACCACACTTAGAATACTGTGTGCAGTTCTGGTCTCCGGTGTATAAGAAAGACATAGCTGAACTGGAGCGGGTGCAGAGAAGAGCAACCAAGGTTATTAGAGAACTGGGGGGTCTGCAATACCAAGACAGGTTATTACACTTGGGGTTATTTAGTTTGGAAAAACGAAGGCTTAGGGGTGATCTTATTACAATGTATAAATATATGAGGGGACAGTACAAAGACATTTCTAATGATCTTTTTACTCTTAGACCTGTGAAGGTGACAAGGGGTATCCTCTACGTCTGGAGGAAAGAAGGTTTAGCCATAATCACAGACGCAGATTCTTTGCTGTAAGAGCAGTGAGACTATGGAACTCTCTGCCGTCTAATGTTGTAATGAGTGATTCCTTACTAAAATTTAAGAGAGGAATGGATGCCTTTCTTGAAAAGTATAATATTACAGGCTATATTCACTAGTTTCCTAGATATTGCGTTGATCCAGGGAGCTAGTCTGATTGCCGTATGTGGAGTCAGGAAGGAATTTTTTTCCCCAATGTGAAGCTTACTGTTTGCCACTTGGGTTTTTTTTTGCCTTCCTCTGGATCAACATGTTAGGGAAGGTTAGGATAGGATATGGATTGAACTAGATGGACTTAAAGTCTTCCTTCAACCTTAATAACTATGTTCCTATGTTACTATATTGCTATTAACCCCTTAATGTCCAATGACGTGCAGAGTCCGTCATGACAAGGTGCCAGTTCCGGCACCAGGACGGACTCTGCACGTCATGCCTTTGATCTACCACTGCGTGTAAACATGCAGTGGTAGATCAGTGCTGACAGCTGTCACAGACAGCTGACAGGCACGGCAAGCGGTGCGGGGACCTTTGCCGTCGGTCCCCGCACTCACAGCGCTGTGGTTGGTCAGTCAATCTGACTGACCAAACACAGCAGCGATCGCGCAGGAGAAGCTGAAATTTCAGCTTCCCCAGCGCGATCAGTGCAGGAGCCGGCGCTGCAGTGGCCAGGCTTCCTGCACTGACAGCCAGGAGCGGAGCCCCCACCGCCCCTGGCTGTTAACCCCCTGACTGCTGCGATCGAGCGCGATCGCAGAGCTCAGGGGGGGAGGCAGAGGGTCGGGAGCTCCCTCTGCCTCAGATCAGCGTCCCAGCGATGTAATCGCAGGGCCCGATCTCTGCCTTGATGACCCGGGGGTTGTCATGACAACCTCCGGGTCATTTAGCTACGGGAAGCTGCTGTGATCATTGTCACAGCAGCTTCCACTATAGTTGCAATGCATTGCAATGCCAGAGCATTGCAATGCATTGTAACTGCAATCAAAAGTAAAAAAAGTGAAAGTCCCATAAAGGGACAAGTTGAAAAAAATCATTTTTTAAAAAAAATTGTAAAAAAAATATTAAAAAATAATTTTAAAAAAATCCCCTAAAAAATACACATTTTTATGTAATAAAAAAAATAAAAAACAAAAAAAATACACATGTTAGGTATCGCCATGTCCGTAAAAATCCCATCTATAAAAGCATAACCCTAGTTAACCCCTTCAGTGAAAGCCGTAAAAAAAAAACACAAAAAAGTAGTAAATTATACTTTTTCCAAGCGGTATCATTATACCGCTTGGAAAAAGTGCAATAACACGCAATCAAAAAGTCAGATATAAATAATCATGGTACCGCTGAAAACGTCATCTTGTCCCGCAAAAAACAAGCCGCTATACAGCATCATCAGCGAAAAAATAAAAAAGTTATAGCTCGCGGAATAAACTGATGCAAAAATAATTATTTTTTCTATAAAATTCTTTATTGTGTAAAAAACGCCAAAACATAAAAAAAATATATAAATGAGGAATCGCCGTAACCGTAGTGACCCGAAGAATAAAGCTGCTTTATCAATTTTACCACACGCGGAACGGGGGAAAAAAAATAAAAAAAAAAACAATTCCTGAATTGCTGGTTTTTGTTCATTCTGCTTCCACAAAAATTGGAATAGGAAGCGATCAAAAAACGTTATGTGCCCGAATATGGTACCAATAAATACGTCAGCTCGTCCCGCAAAAAATAAGCCCAAAGATAACTCTGTCGGCCGAAATATGGAAAAATTATAGCTCTCAAAATACGGCGATGCAAAATATTCTTACAAAAAATTATTCCAAAAAAAGCATCTTTTAGTGTGTGACAGAAGCTAAACATGAAAAAAGGATGTAAATCTGGTATCGCTGTAATCGCACCGATCCGAGGAGTAAAGTCGCCTAATCACTAATACCGCACGAGGAACGGCGTAAAAAAGAAAACCAATTCTTCACCTTTTGTAGATTTGTTCATTGTGCCTCCCAAAGATCGCAGTAAGGCGATCACAGTGGTTCCCCCCCACATATGGGGTATCAGCGTACTCAGGACAAAATGCACAATAGCTTTTGGGGTCCTATTTCTCCTGTTACCCTTAGAAAAATAAAAATTTGGGGGCAAAAAGGTCATTTTTGTGGAAAAAAATATGATTTTTTTTATTTTCACGGCTCTACGTTATAAACTTCTGTGAAGCCCTTGGGGTTCAAAGTGCTGACCACACATCTAGATAAGTTCCTTGGGGGGTCTAGTTTGCAAAATGGGGTCATTTGTGGGGGGTTTCTACTGTTTAGGCACATCAGGGGCTCTCCAAGCGCGACATGACACCCGCAGACCATTCCATCAAAGTCTGCATTTAAAAACGGTGCTCCTTCCCTTCCGATCTCTGCCATGCGCCCAAATAGTGGTTCCCTACCACATATGGGATATCAGCGTACTCAGGACAAATTGCACAATAGCTTTTGGGGTCCTATTTCTCCTGTTACCATTATAAAAATAAAAATTTGGGGCAAAAAGATTATTTTTGTGGAAAAAAATATGATTTTTTTATTTTCACGGCTCTACGTTATAAACTTCTGTGAAGCACTTGGGGGTTCAAGTGCTCACCACACATCTAGAAAAGTTCCTTGGGGGGTCTAGTTTCCAAAATGGAGTCACTTGTGGGGGTTTCTACTGTTTAGGCACATCAGGGGCTATCCAAACGTGACATGACACCCACAGACCATTCCATCAAAGTCTGCATTTGAAAAAGGCGCTACTTCCCTTTCGAGCTCTGCCATGCGTCAAAATAGTGGTTTCCCCCACATATGGGGTATCAGCGTACTCAGGACAAATTGCACAATAACTTTTGGGGTCCTGTTACCCTTTGGAAAATAAAAATTGGGATGAAAAGATCATTTTTGTGGAAAAAATATGATTTTTTAATTTACGGCTCTACGTTATAACCTTCTGTGAAGCGCTTGGGGGTTAAAAGCTCTCACAACACATTTATATAAGTTCCTTGGGGGGTCTAGTTTCCAAAATGGGGTTACTTGTGGGGGGTTTCCACTGTTTAGGCACACAGGGACTCTCCAAATGCGACATGGCGTCCAATCTCAATTCCAGCCAAAAAAGTCAAATGGCGCTGCTTCCCTTCCGAGCTCTGTCATGCGCCCAAATAGTGGTTTACCCCCACATATGGGGTATCAGCGTACTCAGGACTAATTGCCCAATAACTTTTGGGGTCCTTTTATGCTTTGGAAAATAATAATTGGGATGAAAAGATCATTTTTGTGGAAAAAATATGATTTTTTAATTTTACGGCTCTACGTTATAACCTTCTGTGAAGCCCTTGGGGGTTAAAAGCTCTCACAACACATTTAGATGAGTTCCTTGAGGGGTCCAGTTTCCAAAATGGGGTCACTTGTGGGGGGTTTCCACTGTTTAGGCACACAGGGACTCTCCAAATGCGACATGGCGTCCAATCTCAATTCCAGCCAAAAAAGTCAAATGGCACTGCTTCCATTCCGAGCTCTGCCATGCGCCCAAATAGTGGTTTACCCCCACACATGGTATATCGGTGTACTCTGGAGAAATTGTACAACAAATATTGTGGTTCATTTTCTCCTGATACCCTTGACAAAATTTTGGGAAAAAAAGTTAAATGTTCATTTTTTCCTTCCACATTGCTTCAATTCTTGTGAAGTACCTAAAGGGTTAATAAACTTCTTGAATGTGGCTTTGAACACGTTGAGGGGTGCAGTTTTAGATGGTGTCACTTTTGGGTATTTTCTGTCATATTGACCCCTCAAATTCACTTCAAATGTGAGGTGGTCCCTAAAAAAATGGTTTTGTAAATTTTGTTGGAAAAATGAGAAATTGCTGGTCAACTTTTAACACTTATAACTTCGTAACAAAAAAAAATTTTGGTTCCAAAATTGTGCTGATGTAAAGTAGACATGTGGGAAATGTTATTTATTAACTAATTTTTGTGACATATCTCTCTGATTTAATGGCATAAAAATTAAAAGTTTGAAAATTGCAAAATTTTAAAAATTTTTGCCATATTTCCATTTTTTTCATAAAAAAACGCAAGTTATATTGAAGAAATTTTACCACTATCATGAAGTACAATATGTCACGAGAAAACAATCTCAGAATCGCCAAGATCCGTAGAAGAGTTCCAGAGTTATAACCTCATAAAGAGACAGTGGTCATAATTGTAAAAATTGGCCTGGTCTTTAACCTACAAAATGGTTGGTCATTAAGGGGTTAAAGACCCGCATATATTTGAGTGCCTCGTTGGAGATTTTGCATTGGGGCCGGCAAGTTTCAAGTCACGCCACTGTGTACAGATACTATACTTGACCATATCTGCGGATTCATTTCAATTGACCATAAGTTTCCATAAGGCCACGTTTACACATTGAGTATTTGTTCAGATTTTTAACTCCGTATTTGCAAGCCAAAACCTGGAGTGGAACAATCTGAGGAAAAGTATAATAGAAACACGTCACCACTAGTGTTGAGCGATACGATACCGCAAGTATCGGGTATCGGCCGATATTAGCTGTATTGGACTTTCGATATTGACTTTCGATATTTCCCATATATCGTATACCGGAATCGGAATTGTCACTGTCACTGTGAGTGTCCGTCGGTCGGGTCTGTCAGGAGTCAGCGGCACTTACCTGGCAGAAGATCTCCTGTGGTCACGGCCTGGATTGGTTGATGGCCGCCATCATCTTTCCCCGGCGGTCACATGCAGTTTCTCGCGATAACTGCAGTGACTGCTGGGTAATCCCGGCCGTAAAGCAGTCAGTCCAATGACGTCACCGCCGGGGAAGCAGGTAATCAGCTGTGCTGCGCCGGGATGACAGCCTCTGCCTGTCATTCCGATGTAGCAGAGCTGGATCATCGTGGGACAGTCGTTACTATGGACTGCGTCGGACAGGTGGTATACTGTTGGTTTGTTTTTTTTCCTTTTTTTACAGGAGATCGATGGCGTCGCAGGAATGAGAGTATAATAAAAGAAATGAAAACTGTGTTGTCTCTTTTATTTCATTAAAATACTTTTTTCTTGCTGTGTCTTTTTTTTTATACATTTAAAAACTTTGGGATTAATAATGGATCGGTGTCTTATTGACACCTCTCCATTATTAACCGGGCTTATTGTCACCGTGCAAGCAACGGTGACATTAACCCCTTATTACCCCACTTGCCACCGCTACAGGGCATTGGGAAGAGCCGGGTAAAGTGCCACAATTGGCACATCTTTTGATGCGCCAAATGTGGGGCTGCTGTAGCCTGGTATTATCAGGCTGTTGAGGGCCAAAATCCATGGCCCTTGACAGTCTTTTAATACCAGGCCGCAGCAGTCTGCATTTTACTTGGCTGGTTAACAAAAATAGGGGGACCCCTACGCCGTTTTTTTTTTCGAGGGGATCCCCTATTTTTGTTAACCAGCCAAGTTAAGCAGACTGCTGTGGCCTGGTATTATCAGGCTGGCAAGGTCCATGGATATTGGCTCATTACCAGCCTGAAAAACCAGGCCTCAGCAGTCTGCTTCATCTGGCTGGTTAACAAAAATAGGGTGGACCCCACGCCAATTTTTTTTCGAGGGGATCCCCTATTTTTGTTAACCAGCAAAGATAAGCAGACTGCTGTGGCCTGGTATTATCAGGCTGGCAAGCAGGGTCGGACTGAGGCACCGGGACACCGGAGAAACCTACGGTGGGCCCCAGCTCCTGCGTGGTGGGCCCTGATTTGAAAGGATAGGTCGCGGGGCAGAGGGGGCGGTGGCCCCGGGGCCCACGGTCTGAGGGGACCCACCCGGAGCTACGATACAGTTACATTCTGCGGCAGAGCAGGGAGAATCGCTCTCCCTGCTCTGCCGTCCGGAAGCTATGGGGCCTGAACAGTCGTTGGGGGAGCCCGGTGCCAGCAGTGGGCCCCCCACCCGTCATCGGAGGGTCAGCTGTATCGGCATCCAGCCGATAAAGCTGACCGCATAGAGAGAGAAGGAGCGAGCGCTCCTTCTCTCCCATAATCCCCCTCTCAGCGTATGACAGCGGGCGCAATAACATCACCTGCCGGCACCCGCTGTCAGACGCTGAGAGGGAGAACAGTGAGCAGCACAGGAGCCGGGAGGTGAGTATTTTTTTTATTTTTTTTTTAATGGGGGTGCAGTCGAGTCCTGGCTGGAGAAGTCGTCATGTCGGTGTGGGCCAGATGGAAAAGACATGAAAAGTGAACAATTCCATTAGAAAGAACATCAGCGGTAAGTCATTATCTGTACCTGTGCTGTAATCTATATGTTCTGTAGGACTGGTATTATTTAACACAGACCATATGGCGGTAATATCAATATTGGTCTTTTTATATATAGATTATTTTGGCCAACAGCGCGGTCATTTGCTGAGGTTCTCTGATGATGGGCCCACTCAGAAGTTTTGCCCCCACTAAACCAAAACCCTAGCTACGCCTATGGCTCTCTCTCTAGTCTTTCTTTCTCGCTCTCTGTTCTTTCCTTCTCGCTCTCTGTTCTTTTTTCTCTCTGTTCTTTCTTTCTCTCTTTTCTTTCTTTCTTTCCTCTATTTCTTTCTCTGTTTGTTCTTTCTCTCTCGCTGCTCTTTCTTTCTTTTCCTCAGTACCAGCCACTGTGCCCTCATTACCAGTCAGTGTGATCAGCAGTGCTAAATGGTTACGCTTGGGGCGAGGATATGGGTGTGATTAGCTGTGAAATGGGTGTTGTCGGGGCGTGGCCTAAAATTTTCAGCGGCGCGCAACACGCGCCGCAGCCTTTAATCCTCTTTCCTGTCTTCCAAATTTGGGAGGTATGCTGTATGACCTCCCTACAACTTCTGGCCATGCTCCTGATGAGCGCGACGGATGGTCTCGTGAAGGATCTCCTCCCACACCTGGACTAAAGCATCCACCAACTCCTGGACAGTCTGTGGTGCAACGTGGCATGGCCTAAAATTTTCTGCAGCATGCACAGCGTGCCACAGCCTTTGTCCCTCTTTCCCTTATTCAAAGGTTGGGAAGTATGATGTTGGGCTGCAAGAATATATTTTCTCTGGTGGGCCCAAGGTACTCCAGTCCGACGCTGCTGGCAAGGTCCATGTATGTTGGCTCCTTAACAGCCTTAAATACCATGCCTCAGCAGCAGGGGCGTACATATAAATCATGGGGCCCCATAGCAAAAGTCTGAATGTTCCCCACCCCCCCCAAAAAAAAACCCAGAGGCATTGTAAATGTAAAGTGCCAGCACAGTGAGGGAAGTTGAGTCGCACAGAGTCAGGGGTTTTGGGGGTACTCGGCACCGATCACGTCGACTTCTATGGGGGATGTCACGAGTAGCACAGCTCGGTCCGTGACCTGGGCGATCACTGGAATGTGGGATATTTCCAGGGGATGATAGAATGTTCGTGTAGTTTGTCGTGACGCCACCTGTAGTACCTGGTCAGGGTGTCCAGCGCTGCTGTGCAGGTCCTCTGGAAGGGATGGTGTAGTGCAGGTAGGTGATAAGTCTTCTACAGGTAACACGCTATCCTTCCAGGGCAGATAGATGTGAGATAGAGCAATGGTGCAGAGTGATGTAGCAGAGTGGACTATGCGACGTAGTAAGAAAGCAGGAAACACTTCAAGTTAAACGTTGCATAATACAATTTTTAATAATAACATTACAAAAGTGCAAATAGCATTACTGCCGAAGTTCGTTGAGACTTCTTAGGACTACCCCCACCGGGGTAACTTCACAGTGTCCTTTACTTGTGCTTGTGGAGGACCCGCTCCAAACCTCCAACTGTGGTCTTGGGTGGGCTGCAAGACTTTCCTTGAGCAGACCTCACTTTCGGCCACACCAAACGGGTTTTTAGTTTCTGAGGTAGTTGAAAATAGTGCACAGTTAAGTTTTTTGTAAAACCAAGATGAAGCACCGAAGTGCCAACTATTTGCAGAAAAGTTTGTGAGCCAGTACAGTTCATGGCTTCAAAGTTCAACATTTTGATTACATTGAAACACCATTACCCAACCTGGGTATATTAAGGCAACAATAAACTTGTTCTTCTGAACATTCACCCGTCCGGGTACATCAAACCATTACCCAACCTGGGTATATTAAGGCAACAATAAACTTCTTTTTATGAACATTCACCCGTCCGGGTACATCAATAATTTAACTATTTACATACAGAGACCCTGTCCGGGTTATTTAGACTTCTTTGGCTGGCCTCTTACAGGTACCACCTGGTACTCTTCTGGAGCTTGCCAAACATCCGTGACAGGAGGGTCCACCCAGACCTGATGACGTCGTGTGGCCTGTACAGTTACGTCGTGACCCGCTATCTGGGTCTGTGTGGCCACCTCTTTCGTCTCCCTCCGGGTCTGGAACCCTATGTCCCGGACTGAACGAACCCCAGGGGGCCTAACAGGCGCCGGGTACGGGCCAGCTATCATTATCATGTCCATAGCTGGGGCTGCTGAGGAGACCACTGAGGGAGGCTGGGGAGATTTACGGCGTGGGGTGGGCACTTGTGCAGAGGCCTGGTTGGGGAGGCTGAAGGCTCGGAGGGTCTGTCAGTTTCCTGACACTCTGGGGAGTAGGGGTCGCACCTGGTAACATTTAGGGTGTACCATCCATTGTAACCCCAGTGTCGGGTGTAAGTCACCAAGTCTCCTGCCAACAGGTCCCTCCCCGGGTGTCCTTCTGGGAGGTGAGCCTCCACGTCCCGCCGGGTTACAAAGACTTCTAAATAAAGTCCACGCTCCTGGATGAAGCCCCAACCACCTTTTAACTTAAAGTTCCGTACTGCACCCTTACGCCGCGGCTCCCTCAGCGTACTTTTATCCTTTCTCATACGTGCCTTCTCTGCCAGGTCCTTGTCCAGGTGACGTTGCCGAAGCTTTTGGGATTCTCGCTGCTCCCTTTGTCGCTCTGCTTCCCGCTCCCGACGTCTCCACTCTTCCTCCTGACGCCGGTTGTAATTCTCCTCCACCCCATGTCTCCACCATCAAATGCCAGCTTACGATGTCCGGTTTGCGGCAGCTCTCCTGGCGCCCGCCAGTCCTGGCGGCGCTCACCTGTGGCGGAAGCAGCCGGCTCTGGAACAGATGACGGTCGGGGCTCCGGTACAGGCAGGTAGAGCTCTGGTGCCTGCGCGGCCTCCTCCATGAGGACGGGTGTCGCTTCTTCTGCCTCAGCGATGGGGGCAGACACCGGGATCTGGGGTGCTGGTGCGGCGTTTTCTGCAGGAACGGGTGCCTCCACTGTGATACTGGCAACCGGTTCAGATTGCAAGGGCTGGGATGCCCACACGGCCTCCTCTACTGGAACGGGTGCCTCCACTGAGATACTGTCAACCGGTTCAGATTGCAAGGGCTGGGATGCCCGCACGGCCTCCTCTACTGGAACGGGTGCCTCCACTGAGATACTGGCAACCGGTTCAGATTGCAAGGGCTGGGATGCCCGCACGGCCTCCTGTACTGGAACGGGTGCCTCCACTGAGATACTGGCAACCGGTTCAGATTGCAAGGGCTGGGATGCCCGCACGGCCTCCTCTACTGGAACGGGTGCCTCACCTTCCGGTACAGACACTTCAGGGGGTAAGAGGGATTGGCGCCGCTCCAAGTGTAGTTTTAGGGCCCGCCAGCTCGCTTCCATCCTGGCGACCTCCTCCCGGTGCCGGGCCAGGTCTCTCAGGGTATCCTCCGCTTCTTCCAGCGTAGGAGGGTTTCCAGGCCGGGTGCCAAACGGTGGCTCCGTGGCGATCGGGTCGCTTCCGTGGGGGGAGAGCTCTGACTCCTCCATCCCTTCCCACTTCTGCTCACGTCCATTCGCCATCTCTGCCAAGTCACATGTGTCATTAGCATCAGGAGAGGCGCCATCTTTTGTAGGGAGGTGGGACCTTCGCGTTCATTTCCGCCCACTGAGGAGGATGAGGAGGCGGAACTCCAGAGCTGTGGGGCACGATCTTACATTGCAGTAACATTTAGAGTGGGCGGACATCGTTTTCGCGCCACGGAGTGAGTGTACGCCCACGAGAGCACACCCTTATTCTTCACCTGTGCCTCGTGGCGCAGATATGATGGAAAAATGGCAAATACAGTCTATGATGATTTTTGCAATTCTCAAGCAAAAAAACAGTTCAATTAAGGCACACAGGACTCGCTTATAGCGAGCTTCTGAATCCTGTTCGTGACGCCAAAGTTGAGTCGCACAGAGCCACAGGTTTTGGGGGTACTCGGCACCAAGCCCGTCGACTTCTATGGGGGATGTGATGGGTAGCACAGCTATGTCCGTGCCCTGGTCGCTCACTGGAATGTGGGATATTTCCAGGGGATGATAGAATGTTTGTGTAGTTTGTCGTTACGCCACCTGTAGTACCTGGTCAGGGTGACCAGCGCTGCTGTGCAGGTCCTCTGGCAGGGATGGTGTAGTGCAGCTAGGTGATAAGTCTTCTACAGGTAAGACGGTATCTTTCCAGGGCAGATAGATGTGAGATAGAGCAATGGTGCAGAGTGATGTAGCAGAGTGGAGTATGCGACGTAGTAAGAAAGCAGGAAAGGAAACAATTCTTACTACAAAGACATGCAGCATAAGGCTGCCTCAACCCCTCCCATCCAACTAGCTACACCCTGTTCTAACCAGCCTGAGCTAGACCATCCCATTGGGTCCGCCTACACTCAGCTGGCATAGTGTACTGTTGAATGCAGTGGTTGGAGTCAATGGGGTGTTTCCTCCTTACCTGAGAGTAAGTTGTCACACCGCTGGGTGCGATGCAACATCTCTGTGGCGACTGGACCCTCGGGTGCTTCTGTCTTTTCATAAATGCCGGCTTTACCCGGCAATTGAATCAGAGGCTATTTTACTATGTAGAAGTGAATAAACTATAAATATATGTATATATATATATGTCACAATGACATGTATATATATATATATATATATATATATATGTATTCTATGTGTGTATATTTTGTGTTTACAAGGAAAGAAAGTGTTTTTTTAGTTGCGATATTTTGTTCCCATAGACTTACATGGGACTTCCGGTATCGGTATCGGGTATCGCCGATATTTTAGTGATATCGGCGATACCATTCCGATCCGATATTTTTGGATATCGGAAAGTATCGCTCAACACTAGTCACCACTTCTATATTGATCACCCACTCCTGGTTTTGGCTTACAAATACGGAGGTAAAATACTGACCAATTACTGAAGGTGGCCTGACTTAGATTCACTTCTAAGGTGATTGCTCTTGTTCAGACAACTAGTAATTTCAGTCAGTGTATTGTCCATGTACACAACGGACAGCACACTGTCCAGTGTAATTTATTATGCAAGTGCACATAAGCAGTGGTTCACCTAGAAATAAATGACTGCATGCAGCTTTTTTTGCTTTTTATGAGGAAGAAGAATGCATGGAACAGCAGGCAGCTCTTGCACCCGCCTGCCATGTAGCTGAATACACCGAGCTGCATGTGGAATTTGCAGACATGAATGGCTCTTAAAGCACTGTCATACTTAGCGATCGCACCAGCGATCACGACAACGACACGACCTGGCGAGATCGCTAGTGTGATCGCTATGTGATCGCTAGTTAGATTCCAAACACAACTCATCAGCGATCTGTGATTCCAAACACAACTCATCAGCGATCTGTATAACGACCTCTGCGGTTGTTGGAAAAACCTAGTCCCACCTGCGACGCTGGTGAAGTCGTTCATAAAGGGTGTCACACTCAGCGATTCAGGCTCACCAGCGGACACCAAAGACCAAAAAACGGCTCAGAACGTTCATAAGCGATCAACGACATCTCAGCAGGGGCCACATCGCTGTTACATGTCACACAGCTGCGTCGCTAACGAGATCGCTACTGCGTCAAATCGGTGACGCATTAGCGATCTCGTTAGCGATCTCGTTTAGTGTGACAGTACCTTTAGACTAGATGCAGACAACCGTGTATTCTCTCATCTGAGGCAATCAGGTTATTTATGCAAATCACATACTAATCAAACTCTGATCAAAGTTTAATCAGAGCAGAGTGTGATCTACTTCAGACAGATGAGGAAATGGAGACAAAAATTTCTCCATCTACTTTATTGTCTCAGTACACGGAAATCGGACTGCACTGAAATGTCATCTGAGTGCATTCCAATGGTTTTCACGGACTGAATAACTTGCATGGCGGAGTGTGATCATAATATCGGCTTCAACTAGGGCATGCAGCAGTTTTGTCCTCGGACTGTTCCGACATTTGACATATGCACAGTCCAACAGATTAACATTGGTCTGAGTGCGATCCAATGTTTGGTTGGATCGCACTTGGACTGATAATTCAGGTGCCTTCACGAGTGCACTGTGCATTAAAGGGTTCTCAGCTCAAAAGTGAAATTTGCCAGATGGAAGCCAGGATTGCAAAACAATGCAATAAGATATCCTCATCCTTATTCTACCCTCCACACGAAACTATTGCTCTCTGCTAGACCAGAAGTATTGATGTCGCTGACCTCCAGTATTGACGTCACTGACATCAAGTGACCTGACCTGTGCATCTTCTGATTGGATCAGGGTAAATGAGGCATTTATATGTTTTCAGGTATTTTGGTATAAGGATCAAACAAGACAGGCATTAATATGTCTTTGGTACATGCAATAAAAAATCACTATTTTTAAAAGTGTGATTATACTGAATTGGGTTTTTCCTTACATGAGCATACACCGCTCATACTGGGTAACTAAAAATACAGAGTTTCTGTTGTGTTTGCCTTCAGTACTCACTGTTCACCATGCTCTAAGCTGTTAACCCTGTTTCCATGGGAATTTTCTGCTTCTATTGTCTAGGCCTCTGTTAATGCACAGAGAATGTTCAAGTTGACAGGTACATGGATCTGTTATTCTGTATCTTTATCTGTCACGGAAAATACACAGTTGACCTCTAAGATTCCAGAATCTCCTATATTTTGTCAACATTTTACTTTGTCTTTTTGATCCCCTCATGTTAATTCTCCAGGATATTCTGTATACATTTCGGGATGATGCAGAAACTGATAGGGAAAGTTCACGTGGTGCAAAATTGCGCTTGTGAGGCCCAATGAAAAATCTTTAACAGGGTCTCAGGCTATCAAGGGTCTTTAAAGGGAATCGATCAAGCGATTCATACTGCCCAAATCTCAGGCAGCATGAATCACAGCCTCACCGCTTGATTTGAGTTAATTGTAATAGTCTCTTAAATGCACTCGCTTTTCGGAGAAAAAATACTTTGAAGGAAACAAATGCAAACACAGGGAGAACATCAAACTCCTTGCAGATGTTGTCCTTGGTGGGATTTGAACTGCAGTGTTAACCACTGAGCCACTGTGCTGCCCTAACAGATCCCACTTATTCTGAGATTGTGTTCTTGTGACATATCGTACTTCAGAATAGTTGTAACATTTGTTCAATATTACTTGCGTTTATTTGTGAAAATATCAGAAAATATCAGAAAAGTTCAACATTTTGCAAACTTTCAATTCTTATCACACAAAATAGTTAATAAATAACATTTTCCACATGTCTACTTTACATCTGTATCATTTTTGAAACACACTTTTTTTTGTTAGGAAGTTAGACTGGTTAAAAGTTGATCAGCATTTTCTCATATTTCCAACAAAGTTTACAAAATCATTTTAAGTGACTTTGGGGGCATATATGACAGAAAATACCTAAAAGTGATACTATTCTAAAAACTGCACCCCTCAAGCTTTTCAACACCGCGTTCAAGAAGTTTATTAACTCTTTTGGTACTTTGTAGGCACTAAAGCAATGTGAAAGGAAAAAATGAACATTGAGCTTTTTAGCACAAAAATTTTCATAAAGCTCCAAATTTGTTATTTGGGCACATGGCAGATCTCGGAAGGGAAGGAGCACAGGTTGACTTTTTGAACGTAAAAATGGCTGGAATTGAAAGCAGACACCATGTCGCATTTGGAGAGCCCCTGATGTGCCTAAGTAGTGCAAACCCCCCACAAATGACCCCTCAAGGAATATAGCTATCTGTGTGGTGAGCACCTTGAGCCCCCAGGTGCTTCAGAAACAGAAAGTTTATGGCATAGAGCTGTGAAAATAAAAAATCATATTTTACCCTCAAAATGTATTTTTAGCCTCAATTTTTTTTATCTTCACAACAGTTACAGAAGAAAATGGACCCCATAATTTGTTGCACAATTTCTCCTGAGTGCACCAATACCCCATATGTGGGGGAATATTGCTACTTGGGCTCCCAGCAGATCTCGAAACAGAAGGAAGACCGTTTGACTTTTTAAACACAAAAATGGCTGGAATTGAGAGCAGAAATCATGTCGTGATTAGAGAGCACCTGCTGTTCCTAAACAGTGGAAACCCCCCCACAAGTGACCCAATTTTACAAACGGGACCTCTCAAGGAATGTGTCTAGATGTGTGCTGAGCACCTTAAGCCCCAGGGACTTCACAGAATTTTATAACGTAGCACTGTGAAAATAAAAAAAATCACATTTTACTGTACAGTAAATTTGCTGTAAAATTTCTTCTGAGTATGCCGCTACCCCATATATGGAAGAAAAATATTGTATGGGTGCACAGAAGGGCTTGGAAGGGAAGTGATGATGTTTTGGAATGCAGACTTTGATGAAATGATCTGTGGGCGTCATGTTGCGTTTGGAGAGGCATTGATTGCCTAAACAGAGAAAAAAACATAAGTTACCCCATTTTGGAAACTACACCCTCAAGGATTTTATCCAGGGGTGAGCATTTTTAATCCACAGGTGCTATGCAGAATTTGATAACATCAGGTCATACTATTCAAAATGTTCATTTTTTTCACATAAATGTGTTTTTTGACCCGTATTTGCAATTTTTACAATGGATAATAGGATAAAATGGACACCATAATTTCTTGTACAATTTGCTCCAAACACGACTATACCCCATACTTGGTCAAAAACGTCTGCTTGGGCACATGGCAGGGCTTGGAAAGGAAACAGCGCTATATGCCTAGGATAAATTGTGAATGCTATTTTACAATTGAAGGAAAAAAGAGAAAAAAATGCAAATTGGACATAATTTCACTCAGAACCCCAAAAATGGTCCGGACAAAATTGTTGGCACCTTTCCCAAATTGTGGATAAACAACTTTGTTTCAAGCACATGATGCTCATTCAAACTCACCTTTGGCAAGTAACAGGTGAGGTCAATATGAAACTCCCACCTGAAACTAGATAAAAAGGGAAGAAGTTTACTCAATCTTTGCATTGCGTTTCTGTGTGCGCCACACTAAGCATTGGGAACAGAAAGAGCAAAAGAGAATTATCTGAGGACTTGAGAGCCAAAATTGTTGAAAAATATCCACTAATCTCAAAATTACAAGTCTTTCTCCAGAGATCTTGATGTTGCTTTGTCCAAGGTACAACATACCCCATACTTGGTCAAAAAGTTCTGCTTGGGCACATGGCAGGACTTGGAAAGAAACAGCGCTATTTGTCTGGCATAAATTTTGAATGCTATTTCACGTATGAAGAAAAAAAAACAGAAAAAAATGCAAATTGGACATAATTTCACACAGAACCCCAAAAATGGTTCGGACAAAATTGTTGACACCTTTCTCAAATTGTGGATAAACAACTTTGTTTCAAGCATATAAATAAATAATAATCTTTATTATAGCGCTAACATATTCTGCAGCGCTTTACAGTTTGTACACATTATCGTCGCTGTCCCTGATGGGGCTCACAATCTACTGTAGATTCCCTATAAGTATGTTTTTGGAGTGTGGGAGGAAACCGGAGTGCCCGGAGGAAACCCACGCAAACACAGGGAGAACATACAAACTCCTTGCAGATGTTGTCCTTGGCGGGATTCGAACCCAGGACTCCAGCGCTGCAAGGCTGCAGTGCTATCCACTGAGCCACCATGCTGCCATATGATGCTCATTCAAACTCATCTTTGGCAAGTAACAGGTGAGGGCAATATGAAACTCCCACCTGAAACTAGATAAAAATGGAAGTTTACTCAATCTTTGCATTGCGTTTCTGTGTGCGCCACACTAAGCATTGGAAACAGAAAGAGCAAAAGAGGACTTGAGAGCCAAAATTGTTGAAAAATATCAACAAATCTCAAGGTTACAAGTCTATCTCCAGAGATCTTGATGTTACCTTGTCCATGGTGCAACATAATGAAGAAATTTACAACCCATGGCACTGGAAGTGAACAGCAGAGAAAAATTGATGAAAGACTGCAATGCAGGATAGTCCGAATGGTGGTTAAGCAGCCCCACTCAAGTTCCAAAAAAATTCAAGCTGTCCTGCAGGCTCAGGGTGCATTAGTGTCAGTGTGAACTATCCGTCGACATTCAAATGAAATTAAATGCTATGGCAGAAGACCTAGGAGAACCTCATTGCAGACATAGAAACATAAAAAAAGACTGCAGTTTGCAAAAATGTCCATGAGTAAGTCAAAATTATTCTGGGAAAGCGTTTTGTGGATAGATGAGACTGAGATAGAGCTTTTTGGTAAAGCTAATCACTCTACTGTTTACTGAAAATAGAATGAGACTAGCAAAGAAAAGAACACAGTACCTACAGTCAAATGTGGTGGAGGTTCAATGACCCCAAACATACTTCAAAAAGCACCCAGAAATGGATGGAAACAAAGCGCTGGAGAGTTCTGAAGTGGTCAGCAATGGCTCCGGATCCAAATTCCATTGAACACCTGTACCTGTGGAGAGATCTTAAAATTGCTCTTGGGTGAAGGCACCTTTTAAACATGAGACCTGAAGCAGTTTGCCAAAGAAGAGTGGTCCAAAATTCCAGGTGAGTGTTGTAAGAAGCTTGTTGATGGTTATAGGATGCAATTGAGCACAGTTATTTATTCCAAGGGAGTGCAACCAAATATTCAGCCAAATATTAAGTTGAGGGTGCCAACAATTTTGTGTAGGCCACTTTGGGGTTTGTGTGAAATCATGTCCAATTTTCCTTTTTTTCATTTTTTGTGTTGTTCCAATACACACAAAGGAAATAAACATTCGTATAACAAAACATGTGTAATTGTAATATTTTTCTGGGAGAAATATTTCATTTTCTGGAACAATTTCAAGGGTGCAAACACTTTTGACGATAGTTTTATGCACCATTTATTGCACGTTGCCTTGTTGTCTTGCCTCAAGCTCCGGAGAATTTAGAATCACGAGCCTGCTAGTCAAGCACCACCAATAATCCATCCCACCCATTTGCGTCAGTGAGGATCGCATTGCTATCGTCCTATTGGCCGTCTGCTCTGCTGACCTGAGCATGACAGGTATTTCTATGGAGCTGTCTCGCAGGTCAGGGGATTGCAATGCGATTCTTGCTTAAGTTATATGGCAGTCTGACTGCACCCTAACTATCACTGACTTCAGAGCAGAGGTGTGGGCAGAATTATGGGTATGGGTAAGGGTGAATATTTACTTATGATTTACATAAGCTTGGCTAGCCATCACACAACTCTGAATTCTCCACAGCTTGCAGTAAAACAATGGGGCATCGTACAATAAATGTTACATATTCTGAAAGGGCTGCCCAAGCCCTATTTCAGGATAATGTTAGTATGCTTTAAAAAAAACTGACATATTCCCTTTAAATGTTATTTCAGTAAACTTAGTATCTCTGCAAAGTATTTTATTTATTTTAAAAGTCATTTTCAGCCTAAAAATATCAATGCAAACTGTGTTGCCACTCCTTTATGTCTAACTTGATGTCAACTCCCTGTTACCAATTGTAATCGCACGTAACAGAGATGCTGAGATGGAATACAGGGAATAGGGGCAGATCTTTGAGATTTTCATCTTGGTTTACTGTATGTTAAATGCATACAAATATAATTGACTTATGATTAGAAATAGTAAAGCCATTAGTCCAGTGATGGGGAAACTTTTTTTCTGCCAAGGGCATATAGGATATTTTTCAAAATTTTTTCATATTCATTTAAAAAAAAATATCCAAAAACATTTGCCAAAGGATATTTGGAAAAAAGGGGGGGACATAGGAGGAAAAAAGGACATATATTCACCAGACGAGTTTCAAACAGGACATGTTCTTAGACTTTTTGGATATTTCTTTTTTAAATGAATATGAATAAATCTTGGATTTTATCTATAACGTATCAGGAGCTGGATCACCTTTTTTTTCCTACATGATAAATAATATCATTTCTGGCCAATATCTGACTTTATACTATATTCTTACCAGTTTTCCCTTTTGAAAGCTCTATCTGTAACTTACAACTCAATGTGAGCTGGGAGTAGAGATTAGCTGCTGTGATCTCTCTGTGGAATGCACAACACAGAGAGTTCCTGAATTTTAAGCTTAGTTATAAGCACTAGAGTTGAGCGAAACAGGTCGGTCAGATTCATAAGTTGCCAACTTTCGCTAAAGTCGAGTTTCGCCGATCGAAACTCGAGCATAGCGTGAAGTCGGCCATGCGGTCGTCGACTCAAGAGCCAAAGTCGGTTTTCCCGTAATGCTTGATGGCGCCTTTTTTCAGCCAATGAGCAAGGACGTACACTGTGGGCAATGAGATGACATGGGCAGCGTCCACCACCATCGAAGAGAAGGGCATTGCAGTGATTGGCTTGCTTTGAGGGGCGTCATAGTGGCTATAAAAGCCCTGACCGCCGATCGCCATTTTACTTCTGCCGATCTTAACAGTAGGGAGAGGTTGCTGACGCTGTTTATCAGTAGGGAGAGAGTTAGGGCAGGAAAGAGAAGTTCTTCAGTGCTTGTACTGATAGCAATTGTGCTGTACAGTTAGTGTGCAGTGACAGGGGAGGATTTTCTTGTGTGCAGCAGCGCTGGTTATTAGGCTGCCTGCCAGTGACAGGGGAGGATTTTCTTGTGTGCTGCAGCGCTGGTTAATAGGCTGCCTGCTAGCTGTATTGCTGTGTGTACTCTGCTGCGCAGACTGCTTTTTACACAGCACTAATACTTTTATTCTTTTTTTCTGCACAGTTACCGAGCGCTCATTTTTTCCCACACCGCATAGAGCTGTACGATCCTCACACACTACCGTGTACTGGCTGGGATCACGGACAAATACATGCCGACTATCTGTGTGTGACTCCGGAAACATAAACGGAGATTGAAATTTTCCCCTACACTATATACACCTGGTATCTTCTGATACAGTACCTTTTTTATGCCTTTTGTATTACGGTCAAATCCATACTGAGAGAGTGTCTGTGTGTGACTCAGGAAATATATACGGAGATTTACAATTTTCCCCTATACTATATACACCTGGTATCTTGTGATACAGTACCCTTTTTCTGCTTTTTATATTCTGGTCTAATCCATACTGAGCCTGAGAGCGTCTCTCTGACTCCGGAAATATATACGGAGATTTACAATTTTCCCCAATACTATATACACCTGGTATCTTCAGATACAGTACCCTTTTTCTGCTTTTTATATTCTGGTCTAATCCAACCTGAGCCTGTGATCGTCTGTGTATGACTCCGGAAATATATGCGGAGATTTAAATTTTCCCCTTCACTGTATACAGCTATACACTTCTGATACAGTACCATATATCTGCTGGTATTTTTGGTACATTTTCCAAAACATGAGGAAGTATGGTGGAAGAGGCCGCGGACATGGGTGGGGGGGCCAGCTGGTACTGATGGTGGTGGTGGTGCATCTGCTGGTAGGGCCAAAAGCACAATAGCACCTAATGCAAGAGGTGTTGAGCCTGTGTCATCACAAAAAGAAGATGCTAGCACAGCTTCAAAAGAGGTGCCACAGTAGGTTCCCAAACCAAATACCGTGTATAGAAAAACTGGGCACACTCATAGTAGTGTATTCAAGTGAAATTTTAATACATGCCGTGGTCACTTAGCTACAGCAAACGTTTCGGTCCAAAGACCTTCATCAGTGTGCTATAAAAATAACGAAAATATACATAGATAAATGGACCACATATGAACAACCATAAATAAAGTATATACACTTCTGAATAAGGCGACAAACAGTATAGAGTTCAGATAACTGATAATGTCCAACCAACAATACACTTAATCCAAGGGACCCAGAGTAATGAGTGGTAAGGCAGACTTAGAAAAATGACATACCTAGTAACAGTGTTGCTAATAGATAAGGCAAGACTTGCATATATATAGTTGCATGGAGCCTGTAAGGTGAAGATATTATTTATACAGGTATTTACATGATATGGGTGAACAAGGGGTAAGATTGTGATGATACACATACCGCAGGGAATAGTAGTGTTCTGTTTATAACTCCAGTGATCGCTATAAAAAAAGGTAATATAATATCAGATGGTGAATATCCCTTTAAGAAGAGTGCTGCAGGATTTAATGAATAACATACCGGTCTCACAATGTCTCCAGATCTATTAAAGACTGCTGGCTACAGATGCTATAGTGCAATAAGTAAATTGCAGTCAGTACTATTGAAGAGAGTAGCGATATCTCCGTGGAGATGATAGCAGCGTGCACTTACCCAACCGCAGTGAATGAGTGGCCTGGGACCTAGGACGCGGAATCCACCGCAAGTCGCAAGGTAGGGAAGCGTGCAGTGTGCAGCTACTAAATAGTCAGCGTTGTGACTGTCTCGTGGTTGTGCACGGAGGGCCGGAAGTCGTCATACCGGAAGTGACGTCAGCGTAAGGACGTAATTTCATAGTGCTATGAGGAGCTTGCGTTCCAAGCTCCTAACGTTTGCGTTTCACACATTACTGAGAGCGCAAGGAGTGTGAGACTTGCCGGAATAGAGATATAAGGTGATGAGTGAGAGACATATCAGGGACATCTGTGAATAAGTGCAGGATTAGCGATTCTGTGAAAGAAGGAGATAATAAAATCAGTAACAATGACAATAATAATGCGGTATTAACAATATCTACTGTTGTAACATCCCTTAAAATTCACACATTAGAAAAAGGCATGCAGGTCATAGTCTCTATTAAGACCTTTAGGGTATAGAGTATTAAGCTCATGGATCCAGTAGGCTTCCCTGCGTTTGAGCAGGGATATACGATCGCCACCACGGCGTGGCGGTGGAACATGTTCCACGACCTGGAAACGTAATTGCGATATATTATGTCTGGATAACAAGACATGTGATTTCCTCACAAAAAAAACACCCCATTATTTCAGTGTTCTATGTATTGCCCAAGATTCACAAAAACTTACAGGACAGCCCTGGACGACCCATCGTAGCCTCGACAGACTCTATTTTATCACCTATATCCAGATATCTAGAGAAAATAATTACACCTCTCATTAAAAACACGGCGTCATTTCTTTTGGATACAGGTTCATTTCTCGCCACCATTCGGACTATCACCCCCATAGCACCTGACACCATCTTAGTCTCATTTGATGTGAAAGACTTGTACACATCTATTCCACACTCAGAAGGGATAACCTCTACAAGACGTTTACTTACAATGTCGGGTACGCACCCTGACCAAATTGACCTATTCTGTGACCTCCTGTTGATTGTTTTGACCAAAAATTTTTTCTTATTTGAAGATGATTTCTATTTACAGGTAAGAGGCACAGCAATGGGGTCTAACGTAGCGCCCCCATATGTTAATGCATATATGGCCCACTTTGAGGACTCCCTTATCTATACACACAATCTCTTCCAATCACACGTACTGGTGTGGAAGAGATTTATAGATGACATCTTTTGCATCTGGAAAGGAGACAAAACATCACTAGACATCTTCTTCACCATGCTAAAGACCTCCTGGCCAGGCCTTGACTTTACTATGACTCAGGACATTCACAGACTTAATTTCCTTGACACCTGTTGTTAATGGGTTTGAGATGAGTTCTGAGCAGAGGCTCCCTCTGGTGGTTACAAGCGGTGCTAGTGAGGATTGTGAGGACTGGGAATCAGGTGTTACTGACTGGTCTTATATAAGGGAGTCATTTTCCCATCAGGGTTGCCGGTGATCAATTGTTCTGGTCTGAATCCTTCATTCCAGTTTCCCTTGTAGGCTGCTGTGTCGTGTCTGCTTCTCCTGCTTACAGATAAGACTTTTGCTTCTTTTGTGTTTTTGCTATATTTTTGCATTTTGTACTGCACTTCTTTGGGGGCCTTCAGGGTCCTCTCCGGGGGCTTCTGCCCTCTCAGTTTAGTTCAGCCACTGAGTTTTGTTCTTTTGCTTTTTCCAGTTTTTTCAGTGGCTGCTGTTTTGATTTTGTTACACCAGAGAACTAATTTAGGTGGTAGAGGTCGTGTGATCTCAGGTGATTTTGAAATTAGTAGAGTTGGTGCTTTTCAGGGTTTTCTGGGATTGCAGTAAGTACTCTTCCTATCCTTTTCTATTTAGATAGTTTGGGCCCCAGCGTTTGCTCATACTATTTTCTTTTTGTGTCAGTATTTCCTCTTGTCTAACCGCCATTACATGTTTGGGGGCTTTCTATTATCTTTGGGGTTCTGCTCCGGGGCAGATAGCTTTCCTGTTTCTGTCTTTAGGTGTAGTTAGTTTCTCAGGCTGTGACGAGGCGTCTAGGACCAACGTAGGAACGCTCCACGGCTGCCTCTAGTTGTGGTGGTTAGTCAGGGTACTGCAATCTCATAGATTCCAACTGCTCTGGTGTATTGCCTTTTTGCCTGCTCTCCTCAGCTACCGAAACATAACAGTATCACCGGCCTAAAAAATTGAAAATTGTATGGTACTCACAGAAGGGAAAAATATATTGTGAAAGAAAAAAGGTTGTCAGAGTTGTCAGAGATATTTTTCTGTTTGTTGCATTTTTTTTTTTTTCTCCCTCTGTATCTCTGGGTGCTGGGGAGGATCTTTTCTCCCAATGGAGTTTGCACGGTTGTCTGGCCGTGTGGTCAGCTTGCCACTGAGGTTCGGAGTATTGCTGCATGTCTTGCTGGGTTGCCTGTTGTGGAACCTAGGATTCCCATGCCAGATTTGTTTTTGGGGGATCGAGCTAAGTTTCAGAATTTCAAAAATAATTGTAAATTGTTTTTTGCCTTAAAATCTAAGTCCTCAGGAAACGCAGCGCAGCAGGTTCAAATTATCATCTCTCTCCTGCGCGGCGATCCTCAGGATTGGGCTTTTTCCCTGATACCTGGGGATCCTGTTTTGAGTGATGTTGATGCGTTTTTTCAGGCCTTGGGGTTATTGTACGATGAGCCTAATGTCACTGATCAAGCTGAAAAAACCTTGTTGGCATTAAATCAGGGGCTTGATGACGCTGAGTTATACTGTCAGAGATTCCGTAGGTGGGCAGTCCTGACCAAATGGAATGACGACGCTTTGGCGGCCCTTTTCCGGAAGGGTCTGTCAGATAATGTAAAGGATGTTATGGTGGGATTCCCTGTCCCCTCTGGTCTCAATGATTCTATGTCATTAGCGATTCAAATTGACAGACGTTTGCGTGAGCGGAGAAGTATGCGTGGAATGGTGTTGCCTTGTGAGCCAGCTTCTGAACCCATGCAGTGTGTTAGAGTGGTGTCTGGGGCACAGCGTCATGAGTTTCGAAGGCGCAATGGGTTATGTTTCTACTGTGGTGATGCCTCTCATGCTATTTCAGTCTGCCCTAAGCGGGGAAGACGTTTTGCACGCTCAGTTGTCTTGGGTAGTGTTCAGACTAAGTTTTTATTAACTGTCACTCTGATATGCTCTCTGTCCTCATTTTCTGCTCAGGCTTTCGTTGATTCTGGAGCAGCTATTAACCTGATGGATTATGATTTTGCTAAACGTTGTGGGTTTTCCTTGATACCCCTACAGAAGTCTATTCCCCTACTGGGGATCGATTCTACCCCTTTGGCTGAGAATAAACCCCAGTTTTCTACTCAGGTGATAATGAGGGTTGAACCTGATCACCAGGAGTGCTGCAAATTTTTGGTTCTATATAATCTGCATGACATTATCGTGCTGGGTTTCCCTTGGTTACAGTCTCATAATCCTGTTTTGGATTGGAAATCTGTGTCTGTAACCAGTTGGGGCTGCCAATGTGTTAATACCAACACTCCTGTTTTTTCTGCCTCCCCCCAGGCTCAGGATGTTCCTGACTTTTTGTTTGATTTTTCTGATGTGTTTAGCGAAAGTAAATCTGCATCCTTGCCTCCCCATAGGAGCTATGACTGCGCTATTGAATTAGTGCCGGGTTGTAAATTCCCTAAAGGTCGCCTTTTTAACTTGTCTGTACCTGAACATGACGCTATGCGGTCTTATATCAAGGAATCATTGGAGAAGGGTCATATCAGACCATCCTCTTCACCCTTAGGTGCCGGTTTTTTCTTTGTGGCCAAAAAAGATGGTTCATTAAGGCCGTGTATTGATTATCGTCTCTTGAACAATATTACTGTGAAATATCAATACCCGTTACCCTTGATTTCTGACCTGTTTTCCAGGGTGAAAAACGCTACTTGGTTTACCAAGCTTGACCTCAGGGGGGCGTATAACCTTATTCGCATTAAGCACGGGGATGAATGGAAGACGGCATTCAATACCCCTGAAGGGCATTTTGAGTACCTAGTGATGCCCTTTGGGCTCACTAATGCTCCTTCCGTCTTCCAGTCCTTCATGAATGACATTTTCAGGGATTTTGTGGATAAATTTCTGATTGTTTATTTGGATGATATCTTGTTTTTTTCTAATGACTGGGACTCTCATGTGAAACATGTTCGAACTGTATTCCAGATTTTGAGAGAGAATGCTCTGTATGTGAAGGGATCAAAGTGTCTTTTTGGCGTACAGAGGATCTCATTTCTGGGATTCATTTTGTCCCCATCTGTTATTGAAATGGACCCGGTCAAGGTTCAGGCCATCTGTGATTGGGTCCAACCTACTTCATTAAAGGCTCTTCAGAGATTTTTGGGTTTTGCCAATTTTTATCGTAAATTTATTGGTAATTTCTCGGTTATTGTTAAACCATTAACTGATTTGACCAGAAAGGGTTCTGATGTGGTGAATTGGCCTCCTGAGGCAGTCTCTGCATTTCAGTAACTTAAGCAGAGATTCACTTCTGCTCCTGTTCTACGGCAGCCTGATGTTTCTCTGCCATTTCAGGTGGAGGTTGATGCCTGTGAAATTGGGGCAGGTGCCGTTTTGTCCCCAAAAGATCCAGAGACTAGTGTTGAGCATTCCGATACCGCAAGTATCGGGTATCGGCCGATATTCGCGTTATCGGAATTCCGATACTTAATTCCGATACTTTTTCAATATCGTATACCGGAATCGGAAGTTCCCATAATTCTTTGAGAGGCAATGTGATGTTAGTCAGCCAATGATGAATCTTATGAAGTGTGGGCACATCCTGTAATGCTGCGGTCATCTTAACTAATGGCATGGCTGTGATTGGCTGCTGAAATGATGTCAGAATGCACTATAAAAGGCGCCGCAGCCATTTTAGCGTCACTGTGCTGTGAACTCAGTTAGGGACAGAACGCTGCTCTGCTGACTCTGAGGGACAGTTAGAGATTGCGATTTTGTGTACTACTGTGCTTGAGGCAGGCTAGTTTACCAACAGGTCCTGCCCACATCCTTCTTCCTAGTGAGGATTCAACATCATCAGCCGGCGTTCCTGATCTGGCCACGGAGGCCAGAGATCACCGGCTTTCATCAACGGATGTAAGTTTCGTCTGCGGGCCATAGGAGGCTTAAGTCGGACTTTCTACTTCAAGTGACCCATCGGGGTTGTCAGCAGGCCAGAGGAGGCTGAAATTGGACTTTCTATTGCAAGTGACCCATCGGGGTTGTCAGGTAAAACCTGTGCAAACAGGACTATTTTCTCCACAGTGCACCACTAATACTCATTCATCTGAGCTGTCACCGGCCGGGACAGTGTCAATTTCTTCTGACCTTTCTGCATAAAAGGTTTTTTAGGATTTCTGCAGCGTTTTTCTGCTCCATCGTTAAAAGAGGACCTCTTTTACTTTTTCAGGGTTTGTCCATATTAATACCCATATGAATAAATACCTTATGCGTATTATGACTATTTAGTCCTTTGGTTTGGGGTTTACTACATAATAGACTACAGGCTTTTCTCATCACCTTTTTCTCACGGGTCTTAGTGCAATATTTATTTATTACTGTATTATTACATCTGCATCTCAAACTGTTCTACAGAGTGCGTCTGAATTTATGTATTGTTTTCCATTTGACACATGCATATTCCTATTTTTCTACAGATCCTTTTGTGTCTTGTAGTTTTTATGTGCGCAAACTATTTTTATTTTCAATTATAGAGGGCCATGTTATTGACTTTGCATTGACGTGTAAAAGATTTATGTTGTGCCACTGGCTATATGTATTCTAAAGGTGTACCCAGTCTCAACAGATCATTAGTCTGATTGTTCTTTGATTCTCCTAAATGTGAATTTGTCTGATTTGGTGTCAAACTTGACTTTGTCCCTATTTTTGTTTTGCCATGTGACCCAATGATTATACAAATCTATATAGGGTTTGGCATCATCAAAAGTAACAGAATATTAGCATGCATGCATATTTAGGATATAAAAGAGAAGTATCTTGTTGTGCCAGAGTGTTCCTAACTCCTGAATGGATATAAAACAATATGGTCTACGGATCAGGTAAAATCGAGGGTCCGCATGTCTATATTTTATACAATTTGAGTGGGCAAGGGTGGGATTTAGAGATTAGCCCATTCATGAAAGTTTTGGGAGCTGAGAACCTTCAGGAGTTGTTAACCATGCTTTGAGGTCGATTGAATGCCATGTCACTCAGGCAGCCAATCACTGCTGTCAAGCACAATGGAAAGCAACACACGGTTGGTCCTGTGGCCAGCAGCACAGGAGGGGTAAGGGTAAAACATAATTATAGATTATGTTTTACTATTTGGAGCAAGTTTGAAGTTTTCTTTAAGGATTGGAAAACCACCTTCAGTTAGGAATCGGATCAATCAAACAGGGCACAATATGGAATAATGTGCGTTGTTATACACAGTAACTTACAAACGTGGTTCTCTCTGGCATCTATGTACATGGGCAAGTATTACTCTAATTTGGGTCTAATGTGTAGTTTATTGGGTGCAATATAGGCTCATTGTAGGACTGCAAACACACAATTTGGTTCTTTGCAGGTAGAATATGGTACTTTATGCAAAGTATATGGCTGTGTGCAGGCACAGAATCGCACTGTCCTATGAAAACAAACTATGGGACTATTGTGGCATGGTATGGCGGTCTCTGGCCACTGTTTAGCATAATATAGTACTATATGGACATTGGACAACAACAACTTTTTAATGTGCTGGTATTGTTGTGGTTACAATTAAAGAAATATTCTCAATTTGTCTCTGGAGCAGGTCAGAGCTATGTTGCTCTTTACTTCTTTGTTTCTGATAGGATAGGCTGAGTTATAGTATTAGTAGAACTATAAAGTTCTGCTGTAACACATTCAGCTATTAGTGATTTGTTTTATAATGTACACTGCTATCACTGTATTTACGGTACATATAGAGATAATGGCACTTGAACAAGCACATAGCTCAGGATAGTCAGAGCTGTGATTAGGAGAACTGCTCTTGGAGAAGCTAGTGCTATAGATTGGTGATTTTGCAAGTAGAGATGGGCGAACCCGAACAGTAAAGTTCGGCATCCAGACCGAACACCTATGACCTATGACCCGACATGAAATGACACTTGGTGTACATAGGGTTAACCATGTCTTTTCATGCCCTTTGCTATCTAATTTGCACAAACAATTAAATCAGACTGTGTGCAAAATTTCACACCTGTAGGGGTTAATTAAAGGTGTAAATTCGTAGCAAAAAAGTCAGGTTTTTTTACAACGAATTTACACCTTTAATTAACCCCTACAGGTGTGAAATTTTGCACACATAGACTGATTTAATTGTTTGTGCAAATCAGATAGCAAACGACATGAAAAGACATGGTTAACCCTATGTACACCAAGTGTCATTTCATGTCGGGTGCTTCTGTCTTTTCACTGAAGTCACCTTTACCCGGCAATTGAATCAGAGGATATTTTACTATGTAGAAGTGTATAAACTATACATATATGTATATATATATGTCACAATGACATGTGTATATATATATATAATGTATTCTATGTGTGTATATTTAGTGTTCACAAGGAAAGAATGGGGTTTTTTTAGTTGCGATATTTTGTTCCCATAGACTTACATGGGACTTCCGGTATCGGTATCGGGTATCGCCGATATTTTAGTGATATCGGCGATACCATTCCGATTCCGATACTTTAGGATATCGGAAAGTATCGCTCAACTCTACCAGAGACCTCTAAAAGTAACCCTTGTGCCTTTTTCTCTCGAAAATTTTCTCCTACTGAACGTAATTATGACGTGGGTAATCGGGAGTTGTTGGCCATGAAGTGGGCTTTTGAAGAGTGGAGACATTGGCTGAAGGGAGCCAAACATCAGGTGGTGGTCCTTACGGACCATAAGAATCTGGTCTATCTGGAATCTGCCAAGCGACTCAATCCTAGACAGGCCAGGTGGGCCTTGTTTTTCACACGTTTTAATTTTGTGGTTTCCTTTCTTCCTGGCACTAAGAATGTTAAGGCGGATGCCCTCTCGAGGAGTTTCCTTGCTGACTCTCCTGAGTTATCTGATCCTTCTGTTATTTTGAAAGAGGGTGTAGTTCTTTCCGCCATCTCGCCCAATTTGAGACTTGCTCTGGAGGGGTGTCAGGGGGATAGGTCCGAGCGCTGCCCTGTTGGAAAATTGTTTGTCCCGGACCAATGGAAAAAGAGTGTGATGTCTGAGATTCATTGTTCCGCATTGGCTGGGCATCCCGGAATTTTTGGTACCAGAGACTTGGTTAGTCGGTCCTTTTGGTGGCCTACCTTGTCTCGTGATGTCAGGGAATTTGTGCAGTCCTGCGGGACTTGCTCTCGCTCCAAGCCTTGCTGTCACTCTAGTGGTTTGTTGATGCCATTGCCTGTGCCCAAGAGACCATGGACCCATATCTCTATGGATTTCATTTCCGATCTTCCTGTTTCTCAGAGAATGACCACCATCTGGGTAATTTGTGATAGGTTTTCCAAAATGATACATCTTGTGCCATTACCTAAGTTGCCTTCCCCTCTGAATTGGTGCCGTTGTTCCTTCAGCACGTGGTTCGTTTACACGGCATTCCTGAGAACATTGTGTCTGACAGAGGAGTCCAGTTTGTTTCCAGATTTTGGAGGACTTTTTGTTCTAAACTGGGTGTTCAATTGTCTTTCTCCTCGGCATTTCATCCTCAGACCAATGGTCAAACTGAGAGAACAAACCAGACATTGGAGACTTATCTAAGATGCTTTGTGTCTGCTGATCAGGATGACTGGGTCTCTTTTTTGCCTTTGGCTGAGTTTGCTCTTAATAATAGGGCTAGCTCTGCCACTTTGATGTCTCCGTTTTTCTGTAATTCTGGGTTTCACCCTCGATTTTCTTCAGGACAGACGGAGGCTTCTGTCTGTCCAGGTGTTGACTCTGTTGTGGAGCGTATGCAACAGATTTGGGACCAGGTAGTGGAGAGGTTGTCCCTCTCTCAGGAGAAGGCCCAGCGGTTTGCTAACCGGCATAGGACTGATGGTCCTCGGTTTAAAGTGGGGGACTTGGTCTGGTTGTCCTCAAAGAATATTCCTATGAGAGTAGCATCTCCTAAATTTAAGCCTAGGTTCATTGGACCTTATAAGATCATGGAGATTATTAATCCTGTTTCTTTTCGTTTGCTTCTTCCAGGGACATTTAAGATCCATAACGTGTTCCACAAGTCCTTGTTGAAGAGGTTTGTTGAGCCAGTGGTTCCTGCTGCTGTGCCTCCTGACCCTGTTTTGGTTGAGGGCAATCTGGAGTATGTGGTTGAGAAAATATTGGATTCTCGTTTTTCTAGACGGAAACTCCAGTATTTGGTTAAATGGAGAGGTTATGGTCAGGAAGTCAATTCTTGGGTGTTTGCTTCGGACATCCATGCTAGGAGACTTATCCGTGCGTATCATAGAACTCATCCTGACCGACCTGGTTGCTCAAATGAGGGTTCGGTGACCCCTCCTCAAGGGGGGGTACTGTTGTGAATGGGTTTGAGATGAGTTCTGAGCAGAGGCTCCCTCTGGTGGTTACAAGCGGTGCTAGTGAGGATTGTGAGGACTGGGAATCAGGTGTTACTGACTGGTCTTATATAAGGGAGTCATTTTCCCATCAGGGTTGCCGGTGATCAATTGTTCTGGTCTGAATCCTTCATTCCAGTTTCCCTTGTAGCCTGCTGTGTCGTGTCTGATTCTCCTGCTTACAGATAAGACTTTTGTTTCTTTTGTGTTTTTGCTATATTTTTGCATTTTGTACTGCACTTCTTTGGGGGCCTTCAGGGTCCTCTCCGGGGGCTTCTGCCCTCTCAGTTTAGTTCAGCCACTGAGTTTTGTTCTTTTGCTTTTTCCAGTTTTTTCAGTGGCTGCTGTTTTGATTTTGTTACACCAGAGAACTAATTTAGGTGGTAGAGGTCGTGTGATCTCAGGTGATTTTGAAATTAGTAGAGTTGGTGCTTTTCAGGGTTTTCTGGGATTGCAGTAAGTACTCTTCCTATCCTTTTCTATTTAGATAGTTTGGGCCCCAGCGTTTGCTCATACTATTTTCTTTTTGTGTCAGTATTTCCTCTTGTCTAACCGCCATTACATGTTTGGGGGCTTTCTATTATCTTTGGGGTTCTGCTCCGGGGCAGATAGCTTTCCTGTTTCTGTCTTTAGGTGTAGTTAGTTTCTCAGGCTGTGACGAGGCGTCTAGGACCAACGTAGGAATGCTCCACGGCTGCCTCTAGTTGTGGTGGTTAGTCAGGGTACTGCAATCTCATAGATTCCAACTGCTCTGGTGTATTGCCTTTTTGCCTGCTCTCCTCAGCTACCGAAACATAACAGACACCCTAGTCATCAAGGATCCTGATGGCAACCTATCAACAGATCTTTATCTGAAACCCAAGGACAGGAATAGTCTTCTCCATTTTGAGAGCTTTCACCCTCTCAAGATGAAGAGCTCAATACCACAATCTCAGATCCAGCGTGTCACACGGATTGTATCAAATACTGAACAATGTAACCTAAGGATACAAGAGTTACAATCTAAATTTACTGCGAGAGGCTACCCGCCACACACGGTACTACCCAGACCCACACCAAGGAATGTTGATAGGGGTATTAGTAGATGCATACCT
The DNA here is from genome assembly GCA_033576555.1 of Oophaga sylvatica. NCBI lineage: Eukaryota > Metazoa > Chordata > Amphibia > Anura > Dendrobatidae > Oophaga > Oophaga sylvatica. Next base: position 189,984,922 of record JARQOD010000005.1, read on the forward strand.
TTTGTACACGATTTTCACCCAGCCGCTTACAAAATTCATACGGCCATACGTAAACATTGGCATATTCTCCAAACTGCCCACCCTACCGTGGAAGCTTTTCAGCAACCATTTTTACCTTGCTTCCGGAGGGCCCGTAATTTACGTGATACATTAGTCCATGCAGATATTGGTTCTACTAAACCTAGCACCACTCAGAGATTCCTACAGAATCCCAAAATGGGCACTTTTCCATGCCTTTCATGCAATCAATGCAATAACATTCTGAAGGGTAATACTATACATCACCCACATACGGGTAAAAAATACAATATCAAACATTACTTTACATGTAACTCAAATTTTGTCGTTTACCTGATCAAATGTCCGTGTGGTCTTCTCTACATTGGAGAGACCACACAGTGCATAAAGGATAGAATATCGAAGCACAAGTCCACTATTCGATGTAGGGAGACACTTCTCCCTATTCCATCTCACTTTATTGATAAAGGACATAATATATCGCAATTACGTTTCCAGGTCGTGGAACATGTTCCACCACCACGCCGTGGTGGCGATCGTATATCCCTGCTCAAACGCAGGGAAGCCTACTGGATCCATGAGCTTAATACTCTATACCCTAAAGGTCTTAATAGAGACTATGACCTGCATGCCTTTTTCTAATGTGTGAATTTTAAGGGATGTTACAACAGTAGATATTGTTAATACCGCATTATTATTGTCATTGTTACTGATTTTATTATCTCTTTCTTTCACAGAATCGCTAATCCTGCACTTATTCACAGATGTCCCTGATATGTCTCTCACTCATCACCTTATATCTCTATTCCGGCAAGTCTCACTCCTTGCGCTCTCAGTAATGTGTGAAACGCAAACGTTAGGAGCTTGGAACGCAAGCTCCTCATAGCACTATGAAATTACGTCCTTACGCTGACGTCACTTCCGGTATGACGACTTCCGGCCCTCCGTGCACAACCACGAGACAGTCACAACGCTGTCTATTTAGTAGCTGCACACTGCACGCTTCCCTACCTTGCGACTTGCGGTGGATTCCGCGTCCTAGGTCCCAGGCCACTCATTCACTGCGGTTGGGTAAGTGCACGCTGCTATCATCTCCACGGAGATATCGCTACTCTCTTCAATAGTACTGACTGCAATTTACTTATTGCACTATAGCATCTGTAGCCAGCAGTCTTTAATAGATCTGGAGACATTGTGAGACCGGTATGTTATTCATTAAATCCTGCAGCACTCTTCTTAAAGGGATATTCACCATCTGATATTATATTACCTTTATTTATAGCGATCACTGGAGTTATAAACGGAACACTACTATTCCCTGCGGTATGTGTATCATCACAATCTTACCTCTTGTTCACCCATATCATGTAAATACCTGTATAAATAATATCTTCACCTTACAGGCTCCATGCAACTATATATATGCAAGTCTTGCCTTATCTATTAGCAACACTGTTACTAGGTATGTCATTTTTCTAAGTCTGCCTTACCACTCATTACTCTGGGTCCCTTGGATTAAGTGTATTGTTGGTTGGACATTATCAGTTATCTGAACTCTATACTGTTTGTCGCCTTATTCAGAAGTGTATATACTTTATTTATGGTTGTTCATATGTGGTCCATTTATCTATGTATATTTTCGTTATTTTTATAGCACACTGATGAAGGTCTTTGGACCGAAACGTTTGCTGTAGCTAAGTGACCACGGCATGTATTAAAATTTCACTTGAATACACTACTATGAGTGTGCCCAGTTTTTCTGAGCCTGTGTCATCGTCTGGCCCTAGAAGGCCTGGAAGGCTCCCTTTTCTTGAAGTAGGTAAACCGCTTTTAAAGCCGGAGCATCAGGAACAGGTTTTAGCTTACATTGCCGAAACAGCCGAATAGGAGGAGGATCCGCAGCAGGCATCGACATCGCAGCTTGGGTTATCTTGCAGGCCAGTAGCAGTCCAAAAACATGTTAAAAAAACAAATAAAGTTGCAGGACAGCTTGGCCAGACGGTCACATTAGCACAGCGTGCAAGCCCTGAACATTTATCCCATAGTAGGAAGAGTGCAGTGTGGCACTTTTTTGATGAAAATTGATGAGGGAAAGGTTATCTGTAAGAAGTGTGGAAGGACCTTTAGCTGAGGGAAAAATCTCCAAAATTTGAATACCAGTTGCATGCTTAGACATTTAAACACCATGCACTTTCAAGTGTGAAAGGACTACAAAACCTCAGGTAGCACATGTGCACCTGCTCCGACTGAAGCCAGCAACGCTGCATCGCTTCCCCCACTGTAAGCCCACCGGTTAGCACACCACCAGCAAGAAATGTTGAGGTTTCGTCGCAAGTCCAAAGCAGTCAGGGAATCACAATGTTTTTGCAACGAAAGACTGAATCTAATGCCATCACCACCACTACCACCAAAACCATCACGAACCCCTCTCAGTCCACCATGTCCACCGCTAGTTCCCCCATATGCAGCTCTCAAGTCCAGCTCACCCTAACAGACACTTTGAGTAGGACAAGAAAGTACTCATCATCTCATCCTCGTACACTGGCTTTCAACGCCTACATTGCCAAACTGATCTCATTAGAGATGATGCCCTTCCGTTTGGTTGAAAGCGCATGACCTATCCAGTCAGCACTTCTTTTCTAGAAAAGCCATCCCTGCCCTCCACCTGCATGTGAAAGACCACATTGTCCATGCACTCAAACGATCAGTGAGTAGAAAGGTGCACCTCACAACAGATGCATGGTCCAGTAGGCATGGCCAGGGTCGTTACATGTCCATCACTGTGCACTCGGTTAATGTGGTGGATGCAGGGTCCACAGGGGATAGCGGCTGTGGGACAGTGCTGCCTAGCCCACGGTATAGGCAAGAGTTGGCTGTAGGCGTCCGAGCCTCCTCCCTCCTCCAGAAGCAAAAGCTCGTCGACAGAGCGCAGTCGCACGAGTACTCCATCCATAGCTGCAAGTGTTGCACGCAAGGTGTCCCACTATCGAACAGCTAGTGGTAAGCGTCAGCAGGCTATTTTAAAAATGATGTCTTTGGGCGACAACAGACATACCGCGGAAGTACTGGCCGACTACTTGCAGCAAGAAACTGAGTCATGGCTGGGCAGACTACATCTTGAGCCAGGCAAGGTAGTCAGTGATAACGGCCGTAATTTTGTGGCGGCCATAGCCCTGGCAAAACTCAGACACATACCTTGCCTGGCTCACACCTTGAATCTGGTGGTGCAGTGCTTCCTAAATAATTATCCGGAGTTAACAGCCCTGCTCCATAAGGTGCGAAGACTGTGTTCACACATCTGTCGCTCGCCCATAGACTCCAGTCGTATGCAGAGGCTGCAACGATCGCTCCACCTCCCCAAGCACCGCCTAATCATAGACGTTGCAACAAGGTGGAACTCCACCATGCACATGGTTGAGAGGCTGTGCAAACAGAGGCCGGCTGTAATGCATTTGTCGGAGGATACAGGGCAGGCAGTTTGAGGGCAGACATGGAGTTGTTGAGTGTGCAGTGGTCAAAGCTGAAAGACCTCTGTAAAGTCCTTCAGTGTTCTGAGGAATGCACACGGTTGGTAAGCGCAGACGACACCATCATAAGCATGAACATCCCACTTATGCGTCTGCTCATGCAAACTTTGACGCACATTAAGGATCAGGCGTCTGAAGCGGAGGAGGAGGAGGAGGGAAGCCTTGATGACAGTCAGCCATTGTCTGCTCAGGGAACTGTGTTGGACGAGGTGGAGTAAGAAGAGGAAGAGAAGGAGGTGGATGAGGGGATGATTATTTTGGGGAGGAGGATGCTTCTCAGGGGGCAAGAGAAAATGTTCGCTTGCCAAGGTCAGGAACAGGGTTTGTGCGTGACAGGAGGGATGTGGATTTGGCAGAAAGTGCTCCTCCACCCACCACTGGCAGTACATCATTCACACCTGGAACATTGGCCTACATGTGTGATTATGTCTTGTGTATCCTAAAAAGGGACCCCCGCATTGCCAAAATTATGAAGGATGACGACCACTGGTTGGCCAGCATCCTCGATCCATGCTATAAAGGCAAATTGCAGAACATCATGTCACAGGAGAACCTAGAGCTAATATTGGCGAACAAACAAGCAACTCTGGGAAACCGTTTGTTAGAGGCATTCCCAGCAAACAGCAGCGGTGCAGGCTCTACCACGAGCCGTACTGGGCCAAAAGGAAGAGGTGTTCGTGGTGCACACAGCCGAAGTGGCTTTGGCGACAGGGGTTTCATGACCATGTTGTGGACTGATTTCTACAGGACAGCTCACACGTCTGGTAATAGTGAATCTATAGCAACAGACAGTAGACAGCAGTTGTCAACTATGGTTAAAAATTACTTCTCCTCCCCTATCGATGTTCTCCCTCACCGGTCATTCCCCTTTGACTACTGGGCCTGTAAACTGGACACCTGGCCTGAATTGGCACAATATGCCTTACAGGAGTTTGCTTGCCCTGCTGGTAGTGTGCTATCAGAAAGAGTCTTCAGTGCTGCTGGATCAATCCTGACAGAAAGAAGGATCCGTCTGTCGACGCAAAATGTTGATGATCTAACCTTCATTAAAATGAACCATGCATGGGTTGCAAAGGATTTTGTCCCACCTTCCCCGGATAACACATAGGTTGCCAGCAAAATGGATTGCTTTGTCCTCCTCTTCCTCGTACTTCTCCAATTCTTCCATTTGCAGCTGCTTTACGTCCATTATACAACTCAAAATATGCCATTTTTGCCACCTCCCTATCTGGGCTGTCCCCCCTCCTCCACCCCCCAACTTTTTATATTCTGGTGTGATCCATACTGAGCCTGTGAGAGCCTGTGTCTGACTCTGGCAAAATATACGGAGATTTACAATTTCCCCAACACTGTATACAGCTGTCCGCTTGTAATACATTACCCTTTTTCTGCTTTTTATATTCTGGTGTAATCCATACTGAGCCTGAAAGTATCTGTGTGTGACTCCTGAAATATATACGAAGATTTGCAATTATCCCTAGACTGTATACAGCTGTACGCTTCTGATACAGTAACATATATGTGCTGGTATTTTGGGTACATTTTCATAAAAATGAGGAAGTATGGTGGAAGAGGCCGCGGACGTGGGCGTGGGGGGGCCAGTTGGTACTGAGGGTGGTGGTGGTGCATCTGCTGGAAGTGCCATAAGCACAATAGCACCTAAGGCAGGAGGTGTTAAGCCGGCGTCATCGTCTGGCTCAAGAAGGCCAGGAAGGCTCCCTTTACTGGGAGTAGGTAAACTGCTTTTAAAGCCGAAGCATCAGGAACAGGTTTTGGCTTTCCTTTCCTTGTGTGCTTCACCCCCACTAAAAGTGAAGGATGCGGCAGCCCACACTTCAGATTAATCCATGGAGCTCTTTTCACATTCCATGCCTGGGTTGTCAAGTCAAATCCTGAACTCCACAGTCCAACATTAATCAGAGATGGAGTGCATTTATGCACAACCACTGCTAGATGATTCTGCTGGTACATTTACACAGAGCACTACATTTCCCTCGCAGTCTACTGAGCCAAAATGTGACCCTGATGAAACTCAGGTGCCCCTTCCTACATACTATACCACCTTACACAGTGACACAGAGGAAGGTGCAGATGAAATTGAAGAGGAGGTGATGGATGACCCAGTTGTTGACCCTGATTGGCATCCAGTGGGGGAAGAGGGGTCCACTGGCAATAGCTCAGAATAGTAGGAGGATCCGCAGCAGGTATCGACATCGCAGCTGGGGTTATCTGGCAGGCCCATAGCAGTCCAAAAAGGTGTTAAAAAAACAAAAAGAGTTGCAGGACAGCTTGGCCAGACGGTCACATTAGCACAGCGTGCAAGCCCTGAAAATGTATACAATAGTAGGAAGAGTGCAGTGTGGCACTTTTTTGATCAAAATCCTATTGATGAGACAAAGGTTATCTGCAAAAAGTGCGGAAGGACCTTTAGCCGATGGAAAAATCTCTGAAATTTGAATACCAGTTGCATGCTTAATCATATAATGAACTTGTATTTGCAAGCGTGGACGGACTACAAAACCTACAAATCCCCCCCCCAGGGCCGGAGTCAGCACCTGGCGCAACCGGGCAAGTGCCGGTTCCCTGAGCAGGTGGGGGGATGACTCGTAGGTGACGGCACTGGCACAGGGCCCCTCATAGTACAAAAATTATCTATGATGGTGGGAGGGCCCACTCACCGTCAGGCACACCGGCGTACTATGAGGGGCCCTGTGCCAGTGCCGTCGCCCACGAGTCGGCCCCCCTGCTTGCTCAGGGCCCTAGCACTTGCAATACTTTCCTCTCCCTGCTCCACCGCTGTGACGTCTTCCGCGTTTCCTGACAGTGACATTCAGCTTACAGTCACGTCTGTACGCCCTCTACCTAAACAGTACAAGTGCAGAGAGCTGTAACATGGTGACGCTGAGGAGTCCAGAGTAGAGCAGTGCACAGCGAGGAGAGGTATTACATTTTTTTTTAATGTTTGGAGCAATATATGGGAAGCATTATACACTGGAGAATTATATATGGGGCCCAGCATACACTTGAGCATTAAAAATGTGTCAGATCAGACACTGGAGCAGCATCCATGGGGCCCATCATATACTGGAGCATTCTAAATGGGGCAGTTCAGACACTGGAGCAGCATGCATGGGGCCCATCATATACTGGAGCATTCTAAATGGGGCAGATCAGACACTGGAGCAGCATGCATGGGGCCCATCATATACTGGAGCATTCTAAATGGGGCAGATCAGACACTGGAGCAGCATCCATGTGGCACATCATATACTGGAGCATTCTAAATGGGGCAGATCAGACACTGGAGCAGCATCCATGGGGCCCATCATATACTGGAGCATTCTAAAAGGGGGAAAACAGACACTGGAGCAGCATTTACGGGGACCATTATACACTGGATCATTATAAATGGGGCCCATTATATATGGAGCATTATATTGGCCCATCATACACTGGAGCATCATCCATAGGGCCCATCATATTCTGGAGCATTCTAAATGGGGCAGATCAGACACTGGAGTAGCATCCATGGGGCACATCATAAACTGGAGCATTCTAAAAGAGGGAAAACAGACACTGGAGCAGCATTTATGGGGACCATTATACACTGGATCATTATAAATGGGGCACATTATATATGGTGCATTATTTTGGTCCATAAGATACTGGAGCATCATCCATGCGGCCCATCATATAATGGAGCCTTACAAATGGGGCCTGCAGCAGTGCTAGTGAGATCGCTGGTCTGACAGAGTGCTGTGCACACTTTCAGACCAGCGATCTGACCTTATACAGTGATGTCCAACCCTGGAACAAAGTAAAAATGTGAAAAAAATACAAATAAACATGTGTAAAAAAAATGCCTAAATAATGAAAAAAAAAATATTCCCCAATAAATTAATTTCTTTCATGTAAAAAAAAAATTAACAATAAAAGTTCACATATTTAGTATGCTGCGTCCGTAACGACCCGCCCTATAAAACTGTCCCACTAGTTAACCCCTTTAGTGAATCCCTTAAAAAAAAAAAAAACAAGGGAAAAAAAATGCTTTATCATCATACCGCAGAACAAACAGTGGAATAACACGTGATCAAAAAAACGGATATAAATAAACATGATACCGCTGAAAATGAAATCTTGTCCCGCAAAAAACAAGCCATCATGCAGCATCATTAGCGAAAAAGCATAAAAGTTATAGCTCTCAAAATAAAGCGATGCAAAAACGATTATTTTTTATATATAATTGTTTTTATTGTGTAAAAGCACCAAAACATTAAAAAATTATATAAATAAGGTATCGTCGTAATCGTATTAACCCAAAGAATAAAACCGCTTTATCGATATTATCACACGCGGAACAGTATAAACGCCCCCCCAAAAGAAATTTATGAATTGCTAGTTTTTGTTCATTCTGCCTCCCAAAAATCGTAATAAAAAGCGATCAAAAAATGTCATGTGCCCAAATATGGTACCAATAAAAAAGACAACTCGTCCCGCAAAAAATAAGGCCTCACATGACTCTGTGGGCCAAAATATGGAAAAATTATAGCTCTCAAAATGTGATGATGCAAAAACAATTTTTTGCAATAAAAAGCGTCTTTTAGCGTGTGACAGCTGCCAATCATAAAAACTCGCTATAAATAGTAAATCAAACCCCCCTTTATCACCCCCTTAGTTAGGGAAAAATAATAAAATTAAAAAAATGTATTTATTTCCATTTTCCCATTAGGGTTAGGGTTAGGGTTGGGGCTAAAGTTAGGGTTAGGGTTGAGATTAGGGTTAGGGGTGTATTAGGGTTAGGTTTGTGGTTAGGGCTATGGTTAGGGTTGGGACTAAGGTTAGGGGTGTGTTGGGGTTAGGGTTGGAGTTAGAATTGGGGGGTTTCCACTGTTTAGGCACATCAGGGGCTCTCCAAATGTGACATGGCGTCTGATCTCAATTCCAGCCAATTCTGTGTTGAAAGAGTCAAACCGTGCTCCTTCCCTTCTGAGCTCTGCCATGCGCTCAAACAGTAGTTTACCCTAACATATAGGGTATCAGCGTACTCAGGACAAATTGCACAATAACTCTTGGGGTCCAATTTTTTCTGTTAACGTTGTGAAAATAAAAAAATTGGGGGTGAAAATATCTTTTTTGTGGAAAAAAATATGATTTTTTTTATTTTTATGGCTCTACATTATAAACCTGCGTGAAGCACTTGGGGTTCAAAGTTCTCACCACACATCTAGATAAGTTCCTTGGGGGTCTAGTTTCCAAAATAGGGTCACTTATGGGAGTTTCCACTGTTTAGGCACATCAGGGGCTCTCCAAACGGACATGACGCCCGCAGACTATTCCATCAAAGTCTGCAATGCAAAACATCACTACTTCCCTTCAGAGCCCCGAAGTGTGCCCATACAGTAGTTTTCTCCCACATATGGGGTATCAGCGTACTCAAATCAAATTGAGCAACAATTCCAATTCCTCCTGTTACCCTTGGGAAAATAAAATGGGGACTAAAAGATCATGTTTGTGGGAAAAATATGATTTTTGTATTTTCACACCTGGGCGTTATAAACTTGTGTGAAGCACTTGGGGGTTCAAAGTGTTTACCACAGGTCTAGATAAGTTCCTTATGGGGTCTAGTTTCCAAAATGGGGTCCAATTTCTTCTGTTACCGTTGTGAAGATAAAAAATTGATGGTGAAATATGATTTTTTTATTTTTATGGCTCTACATTCCACTGTTTCACTGTTTAGGCACATCAGGGGCTCTGAAAACTGAACATGACACCCATCAAAGTCTGCATTCCAAAACTTCATTACATCCTTTCCGAGCCCTGCCGTGCGCCCAAACTGTTTTCCCCCCCACATATGGGGTATCAGTGTACTCAGGACAAATTGGACAACAACTTTTGGTGTCCAATTTCCTTGGGAAAAATCAAAAATTGGGGACTAAAAACCATTTTTGTGGAATTTTTTTTCACACACAGGCATTATAAACTTTAGTGAAATACTTGGGGGTTCAAAGTGCTCACAACAAATCTAGATAAGTTCCTAAGGGGGTCTAGAATCCAAAATGGTGTCACTTGTGGGTGGTTTCCACTGTTTAGGCACATCAGGGGCTCTCCAACCGCGACATGGCGTCCAGCCAAATCTGCGTTGAAAAAGTCAAACGGTGCTCCTTCCCTTCCGAGCTCTGCCATGCACCCAAACAGTGGTTTACCCCCACATAATGGATATCGGCACACTCAGGACAATTTGCACAATAACTTTTGCAGTCTTGTTACCCTTGGCAAAATAAAAATTGGGGTGAAAAGATCATTTTTGTGGAGAAAATGATTTTTTAATTTTGCGGCTCTACGTTATAAACTTGTATGAAGCACTTGGGGGTTCAAAGTGCTCACCACAGATCTAGATAAGTTCCTTATGGAGTCTAGTTTTTAAAATGGGGTCACTTGTGGGGGGTTTCCACTGTTTAGGCACATCAGGGTCTAGGCAAATGCGACATGGCGTCTAATCTCGATTCCAGCCAATTTTGGTTTCAAAAAGTCAAATGGCGCTCCTTCCATTCCGAGCTCTGCCGTGCACCCAAACAGTGGTTCCCCCACACATATGGGGTATCAGCGTACTTAGGGCAAATTGCACAACAACTTTTGTGGTCCTATTTCTCCTGTTACCCTCGGGAAAATAAAAAATTGGTGACTAAAAGATTTTTTGTGGGAAAAAAATAGGATTTTTTATTTTCATGCCAGGGCATTACAAACTTGTGTGAAGCACTTGGGGTGCAAAGTGCTCACCACAAATATAGATAAGTTCCTTAGGGGGTCTATTTTCCAAAATGGGGTCAGTTGTGGGGGGTTTCCTCTGTTTAGGTACATCAGGGGCTCTGCAAACTGAACATGACACCCATCAAAGTCTGCATTCCAAAACATCATTACTTCCTCTCCTAGCCCTGCCGTGCGCCCAAACTGTTTTTCCCCCCATATATGAGGTATCAGCGTACTCAGGACAAATTGGACAACAACTTTTGGGGTCCAATTTCCTTGGGAAAATCAAAAATTGGGGACTAAAAAATCATTTTTGTGGGAATTTTTTTTTTCACACACAGGCATTATAAACTTTAGTGAAACACTTGGGCATTCAAAGTGCTCACAACAGATCTAGATAAGTTCCTTAGGGGGTCTAGTTTCCAAAATGGTGTCACTTGTGGGGGGTTTCCACTGTTTAGGCACATCAGGGGCTCTCCAAACTTGACATGGCTTCCTATCTCAATTCCAGCCAATTTTGGTTTGAAAAAGTCAAACTGCGGTCCTTCCCTTCCGAGCCCTGCCGTGAGCCCAGACAGTGGTTTTCCCCCACATATTAGGCATCAGCGTACTCAGGAGAAATTGCACAACAACTTTATTTGTCCATTTTCTCCTTTTACCCTTGTTAAAATAAAAATTGTTTGTAAAAGATCATTTTTGTGACTAAAAAGTTAAATGTTCATTTTTTCCTTCCATGTTGCTTCAGCTCCTGTGAAGCACCTGAAGGGTTAATAAACTTCTTGAATGTGGTTTTGAGTACCTTGAGGGGTGCAGTCTTTAGAACGGTGTCACTTTTGGGTCTTTTCTGCCATATAGACCCCTCAAAGTGGCTTCAAATGTGAGGTGGTTCCTAAAAAAATGGTTTGTACATTTTGTTGTAAAAATGAGAAGTCACTAGTCAACTTTTAACCCTTATAACTTCCTAACAAAAAAAAATTTGGTTCCAAAATTGTGCAGATGTAAAGTAGACATGTGGGAAATGTTATTTAGCAACTATTTTGTGTGACATATTTCTCTGTTTTATGGGAATAAAAATTAAAAATTAAAAATTGCAAAATTTTCGCCATATTTCCATTTTTTTCATAAATGAACGCAAGTAATATCAAATAAATTTTTACCACTATCATGAAGTAGAATATGTCATGAGAAAACATTCTCAGAATCGTGAAGATCTGTTGAAGCGTTCCAGAGTTATAGCCTCATAAAGAGACAGTGGTCAGAATTGTAAAAATTGGCCCGGTCATTAACGTGCAAACCACCCTTGGGGGTTAAGGGGTTAAACTCAAGCAAACTTAGAGCGCAAAAGGGAAAGTCAAATTGTGTCCTGTCATAGCTATGCCTGTACTTCCTCTAGCTTTCTACCATGTTCAGGTTAATATATGATTTACTAAAAATATTAACAAATAAATCATAACATATAATAATATTGCTAAAAAAGTAACTTTAAAATAAATTATCTACAATTATTACATAGAAAAGTAATGTTCCACTTCTAAGGTACCTTACACAATACTATGTTATAGCAAATGCTTAATGAATTGCCTGTAGAAAAGTTCATCAAGAATTCAATTTCTACAGGACTAAACTGGTAAAACAACAATCTTTCCACAACAGTTGCCAAATAAGGCTGGTTTCACACATCCGGCGGGCCCCCGGCATTTTGCCGCAGCGCCGCATCTGAAAATCTGATGCGCCGCATGCGGCTTTTTTCGCATTGACATGCATTAGCGCCGGATGGCGCCGCATGTCAATGCGTTGCATGCGGTTTTGTCCGGATGCGGAGCAAATGTACATTGCGGCGTCCGGAAAAAAACGCTGCATGTAATGTTTTTTGTTTTTGCCGGATGGTTTCTGATCTCTCCAAGCATCAGAAACCATCCGGCAAAAAAACGCATTTTGGCCGCCGGAAGTGTGAAAGGTTTTCACATGCGGCGCTGCGGCAAAATGCCGGGGGCGCTGCCAGGCGCCCGCCGGAAATGTGAAAGAGGCCTAACACTGTCCTGTGGCCCCTATTGCTCCATATATCCCTCCATGAGCGCTTATGTGTTCTCTGTAATGACAACATGTCAAGTGACTGGCGATGACATTCTGTCCACATTGACGTAACACAACTTCAAGCCTTTAGAGGGATGCAGGATCTAGTTGAGCATCAGAGAGCAATAAGTAATATTAATACCTTGTAATATTTTAAGGGGACATTTTTACTTCCTTATAAAAAGCATTTGAAACAGCAGGATAAGAAAAATATGCAAAATGTAGTTATCAACAAATCTCTAGGCTCCTCAAAGGTTCTCAAGTGTAGCTACAGCCACCTTTACAAATGCTGATATGGCACCTAATGTATTTATCTTAGATGTGAAAATATCAGCCAGGAATAATACAAACATTATTTACAGAGCAAACCAATAATGCCACCATGCTGAATCAGATCCAAACACACAGTTAAGGGTCCGTGACCTTTTCAGAGATTAAAGTAAATGCTTGTACAAATAAAGTTTTGGAATGAGACCAGTGACCTGGTACATTTCCTTTGCCTAAGAAAGACAAATATTTTCGCAAATCTATCAAACTGTTAGTAACAAAATCATTTGCATTTAAAAGCATGTAAGCCTTTTGTATAAGTATATTTTGGACACACATTATTTATCTTACACATGTATAATCCTATGGGGAGGGTGGGGGAGCAATATAATTTAGACATCCACACACTATAATCATTCTACTGCCATCTTTATACTTGAAAAATAACTGATTAAAACCCAAATAGCAATTTAATGTACAGTTAATTGTTATGTTTCGGTAACTGAGGAGAAATAGCAAAAAATAGCAAAAGCGGTAAAACACCAGAGAGGCTGGAACCTATTGGATTGCAGTGACCTGAACTAACCACACAACTAGAGGTAGCCGTGGAGCGTTCCTACGGTGATCCTAGATGCCTCGTCACAGCCTGAGAGATAACTACACCTAAGGCAGAAAGATGAAAGCTATCTGCCCCGGAGCAGATCCCCAAAGAAAATAGGAAGCCCCCAAACATGTAATGGCGGTTAGACAAGAAGAAAGCACGGACACAGACAAAAAATAGAATGAGCAAACGCTGGGGCCCAATCTGTCTAGACAGAAAAGTACAGGAAAGAATTCTGACTGCAATCCAAAAAAAACCCTAACAAAAATACAACACTTCTGATTGCCAAAAAACCTGAGATCACACAATCTCATCCACCTAAATCAGATCTCTGGTGTAACAAAACGCTATTCAGCAAATAAAAAGTAACAAAGGAGCAAAGCAAAAGTGCAGACACAAACGGAGCACAATTGCAGCGCCAGACCCCCAAAAGGGGACAGGCTGCAGTCCACTGCAAGCAGCAAACCAGCAGAGAAAATCAAACAGAGGAAAAAAAAAACAGCAAACACTTATCTGAAGGAGAGCAGGAAACTAGCAGTGCTTCAAGCAAGACCAGAAGGAACAATTGATAACCGGCAAGGCTGCTGGGAACTCAGGCCACTTATATCCGACCATTCAGCGCCAGCTAAAGGCCATTCAGTAAACAGTTCATTACCCTCAGCAACCACCGGAGGCAGCCCCAGCTCAGAAGCCGCCTCCAGCATATTCACAACAGTACCCCCCCTTGAGGAAGGGTCACCGAACCCTCACCTGCGCAACCAGGCCGATCAGGATGGGCTCGATGATAGGCATGGATAAGTCTCCCAGCATGAATGTTCGAAGCAAACACCCAAGAATTGTCCTCCTGACCATAACCTCTCCACTTAACCAAATATTGGAGTTTCCGTCTAGCAAAACGAGAATCCAATATCTTCTCAACCACATACTCCAAATTGCCCTCAACCAAAACAGGGTCGGGAGGCGCAGTCATAGGAACCACTGGTTCAACAAACCTCTTCAATAAGGACTTGTGGAACACGTTATGGATCTTAAATGTCCCTGGAAGAAGCAAACGGAAGGAAACCGGATTAATAATTTCCATGATCTTACAAGGTCCAATGAACCTTGGCTTAAATTTTGAAGATGCAACCTTCATAGGGATATTCCTTGAGGACAACCAAACCAAGTCCCCTACTTTAAAACGAGGACCATCAGTCCTATGCCGGTTGGCAAACCGCTTGGCCATCTTCTGAGAGAGAGACAACCTCTCCACCACCTGGTCCCAAATATGCTGCATACGCTGCACAGTAGAGTCAGCCCCGGACAGACAGAAGCCTCCGCCTGTCCTGAAGAAAATCGAGGGTGAAACCGGAATTGCAGAAAAATGGAGACATCAAGGTGGCAGAGCTAGCTCTATTATTAAGAGCAAACTCAGCCAAAGGCAAAAAAGAGACCCAGTCATCTTGATCAGCAGACACAAAACATCTCAAATAAGTCTCCAAGGTCTGGTTTGTTCTCTCGGTTTGTCCATTGGTCTGAGGGTGAAATGCAGAGGAGAAAGACAACTGAACACCAAGTTTAGAACAAAATGTCCTCCAAAATCTGGAAACAAACTGGACTCCTCTGTCAGACACAATGTTCTCCGGAATGCCATGTAACCGAGCCACATGCTGAAAGAACAAAGGCACCAACTCGGAGGAGGAAGGCAACTTAGGTAATGGCACAAGATGTATCATCTTGGAAAACCTATCACAGATTACCCAGATAACGGTCATTCTCTGAGAGACAGGAAGGTCAGAAATAAAATCCATAGAAATATGGGTACAGGTAATGGCATTAACAAACCACTAGAACGAGAGCAAGGCTTGGAACGAGAGCAAGTCCCACAGGACTGCACAAAGTCCCTGACATCACGAGACAAAATAGGCCACCAAAAGGAGCAACTCACCAAGTCTCTGATACCAAAAATCCCGGGATGACCAGCCAACGTGGAACAATGAATCTCATACATCACACTCTTTTTCCACTGGTCTGGAACAAACAACTTCCCAACAAGGCAGCGCTCAGGTTTATCCTCCTGACACCCTTCCAGAGCCAGTCTCAAATTGGGCGAAATGGCGGAATGAACCACACCCTCTGTTGTGAATGGGTTTGAGATGAGTTCTGAGCAGAGGCTCCCTCTGGTGGTTACAAGCGGCGCTAGTCTGTCCAGTGAAGATTGTGAGGACTGGGAATCAGGTGTTACTGATTGGTCTTATATAAGGGAGTCACCTTCCCATCAGGGTTGCCGGTGATCAATTGTTCTGGTCTGAATCCTTTATTCCTGTTTCCCTTGTAGCCTGCTGTGTCGTGTCTGCATCTCCTGCTAACAGATAAGACATTTTCTTCTTTTGTGTTTGTGCTATATTTTTGCATTTTGTCCTGCACTTCTGTGGGGGCCTTCAGGGTCCCCTCGGGGGCTTCTGCCCTCTCAGTTTTGTTCAGCCACTGATGTTTGTACTTTTGCTTTTTCCAGTTTTTTCAGTGGCTGCTGTTTTGATTTTGTTACACCAGAGAACTAATTTAGGTGGAAGAGGTCGTGTGATCTCAGGTGTTTTTGAAATTAGTAGAGTTGGTACCTTTCAGGGTTTTCTGGGATTGCAGTAAGTACCCTTCCTATCCTTTTCTATTTAGTTAGTTTGGGCCCCAGCGTTTGCTCATACTATTTTCTTTCTGTGTCAGTATTTCATCTTGTCTAACCGCCATTACATGTTTGGGGGTTTTTATTATCTTTGGGGTTCTGCTCCGGGGCAGATAGCTTTCCTATTTCTTTCTTTAGGTGTAGTTAGTTTCTCAGGCTGTGACGAGGCGTCTAGGACCAACGTAGGAACGCTCCACGGCTGCCTCTAGTTGTGGTGGTTAGTCAGGGTACTGCAACCTCATAGATTCCAACTGCTCTGGTGTATTGCCTTTTTTACCTGCACTCCTCAGCTACCGAAACATAACAGTATCACCGGCCTAAAAATTTAAAATTGTATGGTACTCACAGAAGGGAAAAAATATTGTGAAAGAAAAAAGGTTGTCAGAGTTGTCAGAGATATTTTTCTGTTTGTTGCATTTTTTTTTTTTCCCTCTGTATCTCTGGGTGCTGGGGAGGATCTTTTCTCTCAATGGAGTTTGCACAGTTGTCTGGCCGTGTGGATCAGCTTGCCACTGAGGTTCGGAGTATTGCTATCTATCTTGCTGGGTTGCCTGTTGTGGAACCTAGGATTCCCATGCCAGATTTGTTTTTAGGGGATCGAGCTAAGTTTCAGAATTTCAAAAATAATTGTAAATTGTTTTTTGCCTTAAAATCTAAGTCCTCAGGAAACGCAGCGCAGCAGGTTCAAATTATCATCTCTCTCCTGCGCGGCGATCCTCAGGATTGGGCTTTTTCCCTGATACCTGGGGATCCTGTTTTGAGTGATGTTGATGCGTTTTTTCAGGCCTTGGGGTTATTGTACGATGAACCTAATGTCACTGATCAAGCTGAAAAAGCCTTGTTGGCATTAAATCAGGGGCTTGATGACGCTGAGTTATACTGTCAGAGATTCCGTAGGTGGGCAGTCCTGACCAAATGGAATGACGATGCTTTGGCAGCCCTTTTCCGGAAGGGTCTGTCTGATAATGTAAAGGATGTTATGGTGGGATTCCCTGTCCCCTCGGTCTCAATGATTCTATGTCATTAGCGATTCAAATTGACAGACGTTTGCGTGAGCGGAGAAGTATGCGTGGAATGGTGTTGCCTTGTGAACCAGCTTCTGAACCCATGCAGTGTGATAGAGTGGTGTCTGGGGCACAGCGTCATGAGTTTCGAAAGCGCAATGGGTTATGTTTCTACTGTGGTGATGCCTCTCATGCTATTTCAGTCTGCCCTAAGCGGGGAAGATGTTTTGCACGCTCAGTTGTCTTGGGTAGTGTTCAGACTAAGTTTTTATTAACTGTCACTCTGATATGCTCTCTGTCCTCATTTTCTGCTCAGGCTTTCGTTGATTCTGGAGCAGCTATTAACCTGATGGATTATGATTTTGCTAAACGTTGTGGATTTCCCTTGATACCCCTACAGAAGTCTATTCCCCTACTGGGGATCGATTCTACCCCTTTGGCTGAGAATAAACCCCAGTTTTCTACTCAGGTGATAATGAGGGTTGAACCTGATCACCAGGAGTGCTGCAAATTTTTGGTTCTGTATAATCTGCATGACATTATCGTGCTGGGTTTCCCTTGGTTACAGTCTCATAATCCTGTTTTGGATTGGAAATCTGTGTCTGTAACCAGTTGGGGCTGCCAATGTGTTAATACCAACACTCCTGTTTTTTCTGCCTCCCCCAGGCTCAGGATGTTCCTGACTTTTTGATTGATTTTTCTGATGTGTTTAGCGAAAGTAAATCTGCATCCTTGCCTCCCCATAGGAGCTATGACTGCGCTATTGAATTAGTGCCGGGTAGTAAATTCCCTATAGGTCGCCTTTTTAACTTGTCTGTACCTGAACATGACGCTATGCGGTCTTATATCAAGGAATCATTGGAGAAGGGTCATATCAGACCGTCCTCTTCACCCTTAGGTGCCGGTTTTTTCTTTGTGGCCAAAAAGGATGGTTCATTAAGGCCGTGTATTGATTATCGTCTCTTGAACAATATTACTGTGAAATATCAATACCCGTTACCCTTGATTTCTGACCTGTTTTCCAGGGTGAAAAACGCTACTTGGTTTACCAAGCTTGACCTCAGGGGGGCGTATAACCTTATTCGCATTAAGCACGGGGATGAATGGAAGACGGCATTCAATACCCTGAAGGGCATTTTGAGTACCTGGTGATGCCCTTTGGGCTCACTAATGCTCCTTCCGTCTTCCAGTCCTTCATGAATGACATTTTCAGGGATTTTGTGGACAAATTTCTGATTGTTTATTTGGATGATATCTTGATTTTTTCTAATGACTGGGACTCTCATGTGAAACATGTTCGAACTGTATTCCAGATTTTGAGAGAGAATGCTCTGTATGTGAAGGGATCAAAGTGTCTTTTTGGCGTACAGAGGATCTCATTTCTGGGATTCATTTTGTCCCCATCTGTTATTGAAATGGACCCGGTCAAGGTTCAGGCCATCTGTGATTGGGTCCAACCTACTTCATTAAAGTCTCTTCAGAGATTTTTGGGTTTTGCCAATTTTTATCGTAAATTTATTGGTAATTTCTCGGTTATTGTTAAACCATTAACTGATTTGACCAGAAAGGGTTCTGATGTGGTGAATTGGCCTCCTGAGGCAGTCTCTGCATTTCAGGAACTTAAGCAGAGATTCACTTCTGCTCCTGTTCTACGGCAGCCTCATGTTTCTTGCCATTTCAGGTGGAGGTTGATGCCTCTGAAATTGGGGCAG
>JARQOD010000005.1:190003629-190049512 GCA_033576555.1 Oophaga sylvatica
AAAGATTAGATAATTCCTTGGGGGGTCTAGTTTCCCAAATGGGGTTTTTTGGGGGGGTTTCCACTTTAGGCACATCGGGGGCTCTCCAAATGCAACATGGCATCCAATCTAAATTCCCCCAATTTTTGGGTTGGAAAAAGCAAAGGGTGCTCCCCCCCTTTCCCGGGCTCTCCCGTGCGCCAAAAACAGGGGTTCCCCCCCCACAATGGGGCAATTTCTCCTAAACCCCTTGGAAAATAAAAAATTAGTGATAAAAGAAATTTTTGTGGGAAAAAAAATTGGATTTTTTTTTTTCCTGCCCGGGCATTAAAATTTTTTGGAAGCATTTTGGGGGTTCAAAGTGCTCCCCAAAAGACTAATAATTCCTTGGGGGGTCTTTTTTCCAAAATGGGGTCCTTGGGGGTTTTCCACTTTTTAGGGCTCTCGGGGCACTGCAAAACAAAACATGACCCCCATCAACTTGCTTTCCAAAACGTTACTACCCCTTTTCCAACCCTCCGTCCCCCCAAACAGTTTTCCCCCCCCACTAGGGGGTATCAGCGACTCGGACAAATTGGACAACAATTTTGGGGGGTCCAAAATTTCCTTGGGAAAAATCAAAAATTTGGCTAAAAAATCATTTTTGTGGAATTTTTTTTTTTTTTTCAAAAACCCAGGCTTTTATAAATTTTTGTGAAACACTTGGGGGGTTCAAAGTGCTCCAACAGTCTAGATAAGTACCTTGGGGGGGGTCTAGTTTCCAAAATGGTGTCACTTGGGGGGGGTTTCCACTGTTAGGCGTCGGGGCTCTCCAAACACACATGGCCCAACTCAACTCCAGCCAATTTTTATTTTTGAAAAAGTCAAACGGCGCTCTTCCCTTACGGCTCGCCGTGTGCCCAAACATGGTTTTTCCCCCCATATGGGTAGGGCGTACTCATAAAAATTGCATAACAACCTTATCTGCCATTTTTTCCCTTTTACCCTTGTAAAATAAAAAAAAATTTGTAAAAGAATTTTTTTTGGCTAAAAATTAATATTATTTTTTTCCTTCCCGTTGCTTTTTCCTGTAAGCACCTAAAAGGGTTAAAAAACTTCTTGAATGTGGTTTGAGTACCTGAGGGGTGCATTTAGTTTAGAATGGTGTCACTTTTGGGTATTTTCTGTCATGTAGACCCCTCAAAGGACTTCAAATGTGAGGTGGTCCCTAAAAAAAATGGCTTTGTAAATTTTGTTGTAAAAAAATGAGAAATCGCTGGTCAACTTTTAACCCTTATAACTTCCTAAAAAAAAAAAATTTTGATTCCAAAATTGTGCGATGTAAAGTAGACATGTGGGAAATGTTATTTCTTAACTATTTTGTTTACATATTTCTCTGTTTTAAGGGAATAAAAAATTCAAAGTTTGAAAATTGCTAAATTTTCAAAATTTTCGCCATATTTGCGTTTTTTTTCAAAATAAACGCAATTTAAAATGGAAGAAATTTTACCACTATCGTGAAGTACAATATTGTCTCGAAAAACAATCTCAGAATCGCGAAAAATCCGTTGAAGCGTTCCGGGAGTTATAACCCATAAAGAGACAGTGGTCAGAATTGTAAAAATTGTCCCGGTAAATTAACGTGGCAAACCACCTTGGGGTGAAGGGGTTAAAAATCCATGAATAATCCTCAACTAATCCTTAGTTTGTTCATGTGGCCTAATATTGCTGATGATGTCCACAGACAGAAGGTGGCCTTACTAAAGTACGGTAATCCAGTTTACATTGTCAGTTTCCTGTCACAGGTTTTAATTTGCTTTATGCAAGCGTTCAATGTGACATAAACCAATATAGGAGTCTATGCATCAATACAGATCGGTGGAGGTCCGACTCCCAAAGCCTCCCAACTATCATCTGTTTTGTTGCTATGGTGACAGGTGGATGTAAACAATTTGAAAATAGCTGCTAGATGCAGCCTAAGTCAAAGTCTAATGAATAGAGTTTGTGGGAATTGATTTGCATGGCTGGGCCATTGTGCACATCAGTAATCTCTGGTCGCTGGGCATAAGCTGTGAGTACCACCTCTTACCTGATGTGCTCTTCTTTTGAATAGCTGGCCTGGTGTGATGTCTTTGTTGCCACGTGATGCATATTTGACTTGCAACAATCTACACTGTGAATGTAGCTTGGCTCAACAGCTCCATTCAAATTATTCACATTCGGCTGATGCTGAGGCAAAAAAATAGCTGACCAGTGAGGGTGCAATGAGTTGGATCCCTACTAATTTGCTATTGATGGCCTTTCCTGCAGTTAGGTCATGAAACACCAGTGCCCAGACAACACCTCTAACATGTAAACTTGACACTTTGTACAATGCTCAAATGGACGATATCACTCATTGTCCACCTCTGGCTTAGTTAATCTCCTCTTATGCTCAACAGCAACAAACAGGTGTCGCCAAAAGTTTTGAGAATAACTCAAATTTCGGTTATCAGAAAGTTTAATGCTTCATTGTTTTTCAATCTTTTAGATGTTTCTATGATTTCTGATGTACTATTTTAAATATTTCAAAAGTTTTTTTGAATTTTATCTACAAATGCATCAAGTTTATTCAATGACTCAGTATTTACAGTGTTAACCCTTATTCTGCAACACTATTGTAATTTGACCTGGCATCCTGGATATCAGCTTTTGGATTTTATGCTGATTCTAGGCAACCTAATCTTACTTATTTAGTCCTTGACGTTTTTTTAAAAATGTCTATATTTTTGTTTGTCCAGCCTCTTTTTAAGGATTGTCCACAGGTTCTCAATGTAACGGAGATCTAGAGAGTTTCCTATCTACACACCCAAAATCTCAATGTTTCTCTCAGCTTGTCAGTTATCCCTTTTGTCTTGTGACATGATGCTTCATCATGCTGGAGAAAATTTGGTCACTACCAAATTAGACCTGGATCATTGTAAGTGGTTGCCCTTGATGGGTGTTTTGATAACAATCTTTATTTATGGCACTGCTCTTAGGCAAAACTGTAAGTGAACCCACATCTTGGATGAAAAATAACTCCACGCATGACTGGTTTCAGGATGCTTTAGTGTTGGTATGACATAGGACTCATGGTAGAGGTCTAGGTAGTACAGGACTAGTACTGCAGAGAACAGGAAGAATGATTATCTGAGAAGAAAAGGTGAGCGCTACCATGCTTCCTTTGTCATGCCATCATTAAATCAAGAATGCAGCAGAAAAGGGGCAGCACTGATATGTATTCTTGAATTTTAGAGGATTTTTAGTCCTCTTTTGTGGCTTTGCTACTAAGTTTAAAGTTTGGAGGACCCTTGATGTTGGGTTGCGACCAATACCTCACATATTTATATGCATTTTGTGCAGTTTATTTTCAGGGTGCAGGCAAGCCCAGCACGGTAGGTCTTGTATTCAGAGTTGTTCACATGGGATACATTTAGAGAGTGCTGGTCAGCCCACCTGATCGAATAGTATGGGCGTGACTAATAGGCTGTGAACCAGACACTATTCATTACCTGCATGTGAACAGTGTCCTATATAGGCCTCTATTATGCAGACATATATTAAGCAGCCACCCCCTCCATTAATTGGTAGGCTGTGAGTGGCTGTCTATTTAGTATTCTGCACTTGTGTTGCTGACATCTTTGCTACATGGGTTGGCTGCATCCTGTAGTGCATTTGTTCAGAGACCTGGGCAAGTAAGTGGTGCTGCCCTTTTTCAGCTGTATTCTTGAATTTTTGGAGGATTTTTAGTCCATTTTGTGGCTTTGCTACTAAGTTCATCATTAAATCAACCTGAAATGATTAATGTATGCAACTGCTTTTTATCTAAGTGAGTAGGTTTACTCACAATTTTGCCTCAGTACCATGTGTAAAATATAGTATCTAAGCATCCTACAAGGACAAATTTAAACATAATCCGGGAACAATTTGGTAATGAACAATGTTTTTTTCCAGCATGATGGAGCACCATGTCATAAAGCAAAAGTGGTAAGTAAAGGGTATGCCACACTAAACAGCGTCGCTAACGAGATCGCTAAAATACGTCACTATTTAGCGATCTCGTTCGTGACGCTAACGTGTGTGGCATGTAGCAACGACGTGGCCCCTGCTGTGATCTCGCTGATCGTTCACTAGAGTTCTGGACCGTATTTAGATCGTTGGCGTCCCGCTGGTGACGCTATATCGTTGTATCTGGCACCTTTTGTGAGCGATGTGCGCTGTTTTTTTACATCGCAATGACCGTTAAAGTCGTTAATGAGATCGCTAACCGCTTATGCGTCGTTAACGAGATCACTAAGTGTGGCAGCGACTAGCGACATTAAAACGATCACAAAAACGATCTCATTAGCTTGCGTCGTTATTGAGATCGCTAACGAGATCACTAAGTGTGGCAGTACCTTAAGTCTCAGTGAACAAAACATTAACATTTTTAGTCCATGAATAGGAAACTCTGTAGATGTCAATCATCATTTAATCAAAGATAAAATGCTTCTACATCTGACAGAAACCTATGACTAAATGCTTTAAAATCACTGAAGCAGGAAACTATGTGAAAACCTAAATTTGTTTTGTCTCAAAACTTATGGCCATTGATGTATATTGCATGTGTTTCTTGTAATCCAGGGTGATTGCCCTACATTTACAACAGCTCTAAAGAAGCTCTAAATTTCCAATTTGCTCCTTTGGGATGCTGACTATTAATTACGGCAGGTTGTGACTTTCTTATCTGAGTAGGGTATTAGGGACAAAGCAATTTTTATAGACAGTCCATTTGCAGTCTTGAACATCATTAAATCCAAAATTGGTGGTTTATCTTGATTGTTCCTTTACAGATGATACATTTGTTATCAATATATCTTGTCTACATCTAAATTCACTTTGCATCAATGATGTAACTCCCTGACTTTACAGACAGTTTGCATTTCTAGTTTCTTGCTACAAGCTCTACTGTGTGTCACAGAAAAATTCAATGTTGCATATAAGAATGTGTGAGTCAATGTGTAGGTACACATGTGAACTGGACACATTGTACAGTATTCGGATGGAAGATAACATTGGTTCTCCACCGTTGATTTAATAAATTGTCAATTATTCCCAACAGCAACAAACAAATATGGAGCTCATATGTTTCCTGGAATCCAGTGTGATTGCCTAAAACCGATCTCAGCTGTATAAGTGTTACTAGGGTTGGTTTAGGGAGATTGAGATGTATCAGAAATCAAATAATGAATTCTACAATTATTAAACTTAGTACCTGGCTTTTTGTTCTTCTCTACTTAAACCCAGTCCATATCTTGAATGTATCTCAGAGCATGATTGGTTCTCCTCCAAAACCCTTAAAGCAGAAATATGCAAATTACAATTTCTACAGAAGCAACTGAGTAATACTATATACAAATTAATACACCACACTCACCCAATTTTCTTAAACAGGCCTTCTAATGGATTCCACACATAGCGAGTTTTCTGTACTCTTATGTATCGAACCTGCAAATTCAGAGACAAAGTCTGGACTCTGAAACAATCACCTGGATTCATGTTCTATATACAGAGTAGGGGCAGCACGGTGGCTCAGTGGTTAGCACTGCAGCCTTGTAGCACTGGAGTCCTGGGTTCAAATCCCACCAAGGACAACATCTGCATGGAGTTTGTATGTTCTCCCCATGTTTGTGTGGGTTTCCTCCAGATACTCTGGTTTCCTCCAACATTCCAAAGACATACTGATAGGGAATTTAAATTGTGAGCCCCATCGGGGACAGCGATGATAATGTGTAAAAAACTGTAAAGCGCTGTGTCAGCGCTATATAAAACAAAAGATTATTAATATTATTAGAGCGAAGATTATGTTAATGTTCTTCAGATTTCTAAAAAAATGCAAGAACTCATTTATGGAAGTAACATAGTAACATAGTAACATAGTTATTAGGGTTGAAGGAAGACTTTAAGTCCATCTAGTTCAACCCATATCCTATCCTAACCTGCCCTAACATGTTGATCCAGAGGAAGGCAAAAAAAAACCCAAGTGGCAAACAGTAAGCTTCACATTGGGGAAAAAAATTCCTTCCCGACTCCACATACGGCAATCAGACTAGCTCCCTGGATCAACGCTGTATCTAGGAAACTAGTGAATATAGCCTGTAATATTATACTTTTCAAGAAAGGCATCCAGTCCCCTCTTAAATTTTAGTAAGGAATCACTCATTACAACATTAGACGGCAGAGAGTTCCATAGTCTCACTGCTCTTACAGTAAAGAATCTGCATCTGTGATTATGGCTAAACCTTCTTTCCTCCAGACGTAGAGGATGCCCCCTCGTCCGCGTCACAGGTCTAAGAGTAAAAAGATCATTAGAAAGGTCTTTGTACTGTCCCCTCATATATTTGTACATTGTAATAAGATCACCCCTAAGCCTTCGTTTTTCCAAACTAAATAACCCCAAGTGTAATAACCTGTCTTGGTATTGCAGACCCCCCAGTTCTCTAATAACCTTGGTCGCTCTTCTCTGCACCCGCTCCAGTTCAGCTATGTCTTTCTTATACACCGGAGACCAGAACTGCACACAGTATTCTAAGTGTGGTCGCACCAGTGACTTGTATAGAGGTAAAATTATGTTCTCCTCATGAGCATCTATGCCTCGTCTAATGCATCCCATTATTTTATTTGCCTTGGCAGCAGCTGCCTGACATTGGCCACTAAATTTGAGTTTGTCGTCCACCCATACACCCAAGTCTTTTTCAGTGACAGTTTTGCCCAGTGTTTTACAATTAAGCACATAATTATACATCTTATTTGTTCTACCCAAGTGCATGACCTTACATTTACCCCATTAAAGCTCATTTGCCATTTATCAGCCCAAGCTTCTAGTTTACATAAATCCTCCTGTAATATAAAATTATCCTCCTCTGTATTTATTACCCTGCAGAGTTTAGTGTCATCTGCAAATATTGAAATACTACTCTGTATGCCCCTACAAGGTCATTAATAAATATGTTAAAGAGAAGCGGCCCCAATACTGACCCCTGTGGTACCCCACTGCTAACCGTGACCCAGTCCGAGTGTGCTCCATTAATAACCACCCTTTGTTTCCTATCCATGAGCCAGTTCTTAACCCACTTACACATATTTTCCCCTATCCCCATTGTTCTCATTTTATGTATCAACCTTTTGTGTGGCACTGTATCAAAAGCTTTTGAGAAGTCCATGAACACCACGTCCACTGCATTCCCTTGGTCCAGTCCTGAACTTACCCCTTCATAAAAGCTTATCAGATTAGTCTGACAAGAACGGTCCCTCGTAAACCCATGCTGATACTGTGTCATGAGGTTATTCAGCTTCAGATACTCCAAAATAGTATCCCTTAAAAAACCCTCCAGGATTTTACCCACAGTAGATGTTAAGCTCACTGGCCTATAATTTCCAGGTTCAGTTTTTGCCCCCTTTTTGAATATTGGCACCACATTTGCTATACGCCAGTCCTGTGGTACAGACCCAGTTATTATGGAATCTTTAAAGATTAAAAATAATGGTCTATCTATAACTGTACTTAATTCCTGCAGTACTCGGGGGTGTATCCCATCCGGACCCGGGGATTTGTCAACTTTAGTGATTTTTAGACGCCGCCGTACTTCCTGCTGGGTTAAGCATGTGACATTTAATGGAGAAATTTTTTTATCTCTGATCATGTTATCTGTCATGGGATTTTCTTGTGTAAATACAGTTGAAAAAAAGTCATTTAGCATATTGGCTTTTTCCTCATCCTCATCCACCATTTCACCCAGACTATTTTTAAGGGGACCAACACTATCATTTTTTAGTTTCTTGCTATTTATGTAGTTAAAGAATATTTTGGGATTATTTTTACTTTCTCTGGCAATGAGTCTCTCTGCCTCAATCTTTGCTGTCTTGATTTGCTTTTTACAGAATTTATTCAGTCTTCTGTATTTATTTAATGCCTCTTCACTACCTACTTGCTTTAATTCCCTAAACGCTTTCTTTTTGTCCCTTATTGCGCCCCTTACAGCTCTATTTAGCCATAGTGGTTTCCTCCTAATTCTACCATGTTTATTCCCATAGGGTATATACTGTGCACAGGTCCTATTCAGGATACTAATAAACGTCTCCCATTTTCTTTGTGTATTTTTATGTCTCAGGATATCGTCCCAGTTTATTGCACCAAGATCATCTCTCATCCGTTGGAAATTTGCCTTCCTGAAGTTTAGTGTCCTTGTAACCCTTCGACTACACATCTTATTAAAGGATACATGAAAGCTTATTATTTTGTGATCACTATTACCCAAGTGACCCCCAACCCTTATATTTGATATGCGGTCTGGCCTGTTGGATAATATTAGGTCTAGCAGTGCCCCCCCTCTTGTTGGGTCCTGAACTAGTTGTGAAAGGTAATTGTCTCTCATAGTTGCCAAAAACTTATTACCTTTGCTGGAACTGCAGGTTTCTGTTCCCCAATGTATTTCAGGGTAGTTGAAGTCCCCCATAATAATGACTTCTCCTTGAGTTGCTGCTTCATCTATTTGCTTTACGAGGATATTCTCTGTTGCTTCCATTATTTTAGGAGACTTATAACAAACCCCTATCAATAATTTATTATTTTTCCCCCCTCCCCTAATCTCCACCCACAGAGACTCTACATCTTCATTAGATTCACAGATATCACACAGGATGGGTTTTAAGGATGATTTTACATATAAACACACCCCCCCACCTCGCTTATTTTTACGGTCATTTCTAAACAGACTATAGCCCTGTAAATTAACCGCCCAGTCGTGGCTCTCATCCAGCCAAGTCTCAGATATCCCCACCATGTCATAATTATGTTCCAACAAAATTAATTCTAATTCCGCCATTTTGTTGGTGAGGCTTCTAGCATTAGTATACATGCACTTTATGTATCTCTCTGAACCTCTATTCTTTCTTAAATTATTAACTGTTCTAACCCCACCCCCCATGCCACCCCACCCCCAATTTCATTATTTGTGCCCAGGTCTCTATCTGTACTGCCTTCCCCTCCTATAAAATGAATACCCTCCCCCCCAGTCCCTAGTTTAAAGACTCCTCCAACCTTCTAGCCATTTTCTCCCCCAGCACAGCTGCACCCTCCCCATTGAGGTGCAGCCCATCCCTAGCATAGAACCTGTAGCCAACTGAGAAGTCGGCCCAGTTCTCCAGGAACCCAAACCCCTCCTTCCTACACCAATTCTTGAGCCACTTATTAACCTCCCTAATCTCCCGTTGCCTCTCTGGTGTGGCACGTGGTACCGGCAGTATTTCAGAAAATACCACGTTGGAGGTCCTTGCTTTAAGCTTGCAGCCTAATTCCCTGAAATCATCTTTAAGGACCTTCCACCTGCCTCTAACTTTGTCATTTGTGCCAATGTGCACCATGACCGCTGGGTCCTCACCAGCCCCTCCCAGTAATCTGTCAACCCGATCAGCGATGTGTCGGACTCGAGCGCCAGGTAGGCAGCACACTGTTCGACGATCCCTGTCTTTGTGACAGATTGCCCTATCTGTTCCCCTAATAATTGAGTCCCCCACTACCAGCACCTGTCTGGCCTGCCCTGCTCTCCTACTTCCCCCCTTACTGGAGCAGACACTCCCCCGGCTTTCAGAGGACATGCCTGGCTGCAGCAGTGCTACCCCTGTACTGACAACCCCCTCATCTGCCAACTTTGCAAACTTATTGGGGTGTGCCAGATCAGGACTAGCCTCCCTGGCGCTCTTCCCTCTACCCCGCTTTCTAACTGTCACCCAGCTTCCTACTTCAGTGTCCTGCAGCTCCACCCTAGCATCCCCCCCCTCATCTATCCCATTGAGCGTCTGCTCAGTGAGCAGAAGACTCCTTTCCATATTGTCTATGGATCTCAGTGTTGCCAGCTGCACATTTAGATCCAAGATTTGGGCTTCCAAATGCACAACGTGCTCACATCTCACACAGCAGTATGCACCCTCGACCGGCTGTTCAAGGACTGCATACATGTGGCAAGATGTACACTGGATGGCATTGGCAATAGTGGAGCACATATCTAATGGGGATTTCACCAGACAGCAAAGATAAGTAAAAATAAATAAAAAGTATTAATAAAATATAATAGCAATTCAGTAAATCCTCCCTTGGAAACTCCCTGAATCCAAAGTCACTGAATCTCAAGTCACACTTACCACCGTTCACACTTGCACACCGGTCACACTCAGCTCGCTCACACTCGCTGAAGCAGAAGATTTAAAGAGATTTTTTTTTTTTTTTTTCTCCAGCAGCAAATCACCCTGCTGCTCTAATGCACTTCCAAAAAGACTTGAGCCCCAACCAGCTGGCCCTTATAAACCCTTAATTATGAACCCCCACCCTTAATTAACCCTTGTGAATATAGCTACACCAAGGTTTAAATGCAATATAGTTAACCTTTAAACCTTTAAACACTCAGATAGTAAAATAAGAGATTACTCCTTTAGAGAGAAAAAAATAGGTTAAAAAAGCCCCCAAAAGATAGAACAGGTAGAAAGGCACTCAGCAATCCACAATTCACTCACACCAATTCACACAGGTATTTGATTAAAGGTTTTTCAAATACTTCTTCACTGAATCTCAAGTCACACTTACCACCGTTCACACTTGTGCACCGGTCACACTCAGCTCGCTCACACTCGCTGAAGCAGAAGATTTAAAGAGATTTTTTTTTTTTTTTTTTCTCCAGCAGCAAATCACCCTGCTGCTCTAATGCACTTCCAAAAAGACTTGAGCCCCAACCAGCTGGCCCTTATAAACCCTTAATTATGAACCCCCACCCTTAATTAACCCCTTGTGAATATAGCTACACCAAGGTTTAAATGCAATATAGTTAACCTTTAAACCTTTAAACACTCAGATAGTAAAATAAGAGATTACTCCTTTAGAGAGAAAAAAATAGGTTAAAAAAGCCCCCAAAAGATAGAACAGGTAGAAAGGCACTCAGCAATCCACAATTCACTCACACCAATTCACACAGGTATTTGATTAAAGGTTTTTCAAATACTTCTTCACTGAATCTCAAGTCACACTTACCACCGTTCACACTTGTGCACCGGTCACACTCAGCTCGCTCACACTCGCTGAAGCAGAAGATTTAAAGAGATTTTTTTTTTTTTTTTTTCTCCAGCAGCAAATCACCCTGCTGCTCTAATGCACTTCCAAAAAGACTTGAGCCCCAACCAGCTGGCCCTTATAAACCCTTAATTATGAACCCCCACCCTTAATTAACCCCTTGTGAATATAGCTACACCAAGGTTTAAATGCAATATAGTTAACCTTTAAACCTTTAAACACTCAGATAGTAAAATAAGAGATTACTCCTTTAGAGAGAAAAAAATAGGTTAAAAAAGCCCCCAAAAGATAGAACAGGTAGAAAGGCACTCAGCAATCCACAATTCACTCACACCAATTCACACAGGTATTTGATTAAAGGTTTTTCAAATACTTCTTCACTGAATCTCAAGTCACACTTACCACCGTTCACACTTGTGCACCGGTCACACTCAGCTCGCTCACACTCGCTGAAGCAGAAGATTTAAAGAGATTTTTTTTTTTTTTTTTTCTCCAGCAGCAAATCACCCTGCTGCTCTAATGCACTTCCAAAAAGACTTGAGCCCCAACCAGCTGGCCCTTATAAACCCTTAATTATGAACCCCCACCCTTAATTAACCCCTTGTGAATATAGCTACACCAAGGTTTAAATGCAATATAGTTAACCTTTAAACCTTTAAACACTCAGATAGTAAAATAAGAGATTACTCCTTTAGAGAAAAAAATAGGTTAAAAAAGCCCCCAAAAGATAGAACAGGTAGAAAGGCACTCAGCAATCCACAATTCACTCACACCAATTCACACAGGTATTTGATTAAAGGTTTTTCAAATACTTCTTCACTGAATCTCAAGTCACACTTACCACCGTTCACACTTGTGCACCGGTCACACTCAGCTCGCTCACACTCGCTGAAGCAGAAGATTTAAAGAGATTTTTTTTTTTTTCTCCAGCAGCAAATCACCCTGCTGCTCTAATGCACTTCCAAAAAAAAAAAAAAAGTTGTAAAACAGAATTCTTTTTTTTATAGTGCACCTGTCACGTGTTCAAAAAAATGAAATACATACCTTGTAAAAATCCATGAGCTTTCATGATTCTGCTGTTTATTTACCGTTATGAACTGCGTCATTGTATTGAAGAGATTTTCACATTTATTGCTTTTGGAGCACAGTATGTGAAATATCTGTTTGTAGATCAACCTGGCGTTTCTTCAGGATCTTCTCTGTTGGTATGCGCTTCATCCCGCCCAGTTGTTGTCAGTCACAGCTTGATAGCTGATCTTGTAGTCAAGCAGTCTCAGATACTGCTGAGCTGAGATTAGCAGCATCTGGGAGAAAGGGGTGAAAATGCACACTCCCAAAGAAGACTGAAAAACACCCAGTTGAACATAGAAGATTTCACATATTGTACACTAAGGAAATAAATGTGAATATCTGTACAATGGAGTAAAGTAGTGCCAAATGGAAAAGAGTGGCAGAATCAGAGGCATTCAGGGATTTTTATAAGGTATTTAACTCAATTTTTTTTGCAAATGACAGGTCCTCTTTAATTTGTAGACTATGCCAAAAAATACAATTGATAAGTAGTTGTGATACTTTGGTTTGTTGAATTCATATTACAGTATAGAAAAATATTTAGAGTTGAGAGTCCTCAGTGGTTGATACCTTTTAATGGCTAACTGAAAAGATGGTAACAAATTGCAAGCTTTCGAGACTACTCAGGTCTCTTCATCAGGCTAAACTAATACAAAATCTGAAGAATCACATATTTATACACAACAGGGCGCAGAAATAATGCAATAGATAAGACAAGTGACGTGAAGCAGAACTGTCATTATGGGAGAGGGATAAACAGTTGTGGCTGTAAATATTGGAGCAGTTCATAGATATGGAATGCAGGGCCGGCTCCAGGTTTTGGAGGGCCCCGGGCGAAAGAGTCTCAGTGGGCCCCACCTTTAACACATACCAACCACGATTCATAATGAAATAAATCCCTGATATCCTCAGCAATATCAGATGTGGACAAGGGCACCGTCTCAAGAGGTGTGGACCTCTTGCAAATAAATATATCTTTTTATGGGCAACATTCATTACCTTCCTACTCAAAAGAATATAAATGCACAAATGAGTACAAAAAGAGGTCACAGTACATAAGTGAATGGCTGAACATGTGCTCTGTCATGGACGATATGTGATCACGATCAAAATAGACCTGTATAGGGCTTATCTCACTATTAAAAAGTCCTGAAACCCTCCAAACAACCATATCATACATCCATGATAGGCCTATATGATATATTTATTTGCTTCATTTGCACATAGTGTGATGGTTTACAGTTTCATTCCGTGGCTGCACAGTCTGCTATTGGTGTGGCTGCCTGATTTAAGACATGTATCTATTGGACGGTGTCTCATTTTAGGCTATGACTGATTTTGTCAGACCATCAATAATAGTGTATAACTACCTCAGGTGAGGTCCACACCTCTTGAGACTGTGCCCTTGTCCACATCTGATATTGCTGAGGATATCAGGGATTTATTTCATTATGTGTTATTAGTGTAGCTGCATGGGCAGCACTCTTATGAACATTTGAGTGCAGCAATTGTCATATTTGCACAATGTGTGTTAGTTTACAACAATTTAAATAATCATCCTGTAGGGTTGTTGACTGAGGGTCCCTCATCTTTTGTCCCTTCATATTTGTATCGATGTATCTCTCTTTATTATATGTTTGTGTTTCATTTTTTGTTTAATAAAAGATTGTTTTTTCATACCACTTTTTTATGGAGCCATAATTTTCAGGTTTCCTATTTGTGTATAATACAGTATATATATTAGCTGCTGGGGACTGGGTGGTCATAAGCTGTCGGTCTGGTCTGTACAAGATGAAATCTGAGAAGTGCTGTAAATTCTACTTATGACCACCCCCAGCAGCTAATGAACTGTCTGTGTACCTAACCTTTCCCCTGGAATAACACAGGAGCCAGGGCAGGAGGAATGCATTCATCAGCTCTTTCAGTAACCACATCCATGTGACATGATGTCTGTACTCACTCACTGTCTCACTATCACTGTCTGCCGCAGCCGCAGGACTCAGAAACCTCAGCAAGCGCCGGGAATCTGTACAGGAGACAGGAGTTCAGTGCCACTGTGTGGCAGCCTGGAGTCGGGACCATTTTCAACGCTGCCTACAGGCAGCCTGCACACAAACTTGCTTCCTCCGCCCTCTGCAGCTCGCCTCTTCCAGACTCCGCCTCCTCACTTCCTCCCTGGCTGCAGCACCAGTGAGAAGAGACAGGGGCGGAGCTCGCCTCTACTAGACCAATCCTGACCGTCTGGAAGCCTGTCTGTCTGCTGCCATGAGTCAGCATGAGTGGGCCCCCCCGTCTCGCCAGGGCCCCGGTGTGCCGGGTGCTGACGCCGGCCCTGATGGAATGTGACAGTTTATTGTATTTTAATTGGGGTCTGTTTCTGTGTTGTGATGACCCCACAAGGTCTGAGGAGCTAATTACTTAGTTGATTTAGATTTATGTCTTTCTATATCCTTATCTATGAACTGCTCCAATATTTACAGCCACAACTGTTTATCCCTATCCCATAGTGATACTTCTGGCTAACACAGTACAACGATATATATCTTTCCTGTATTACAGTATACTGTTTTTACAACTTACATTGCTTTTAAAGCTCATTAATAACTTATGGAAGTCAGCTGGCTCCATCGTTGAAGTTTCAACATTATCTATAACACATGAAGGAACTGAATGGATCCATTTCACATCCTTCTTAGTGTATTTCTTAAATTCATCCTGAATCGTTGTAAAACAAAAAAAAAACCTTGTAACATTGCTGCAGCTAAAAAACATGGTAATAGGGTAATAGAAGGAAGCACAGCGGTGTTTAATGAAAATTATTAGTGTTGCACACCACTTTCAGCACCATTATATGTGCATTATATCTATATGTAAACTGTAAAATGCAGGTAAAAATAACATATGATGTAAAGAACTTGGTACCAGTGGATGTTTTGTGAACTAAAGAAGCACTCCCATCAAAATCAAAATTTTTATACTCTTATTGTATTGTATTCATCATACAATATAGCACTTTGTACTTACAATCACTTTTGCCTTTCTTGCCTGTTAATTCTTCAGTTCTCTATTAGGCAGGGCTGGGGTTAGTGGCAGGCAGACCAGGCAGCTGCCAATGGCCCCCGCTCCTCCTGGGGCTCTCAGCCAGTGGTGTGCTGCTAATAGTAGCACACCACACGGCCTCTATGGGGCCTGTGAGTAAGAGGGACCTGGCACCGCCCCCCCGACATCATAGATGCTGATATAGTTGAAATGAGTGAAGGAGGAGAGAGCATCAGATGACATTCCCTCTCCCACATCACTCCCCCTCTACCTCTGAGTTAGTGTGTGCCTGAAGTAGAGCTGAGACACTCTGCAGAAGCCAAAGCAGCCCCCAATAAGGAGAAGTAAGTATTATGTATGTATTACAGTGTGTGTATATGCATTATAGTGTGTGTGTGGCTGCTGCACTATACTGTGTGTGGGGACTGCACTATACTGTGTGTGTGGAGGGCTGCATTATACTGTGTGTGGGGCTGCATTATACTCTGAGGGGGCTACATTATACTTTAAGGGGGCTTCATTATACTCTTAGGGGGCTGCATTAAGGACTATCTGTACCCATCATTCTTCCTCAGTCGGAGTAAGGAGGTCGAAAAACAAGTGTCGAACGACTTCAATATTGTCGATCGCTCTCGTTTAGCAGCCTGAACTCAGCGCATGTAAATACACCAGAAATGTTTCTGTGTAATGGTGCAATATATGAGAATTTGGGGCCCCACTTTAAACTTTTGCCCAGGGCCCCACTTTGTTTAAAACTGGCCCTGCCATTAAGTCTATGGCATCATGTGATTAAAAACAGACTAGCTGAATCCTTCTAAGCTCTTTAGGAACAGAAATTACATTTTCTCTGTATGAGTCACAAGTCACTGCAAAAGTTCCTGGAAGAGGAAAGGAGTGGAGCAACTGGGTCAGGAGATGAAGTGGGAGAATGATTCATGCAAGGAAAGGAGATTTCCTGTTTCTACATAAAGCAGAGAAAAGAAGATTTAACAGGCTAAAAAGGCAACAAGAGCAATTGTAAGCATATAGTGCTATGTAATATGATGATTCAAATGTATTAGGAGGATAAAAACTTTGATGAGAGAGCTTCTTTATTGAAAAAATAAGCAGTTATTCTAAAAAATATATATA
Organism: Oophaga sylvatica; assembly: GCA_033576555.1. NCBI lineage: Eukaryota > Metazoa > Chordata > Amphibia > Anura > Dendrobatidae > Oophaga > Oophaga sylvatica. The sequence continues at coordinate 190,019,948 of JARQOD010000005.1, forward strand.
GAAATACTTGTTTCTTACTGTTATCATAAACATACCAAATACTGTGGTGAATGCTAGAGAGGTTAAAGTTATATTCACATTCCTAATGTGTTATTTGGCTTTGGTTTCCCAAAAACAAGGTGAAAATGCTATAATTTCAGTATGTACAGAATATCATGGCAAAAAAAATTAGAACACATTGTGTGAACAAAGCCTTAACTGGTTTTCCTGACTTAAGTTATCACCTTTCCACAGGACAGGTGATAACATTCCGATCACTGAGGTCCCCACAATTAGGACCCCAGGGAATGGAGCAATGGTCAGTCATACTGAGTACCTTTAGACCTTCAAGAACCAGTTAGCTATCATGAGGAATGTAAGTCATATACCCTCCTTATATTTAGCAGCACAGATGATAAAACTTCAGTCAATTCAACTAGCAAAAATTAAATTATACATATCAGTTTTTGTGCTATTTTTAACTTTTTTGTTTTTTTAAAGCGAACCTGTCAGAAAGGTTTTGCTAAGTAAACTACAGACATTGCCATGTTGTTGCTCTTATACTGAATAAAATTATACCAGAGGTGAATAAATCCGTCTTGTGGTTCTTGTGGTTCTTGTGTAATCAGTGTTACAAGTTTTCAGTTAATGAGATGCCCCTGCTCCATGGTGGTATTGTATGCAGTCTTATCTTCCTACTCTAGGCCAGAGAAACCGAGAATAGACCTGCCTAGAGGCCACCCCTAAACACAAACAGTCTGTCTCTGTCTCTATGATGAAGAAAGATTCTTGAAAACCCGGTCAGCAGGGCGCAAAAGACAGGAATCTTCTTAGTAAATGACAATCTTCATTTATTAAAAATTATTAAAAATTTATGGTAAAACAATGAATCCACAACGCGTTTCAACGGAGTGAGTCCGTCTTCCTCAGGTGGCATATGGATTCATTGTTTTACCATAATTTTAATAATTTTTAATAAATGAAGATTGTCATTTACTAAGAAGATTCCTGTCTTTTGCGCCCTGCTGACCGGGTTTTCAAGAATCTTTCTCAATAGTAATCCCACTCGGGGTACCCGGCTGGAGCAGCATTAGATTTCTTAATTGCTTACAACACTTAACAACACTTACACCTGGCTGGCGCTCCTACAGACTGTCTATCCCACGTCTCTCATCTATGATGAAGAACATATTTTTGCTTTGGGACTGCCTGTGGATAGATCTTTCCTTGGTTTCTCTAGCTTACAGCAGGAAGATAAGACTCTGCCTACTGTCCCGCCCCAAACCATGAGAATATCACTAACTGAAAACTTCTAACACTGATTGCACAAGAACTACAAAACAGATTTCTTTACTGCAGGTATCATTTTAATCATTATAACAGCAGCAACATGACAATGTCTGTAGTTTACTTGCCAAAATCCTGCTGACAAGTTCGCGTTAAAGAGATTGAATTAGATGAAGGGAATACTGTTTTTTTATTCCATAAACAATGCCACATTTGTCAGTGGGCTGTGTTGGGTAGTGCAGTTCAGCCCTGTTTAAGTGAGGGAGCCTGACAACCAAGATCTAAAACAAATTTTGTCAGCAACATCTTTTACGCAGAGCTCATTTAATATTATAGGGGTAGACTCATCCATATAACCACTGTCTAAACAGGGCATATAACCATAATAAAGAAGGAACTTCTTTTGAGAGCCGCAGCAGCTCCAGTGGATTTGAGACATTCTTGTGTTGCATGTCAGTCATATAATCCTCTATTTTCCCATAATGGGGCTGTGAGCTGTGCTGCAGTGGAAAGCTGCAGTCACTGTTTTATCAATATTAGCTGTTAAAAGGAGTTTAGAAGCAGCTCTTAAATTTAAGATCCGATGTGCCAAACCCTATAATCTAAAATGCATTGACATCATTTGGTATCATGATTACTTACAGTGGTTCTGAGAAGAATGACATTAGCATCTGCTAAGCTGCATGAGACACAGTGACACCAGACATCCAGTTCCGGTTTCCAATGGAAAATAATTTTAAGGAGTCCCAAAGTAAAGATATAACCAGTAATGCAAAGGAAATTTCGACCCCGTTCTTTCTTATAACCAAACAGTTCCTACAAAAATAAACAGGGTTTAAATTTTTGAAAATTTTCCTAAAAACATAGTGAACATTCAATATGTATGCAGTAGAGATTAGGATGCACATAACAGGGTGCTGTGAGTTCAGGGCCTTTTTACATTTTTGTTGAACAGATGTAGAGGATATTTATCAAAAGTAGTGCAAAGACAACAAAAGTGGCAACAGTGAACAATCAAGTTGCAGTTTCAAATTTTCATAGGGCATCTTGAACGTTAGCACTAAAATCTGATTGGTTGCCTGAACATCTGCTCCACTTCTACTTTAGAACAAACCAGCAACAGAATCCACACAGGTAAAGTGGTGAAAAATTTTCAGCAGATTTGCCCATGTTACATATCCTTTTAAATGTCAAGGGTAAAACATGTAGCAGAATAGATTATTTTCAGATAGGAAAATCAATTTTCTTTTTTTTTACAAGTTTATCACAACATGTTATTTTTTATTTATTTATTTTTGCAAGAATGCAATTAACAGTTTTTAGTATCATTTAATTAGATCTACAATAAATCATAGAACAGAATTTCTGTAATCCCCCAACCCCCTCCCCACATAAAAACATGAAAAAAATTGCCTGTTTGGTTGGTGTCTGCTGATTATAGATATGCGGGAAACCCTTCTGTCATCCATTGGTCTGTGATTTTGCGAATTCCAATGGTGCTTATTATTGCAGCTGGGGGCCTATTAAGAACTTGGTCAGAGTGAAGAAATGATTAAGGACTTTTGTCTGAAATACTTTTGCCAGTAAATCCCCCCCCTTGTTAGTTGTGACTAGAGATGAGCAAAATTGTTTAGAATTGTTCACCAAACTTAAATTTGGCACAAACTTAGCACATTCAAATTAGTGTTCGGTTTCACATGCATTTTTCTTCAAAGTCGGCAAAATTTGGTCACAGATCTGTAAATGGTCGCATTTCCACGAATGCTTTTGTTTTCACTTAGTCTAGGATAGTGGTGCTGTATGATGAGCGTGGGTATATGTTTTATGAGGGGAAGGGGTGAATCTAGGTCAGAGGAGCTGCAGAGTGTAATTATTTTGTCTTCATTTTTATTTTCTGTAATAACTTAATGTGTATACATTCCTGCAACCAATCAGGCAGCAGAAACCATGCACAACATCATGACATAAGGTCTTCTGTGACTGGCTGCCGAAGTCACATTTCCCTGTCCATATGAAAAGCGGACATCTTGTTTTTGCTGGCACCATTTTCTCAGTGTAATAGCGCACGGAGGCCTCTCCTGCTGCTGAAAGTGAACTTGTCAGTTAACTAGATAGGATCCTGTCCTGTGTGAAATCGATCTTCCAGCATCTAACTAAATTGTGCTAAAAATGTATTGCAGTCAGGAGGCCTCATTTGCTAATCCAAATAGTTTGGGCAAAAACTGTGTTGCAGTGTGGAATCAGGAGGCTGCATTTGCTCTTAAAATGGTTATGCCTAATATTGGGCTTAAATCAGGAAGCCCTATTTGCTCATCCAAATTGTTTGGGCTAAAACAGTGTAGCCTTGAGTACTTATAAGCTATTGGAACAAACTGGTTTTCTGTGTAATACAACCTTTAAAAGCAGCAGCATAAAATATATTATCAAAATTCTAACCAAAATCAATTAACCAAATTAACTAGAAATGCAAGCAGTAAAACTCCATATCAATAAACTATTTTAGTGAATGTCTCGTCCCAGGGTCCTCTCCTTAGAGAATCTCATACATAATAGGCTGTGTTAATGATTATTATAAAACAGTATATTAGCATAAAGACACTGCTGTTATCCAAAATTGCAAAATCTGTCACAAAACTTCTTGTAGCTATGGTATGGCTATTGCTGGTATCACAGCACGAGAAATCTGATCACAATCAGGTCTGGTTCCCAAAAGAAAACAGAATAAAATTCACAACATTTGTAGGCTCTGCAGGTGAATTGTGAAAATGGGCAGCACTGTTATGTTTTGGTAGCTGAGGAGAATAAGAAAAACGGCAATACACCAGAGAGGCTGGAACCTATTGGATTGCAGTAACCTGCACTAACCACACAACTAGAGGTAGCTGTGGAGCGTTCCTACGTTGATCCTAGACGTCTTGTCACAGCCTTAAAGATAACTACACCTAAAGGCAGAAAGATGAAAGCTACCTGCCCCGGAGCAGATCCCCAAAGAAAATAGAAAGCCCCCAAACATGTAATGGCGGTTAGAAAAGAAGAAGCACGGACACAGACAGAAAATAGAATGAGCAAACGCTGGGGCCCAATCTGTCTAGACAGAAAAGTACAGGAAAGGATACTCACTGCAATCCAAAAAAACCCCTAAAAAAATACCAACTCTTCTGATTGCAAAAACACCTGAGATCATACGATCTCTACCACCTAAATCAGTTCTCTGGTGTAACAAAACTAAGCTGCAGCCACTGAAAAAACAGGAAAAAGCAAATGAACAAACAACAGTGGCTCCAGATAAACTGATAGGAGCACAAGCCCCCGGAGGGGACCTGGCTGACCTCCACAGAAGTGCAGGGAACAATGCAAAAAGCAAGCACAAAAATAAAAGCAGAAAATATCTTATCTGATAGCAGAAGATGCAGGCAAGACTCAGCAAACTTCCAAATGAACCGGGAACCACAACTGAGACAAGAACAATTGATCACCGGCAACCATCATTGGAGGGAACCTCCCTTATATCAGACCAGTCCGTGATCCCAGATTGCCATTCCTCACTGAAAGGTTCAGTACTGTCTGTAACCACCAGAGGGAGCCTCTGCTCAGAAACCATCTCTAGCGCATTCATAACACAGCGCCTGGAAAGGTGGAAGCTTCACCAAATCCAGCTGTGGGCCCCATGTTTACCTGGCCTCTGAGCATCATATTGCTGTTCTTAACACATGCACTAATAGCCCTGAAAATAAATAAATATTTCACATGCTGAGTGTAATTTTAAAATCATGTCAATTAAGGCCTTCATTTCGCAAAAATTATAGGTCTGCACCCTAGCCATCCTGCAACATGTCTCTGCTTTAGGAGGACACACCTGCATCCCTCAGACATCTTTAATCATGTCCCTAGAACTTTGACATAAAGGATGGGCTGCATATATTAAATTTTACCAGAAGTCCTTCACACCTGGTAAAACACCACAAACATGTACCAACAAATCAAAGTGCTCAATAAATTCAAAGATACTCATATTAGCAGCCATGATTTTTACCATTATATTAAATAAAAATATATTACATCAATGAACCTAAGATAATTAAAGGGAACCTTTCAGCAGGATTGTACATAGTAACGTACATACAGTGTCAGGTTGGTGCCGTTATACTGAATAAAATGATACCTTGGTTGATGAAATGCGCCTGTCTACTGTCTCCTTCCCCATTATTCTGTAGAATGTGAGACTGCAAGGGTAGGGTCCTCTCCCCTCTGTACTTGCCTGTCACTATTAGTTTGTTCATTGTAATTTCTCTTTGTGTTTTGTATGTAACCCCTCCTCATGTACAGCACCATGGAATTAATGGTGCTCTAAAAATAAATAATAATCCTCCGTATGACGTTCCACCTAATCTTCACCCCTACCCTCCTTGCCGCTGTACACACAGCAGAAAGCTGCAGGATTTGGCACCTGTGTTTCATCAGCATCAGAGATGTGCTGTGGTGGTCAGCTTACTTGTTGCACTAGCCCTCCGATGTACTCATCTTCAAACTGAACAAGTGTTTGGGCATCAATGCTCTCAATCTCTTCCACTTGTGGGTCAGGGCCAGGTGGATGGCCCACAGAACTACAGCCAGCAGAGTCATCAAAAAGCAGAAGTGACTGCTGCATGACTTGGAGCTCAGACTGCTTGCCTAATTTGCAAGGGGGTGAGGTAGAATGCAGATGCCCATGGGCCGCAAATACAAAATCTGCACTTTCAGCAGTAGACTGGATGGAAGACAAAGCAAAAGAACTGAAGGCACTCTCAGCCAAATAATCTAAAAACCACATTATTTGTTCTGTCTTCACCATTCATCCAATGGTATTTAGGCCTAAAAAATTTACACAGAACGTCTTGTCACCTGCTTGCACCAGACAAAGTGTTTCATTTGGACAAACAGCAGACACAGATCAACAGCGACTTCTCTTTCCCTGCAGCAGCTACACCACCATCAGCAGCAAAATGTCCGTCTCTCCTATTTGATGCTCTTCTCATTGTTTTCAACCCAAAAAGTTGCAGAATATTGCATGGCCTGAATACAGAAAGAGAGTGGCCAGCAAAATATTACACTCCCTGTTTTCAGAGTACCCCCCAAAAAATCGATAAAAAACAAAACACAAAAACAGTGTTAGCTATCTCCTCTTCCCCCTACCCCGCCATGTCCAACTCTTCCTCAACCTCTTGTTCTACATTTACCTCTGCTTCTTAGTTCAAGATGGTAATTATTATTTTTTTTTATTCTGTTATTCAAAATAATTTCACTATCCACATTTGTTACCCCATTTAGCTTCCTTCCTTTTGAAGCCCCCTAGTCCTTACTATGACCATTTTACAGCCATTTTAAAGCACCGAACTTCAGGTCTCCATTGATTTCTATTGGGTTTGGGTTCAAGATCGAGTCAAGTTCTTGTACCCGAACCAGACTTTTTTCTCAAGTTCGGCTGAACTTGACGAACCCGAATATCCACGGATCCGCTCACCACTACACTTAACCCCTTCAAACCATGGACCATTTCTGTTTTTGTGTTTTTGTTTTTTCCTCTCCTTCTTCCAAGTGTCATAATTGATTTTTTTTTCTGTCCACATAGATGTATGAGGGCTTATGAGGGTTTTTTTTCTGTTTATCGTGTTTACCAATTTGGTTAATTATTTTTAAATTTTAATCGATTGAACCTCATGGTATTACCACGTGCATTTAATGGGGAAATGAGCGGTGATTCAAAGATTTATACTTTTTTTTTCATTTTTTCACTTTTTTAAAAAACTTCTTTTTTAGTTTTTCCTATATTTAATAGTTCAGTTAACCCTTTTACCCCGAGGGTGGTTTGCATGTTAATGACCAAGCCAAATTTTTACAATTCTGACCACTGTCATTTTATGAGGTAATAACTCTGGAATGCTTCCATGGATCCCGGTGATTCTGAGATTGTTTTTTTCAAGAAATATTGTACTTCATGACAGTGGGTAACATTTCTTTGATATGACTTGTGTTTATTTGTGAAAAAATGGATATTTGGTGGAAATTTTGAAAATTTTGCAATTTTCCAATTTTGAATTTTCAAGCCCTTAAAACACAGAAATATGTAAAAAATACTTAATAATTAACATTTTCCACTTGTCTACTTTACATCAGAATAATTTTAAAAAAATTTATTTTTTTTTGTTAGGAAGTTAGAAGGGTTAAACAGCGGTTTATCATTTTAACAACATCATTTTTTTTATGGACCACATCACATTTGAAGTCACTTTGAGGGGTCTATATGATAGAAAATACTCAAAAGTGACACCATTCTAAAAACTTCACCCCTCAAGGTACTTCAAACCACATTCAAGAAGTTTATTAACCCTTCAGGTGTTTTGGAATGTTTAAAAAAATGAACATTTAACTTTTTTTCACAAAAATAATTATTTCAGAGCCAACTTTATTTTATTTTACCAACGGTAACAGGAGAAATTGGACCCCAAAAGTTGTTGTGCAATTTGTCCTGAGTACGCTGATACCCCATATGTGCAGGTAAACCACTGCTTGGACGCATGGCAGGCCTCAGAAAAGAAGGAGTGCCATTTGAATTTTCAATGTAAAATTGGCTGGAATTGAGATTGAACGCCATGTCTCGTTTGGAGAGCCATATACATAAGCAGAGGGAAGTCCAGTCACCAGCAAAATGGAGTATTAGATAGAAGAAAACTAGGCTATGATATTAAAAACCTTTATCCTTTATTGTAGTTTCATAAAAACATCAAGCTTAGGCCATTTCAGACCACACGGGTCCTTAGTCATAGCCTTTAGTCATTAGTTCATATGGTTCATTCACCTGGGAGTCGGCTCAGGATCTCCATGTCCGTGCACCGCACCTCACTTACTCTGGAGTGACCTCAATTGGATGAATGTCTGGTGAGCTGAAATACTTTTTTCTGTTTTTCGTTTGGAGAGCCGCAGATATGCCTAAACAGTGGAAACATTCCACAAGTGACACCATTTTGGAAACTAGACCCCCAAATGAACTTATCTAGACGTGTGGTGAACACTTTGAACCCCCAAGTGCTTCACAGAAGTTTATAACGTAGAGCCGTAAAAATAAAAAATCATATTTTTTCCACAAAAATGATATTTTCATCCCCATTTTATTATTTTATAAAGGGTGACAGAAGAAATTGGACACCAAGGGTTGTGTAATTTGTCCTGAGTATGCTGATACATGTGGAGGTAAACCAATGTTTGGGCGTATGGCAGAGCTTTGAAAGGAAGGAGCACCGTTTTTTTTTTCCATGCAAAATTGCCTGGAATTGAGATCAGACACCATGTCGCATTTCGAGAGCACCTGATGTGCCTGAAAAGTGGAAACCCCCCAGAAGTGACACCATTTTGGAAACTAGACCCCTTAAAGGGAATCTGTCACCCCAAAATAGCCATATCAGATAAATATATGGCTGAATAGTGCATTCCATAACTAAGCTAACGGTGGGTATCATATATCATGATAACCCCCGTTTTCATATCAAAATACCTTTTTAAAGTTGGTGATTGTAGGTGTCAATCACTGCAGTCAGGTCAGGAGGGCAGCGGTTTTCATGTCCTCCCCCGCCCCCGCTCCTCGTCATCTGTTGCGTTACGCCGTCTGTGAATACCACAGACGGCGTTATGTTCCCGCAATTGCGCAATTTAAAATCCGGCCCGGCGCATGCGCAGTATGCTTTGCCCAACAGTGGGCAAAGCATAAAATGACTACAGCGCATGCGCTAGTCTTTCCTTGCCCCGGAAATTACTGCTTGCCTTGGACGACTTCCGGGGCAAGGAAAGACTAGCGCATGCGCTGTAGTCATTTTATGCTTTGCCCACTGCTGGGCAAAGAAGACTGTGCATGCGCCGGGGCCCTGCTTCACCGCGCAATCGCGGAAGCATTACGCTGTCTGTGATATTCACAGACAGCGTTACGTAAAGAAGTGGAGGAGCGGGGGGGAGGAAGCGAATAACCGCCACCTTCCTGACCTGACTGCAATGATTGACACCATGAAATACCAAGTTTACAAAGGTATTTTTCTATGAAAACGGGGGTATCCAGATAAAATGAAAATACACATAGCTTAGTTATGGGACGCTCTATTCAGCCACATCTTTACTTGATATGGCATTTTTGGGGTGACAGATTCCCTTTAAGGAACATATCAAAATGTGTATTGAGGACTTTGAACCCTCCGAGTGCTTCTCAGAAATTTATAACGTAGAGCCATGAAAATATAAAATCATATTTCTTTCACAAAAATGATATTTTCGCCCCAAATTTTTAATTTTTCCAAGGGTAACAGGAGAAATTGGACCCCAAAAATTGTTGTCCAATTTGTTCTGAGTATGCTGATACCCAATATGTGAGAGTAAACCACTGTTTGGGCGCATGGCAGAGCTCGGAAGAGAAGGAGCGTCGTTTTACTTTTTCAAAGCAAAATTGGCAGGAATTAAGATATGACACCATGTCACATTTGGAGAGCCCCTGATGTGACTAAACAGTGGAAACCTCCCATAAGTGACACCATTTTGTAAGCTGGACACCATAAGGTACTTATCTAGATGTGTGATGAGTGAGCACTTTGAACCCTCAAGTGCTTCACAGAAGTTTATAACGTAGAACCGTAAAAATAAAAAATCATTTTTTTCCACAAAAATGATGTTTTCATCCCCAATTTTTTATTTTCCAAGGGTAACAGTAGAAATTGGACCCCATAATTTGTTGTGCAATTTGTTCTGAGTATGCTAATACCCCATATGTGAGGGTAAACCACTGTTTGGGGCATATGGTAGAGCTCAGAAGGGAAGAAGCACTGTTGCACTTTTTCAGCTCAAAATTGGCTGGCATTGAGATCGAACACCATGTGGTGTTTGGAGAGCCCTGATGTGCCTAAACAGTGGAAACCCCACACAATTGCCACCATTTTGGAAAATAGACCCCCTAAGGAACTTATCTAGATGTGTGGAGAGCACTTTGAACCCCCAATTGCTTCACAGAAGCTTATAACGTAGAGCTGTAAAAATAAAAAAGCATATTTTTTTTCACAAAAATGATATTTTCGCTATCGATATTTTATTTTCTCAAGGGTAACAGGAGAAATTGGACCCAAAAGATGTTGTGCAATTTGTTCTGAGTATGCTGATACCCCATATGTGAAAGTAATCCACTGTTTTGGCGCATAGCAGAGCTCGGAAGGGAAGGAGCGCCATTTCATTTTTTCAAAGCAAAATTGGCTGGAATTAAGATTGGACGTCATGTGGCATTTGGAGAGCCCCTGAAGTGCCAAAACTGTAGAAACCCCCTCAAGTGACCATATTTTGGAAACTAGACCCCCCTATGAGCTTATCTAGATCTGTGGTGAGCACATTGAACCTCCAAGTGCATCACATAAGTTTATATAAAGTAGAGCCATAAAAATAAAAAATCATATTTTTCCACAAAAATGATCTTTTTGCCTCCAATTTTTTATTTTCCTAAGGGTGACAGAAGAAATTGGACACCAAAAGTTATTGTGCAATTTGCCCTGAGTATGCTGATACCACACATAGTTGGGTTAAGCACTGTTTGGGCACATGGCAGAGCTCAGAAGGGAAAAAGCACCAGATTTTACTGTTATGGTTTGCAGGTGCCACGACCGACTGGGTGAGTCCATGAGGTGCCAAAACAGCAGAACCCCCCATAAGTGACCCCATTTTATGAACTACTCTTCTCAATGAATTCATCTACGGGTACAGTGATCATATTGACATCATGAGTGTGTCACTGAATTTTATACCATTGGGCAGTGAGGACAAAATAACATTTTTACCACTAAAATTTTGTTTTAGTCAAACATTTTGCATTTTCACACAAGAAGTAGGTAAAAATGGCAACAAAATTTGTCCCACAATTTCTACTGAAAGTGGCAATACCCCATATGTGGCTGTACAGTGTTACTTAGCCATGTGGAGAGACTTGCAAGCAATGGAGTGTTTTTTGCCTATTCAACTGAATGGTTCTGTGCACATGTCATTGTGTTTCCACGAACCATGTGTCCGTGGGCAAAACATGATGACATGTCTGTTTTTATTGTCAGCACAGGCCACAAAACGTCCAGCACACATGCATACGCATAACACACATGGATGTCATCCATGTGACATGCATCGGCACCAGGGAAGAAGCATTTAAGTAAGCGCTGTTTCCCGGCGTCGGGTGCTGAACATGGCTCTCATCATTCTCCCCTGCTGTGCCGGTGATGGATAGGCTGAGCTGCGATGAGATCCGGTGAGAACCCCACTAGCACAGTGAGCACTCACGGCTCACAGTGCTAGCGAGTATCTCACCGAAGTCACCGCTACTCAGCCCGGCTGGTAACGGAGCTCATTGACCGAAGGTTACCTCTATGACATCACCCCCGGTCAATGATGCCACGTTCCCAGCAGCTCATCCACCAGTGTTTTTCAGCCGGGACGGTTGCATCTTAGCACCGTCCAGGTTGAAAACTGTTTATCCTCCAGACATGGATTACTGCGTGGGACAGAACGACAGACAGGTATGGTATATTGTTGGTTTATTATTTTGCTTTTATTACAGAAGATCGAGGGCTTCGCAGGAATTAGGCATGGTTGTAAGTATGGTTTAATTAAGAATAATAAAGAAGTCTGTGTCATTTTTTTCAAATAAATAACTTTATTCTGGCTGTGTATTTACCATACAACTATAGGTTTAGTAATGGATGGGTGTCTTATAGATGCCTCTCCATTACTAAGCCATGGGCTTGATGTCACTGGACAATACAAAGTTGAGATCAACCCCACAAATATGAACCCCACTTGCCATTGCTACAGGGCAAGTGGGAAGAGCCGGGCAAAGCACCAGAAATGGCGTATCTAATAGATTTGCCTTTTCTGGGCAGCTGCGGGCTATTATTCTTAGACTGGGGGGTCAATATCCATGGCCCCTTACCAGCCTAAGAATACCAGTCCCCAGCTGTGAGCTTTAGCAAGGCTGGTTTTCAGAAATGGGGGGATTCCATGCCTTTTTTTAAATAATTTAAAAAAACAGCATGAGGACCCCTCTATTCTTGATAACCAGCCTTGCTGAAGCTGACAGCTGAGGGTTGCAGCCCCCTGCTGTGAGTTTTTTCTAGTTGGTTATCAAAAATAGGGGGGAACCCACGCTGTTTTTTTTTTAATTATCGTATTTATTTACAGCGCAGGAGTGGCAGATGAATACTCCCATCCACCGCTCCTGCTGTCACTGTTATTAGCAGCAGCAGGGGTAGGCTGATGGGAGTAATAGTCCCACCAGCCACCACCTGCTGTCTCTTATTACTTAAATGTAACGCTCATCATTCTCCCCTGCTCGTGCCTATCGCCGGCAGAGCAAGGGAGAATGATGAGAGCCGTGTTCAGCACCCGATGCCGCGGAACAGCGCTTGCTGTAACGTTTCTTCCCTGGTGCCCGTCCTTGTGGTACTGATGGCACATGCATGCCACATGTGAGCCACAAGTATTACACAAGTATTACACAAACGGACACTGACATCTCAGAAATATCAGGACGTGTGAAATTTTCGTTATAGCGGGTTTTTCTGTTTGGCTTCTGTCACACACTAAAAGACGCTTTTTATTGCAAAATATAGTTTTTGCATCACCATATTTTATCTATAACTTCTCCATATATTGGCTCACAGAGTCATGTGAGGTCTTGTTTTTTGCGGAACTAGTTGACGTTTTATTGGTACCATTTTCGGGCACATGACATTTTTTGATCGCTTTCTATTATTATTTTTTGGCAGGCAGAATGAACAAAAACCAGCAATTCATGAATTTCTTTTGGGTGGGGTGTTATTACCGTTCTATGTGTGGTAAGATTGATAAGGCAGTTTTATTTTTTAGGTTAGGACGATTACAGTAATATATCATTTTTTTTATGTTTTGGCACTTTTATACAATAAAAATTATTTTATATAAAAATAATTATTTTTGCTTAGCTTTATTCTGAGAGCTATAAATTTTTTATTTTTCTGGTAATGGAGCTGTATGGGAGCTTGTTTTTTACAGGATAAGATGACATTTTCAGCGGTACCATGTTTATTTATATTCGTCTTTTTGATCGTGTGTTATTCCACTTTCCGTTCGGTGGTATGATGATAAAGCATTGTTTTTTGCCTTTTTTATGGTGTTCACTAAAGGGGTTAACTAGTAAAACAGTTTTATAGGTCGGGTCATGACGGATGCGACAATACCAAAATTGTGTATTTTTATTGTTTAGATTTTTTTTCATTCAAATATTTATTTAGTGATAGAATATATTGATTTTCTTAATATGATTTTTATTTTTTTTAATATTTTTACAATTATTTAAAACTTTTTTTTACCTTTATCTAACTTTTTTACTTTATCCCACTATGGGACAATTATTTTTTGCAGGCTGATCTCTTCTATAGCATGCAGATGAAGCAGCATCTGCATACCATAGAAGCTGTCAGTGCTGCACTGACAGAGAGAGACTTGCTGATCATGAACTGCGCATGATCAGCAAGTTTGCTAGGTCTGGTGTCATCATGACGACATCGAGTCACCCTGGTAGCGATCGGGACCCAGCATCACGCTGCAGGGTCTCCGATCCAAAGGCAGAGGGGCTGTCAACCCTATGCTGGCTTCCGGAATGCTGTGATCGTGTTCGATAGCAGCATTTTGGGGGTTAAAGTGCCTGGAGCGGTCTGATTGCTTGTGCTATTTAGAGCAATATCATAATATTGTTGTATGCAGTAAAAATCAAAATCTCCTTTCATGTTAAGCCACAGGTGGGTTTTAAAGGAGCTCAATAATGACAGGCACAGAGGTCTTCAACAGACCACCAGCTCTCATAGCAGCCCATCGGCTCCCCATTATTGTATCACAGCGGCACCGATGGGAGCATAGAATGCAGTGCCCCAATGATGATATGCTAGTAGAGTTTAGCAATTGCATTTAATAGGTTAACAGTTGCAGCTGGAGCCCCAGTCCACCTGCAGATGGTAAAGGCACATCCTGACTGTGGGTGACAGCTGGCATCTGCTGCATATGGGTTGACAGCTCTATTCCCCTTTACTGACTTGTGCAATACATGTACAGTGGATATTTGTAAAGGGTTAAACTTAATCTGTTAAGTTGAATCTCTTGTGAGTATATACTGAACTTGAACATAAGTTTTCCCGTGTCAATCCATGGCAGAAGAGAACTTCCAGTAAGTTTTAAGTGAAGGCACTACATAAGGCGTGCTACATAAGGATAAAAATAGTCCTGTTATGTTTTAGTAGCTGAAGAGAGCAGGCAAAACGGCAATACACCAGAGAGGTTGGAATCTACTGGATTGCAGTACCCTGACTAACCACCACAACTAAAGGCAGCCATGGAGCGTTCGTACGTTGGTCCTAGACGCCTCGTCACAGCCTGAGAGGCTAACTACACCTAAAGATAGAAAGAGGAAAGCTATCTGCCCCGGAGCAGATCCCCAAAGAACATAGGAAGCCCCCAAACGTGTAATGGCGGTTAGACAAGAGGAAATACAGACACAGACAGAAAATAGTATGAGCAAACGCTGGGGCCCAATCTGCCTGGACAGAAAAGGATAGGAAGGATACTTACTGCAATAAAAAAAAAACCCTAAAAAAAAAGCCAACGCTACTAATTGCAAAAACACCTGAGATCACACGACCTCTACCACCTAACTTAGTTCTCTGGTGTAACAAAACTAAGCCGCAGCCACAGAAAAACTGGAAAAGGCAAATGAACAAACAACAGTGGCTCCAGAGAAACCGAGAGGCGCCCAAGCTCCCCGAGGAGGGGAACCTGGCCAACCTCACAGAAATGCAGAGAAATATGCAAATGGCAAGCACAAAAACAAAAAACAGAAAAATATCTTATCTGAGAGCAGGAGAAGAGGCAAGACTCAGCAAGCTTCCAAGTCAACCAGGAAACAACGTTGAGACAAGAACAATTGATCACTGGCAACCATGATGGGGGGAAACCTCCCTTATATCCAGCCAGTCCATGATTCCTGATTGCCAATCCTCATTGAATGGTTCAGTACCGTTTGTAACCACCAGAGGGAGCTTCTGCTCAGAATTCATTTCTAAAACATTCATAACATAGTCCATTATAATAAAAATAGGCTGTACATACATAATAATATTTTTTTCTGTTGAATTACAAATTATTACAATTAAATGATAATTTGTGTTTGAAAGTGGTTCTCTTAAGTATAACAAGTGTAATGATGTAATTATTAATTTTATTCTTTTTTATATTAAAAAATAAACAAAATACTTTGAGGTACTGTATATATTTAACCTGAGAAAGGTACAATAAATTCAAAACCTAATACTAAAGGGGCATACTGTTGCATTCCCTGATTACACTGCCAAACATGTGATGTGCATGTTTTAATCACCTCTAATCAGGCTAGGATTAAATAATAATAGGTCGACATTCTGGACTGTTTTCCTTGGTTTTCCAGTTTGCCTTGAACTGATTCGTAATTTAACAGCCAGTTTGATGAACCCTGGAGCCGCCGGATCCAATTCAGTTCTTCTTTACTAGTTTCAATTGTGTCTACGACTAAAAGATGCAGATGCAGTTGAAGACAACTGCAGGCCAGTGCTGCTGGGACAGAAGAGCCCTGATCAGCTCTCTGCTCTCAATTTATGCAATTGTATAATATAATCAAGCTATCATGGTGTTGACATTATATACCAGGGGCCTGGATCACAGACGCAGCATAGACAGTGGCCAAGGTGTGAGTTACTTTTTGAAGCAATGGACAGTAGGCAGCAGCCTGAAGTATGGACAATGAACAGAGTGGACGAAGGAAGTATGAGTAAGGAATTGCATAGAGGGAACAAAGTGGAGAAGAGGTGATAGTCTTGGGTTTAATGAAATTTTGAAGTCCATAAGAACGGAGAACGTAGATGCCATAGTTCCTAAGGGAGGATGGTATAGTGGTTATGTTTTATAGGGTAACACTATGCGGAGGTCATAGCTTATCAGGGGGATATTGTGGCAGTTAGATTTCATAAAGGAGAATGGTGTGATGGTCATAATTCATAAGATGGGATGATGTTTAGGGCATAGTTCATAGAATGGGATATTGTGGAGGAAATATTTTATTGAAAAGGATATTGTGAGGGTCATGAATCATAAGGACAGTATTTGTGATAATATTTTTTGGAGGGGCAAAGAAATTTATTAGGGGCATAATGTAGTGTTTATACAAACAAGACATCAATTCAACTGTACCTTGTTATAATTATTTGTGAAATTGGTTGCATCTTATCAGTACTGTGGTTCATGTATGGCCTGCAGTCTGATGATGGCAGGTAACAAAAACTTCCTGTAAGCTGTAAATTAATTTTCTTGACATTGCAATTGATTACTTTGCTAAGGTTGGTGTAATATTCCTGTACTTATGGTGAATCTGTTGCTGGATTCTTGTACTGATAATAGATCTTGTGTTGTTTTCCTATAACAATAATGCATCTGGTACTGTATTCCTGTATTAATGGATGTTCCAGTAATATAGTCATGTATCTGTGTTAGTTCTGGTGATGTATTCATGCATTGATTGTGATTCTAGGAAAGTATTTATGTACTAATGTTAGTTCTAGTGATATATTCATATACTTACTGATGGTAGTTTCAGCAATGTATTCATGTACTGATGATGGTTCTGGAAATATACATGTACATATGGTGGTTTTGGTGCTGTATTTTTGAATTGATGATTATTTCAGGCATGTATTCATAAACTGATGCTAGTCATGGTGATGTGTTCATGTACTAGATGTGTGGTGAGCACTTTGAACCCCCAATTGCTTCACAGAAGTTTATAATGTAGAGCTGTAAAAATAAAAAAGCATATTTTTTTCCACAAAAATGATATTTTCGCACCCAATATTTTATTTTCACAAGGGTAACAGGAGAAATTGGACCCCAAAAGTTGTTGTGCAATTTGTTCTGAGTATGCTGATAACCCATATGTGGGGTACCTATAGTTTACCCGACATATGGTTATAGTGTATGGTAAATAAAGACACAGCCAGAATAAAGTTCATTATTTGAAAAAAATGACACAGACGTCTTTATTATTCTTAATTAAACCATAAATACAACCACGCCTAATTCCTGCAAAGCTCTCGATCTCCTGTAATAAAAGTAAAATAATAAACCAAAAATATACCATACCTGTCCGTCGTTCTGTCCCACGCAGTAATCCATGTCTTTGGGATAAACAGTTTTCAACCTGGATGGTGCTAAGATGCTACTGTCCTGGCTAAAATCCACTGGTGGATGAGCTACTGGGAACGCAGAGTTCAGTTCTCAGCCGGGCTGAGCTGCGATGAGATCCGGTGAGATCCCCGCTAGCACAGTGAGCGCTAACGGCTCATGGTGATAGCGGGTATCTCACTGAAGTCACCGCTGCTCAGCCCGGCTGGGAACGGAGCTCAGTGACCGGAGGCTACCTCTATGACATCACCCCCGGTCACTGACACTGATGTACATATGGTGTTTTGGTGCTGTATTTATGAATTGATGATTATTTTCAGAGATGTACTGTATAAATAAATTGATGCTAGTCCTGGTGATGTGTTCATGTACTGATGGTAGTTTCAGTGATGTATTCATATACTTATGATGGTTCTGGCAATGTATTAATGTATTGATGTTTGTTCTGGTGCTGTATAAATGTACTGATGATGGTTAAGATTCTGTACAAATGTAGCAATCCTTAACTTGTGGGCATCTCATATGTGTGTAAACTTTGTAATCTTCTGACATATTTGTAGGACACCCCACTACATTATCCACAATCAAACATGTATCACTGTCCATTATCTATAGAGTGCTTTCAGTGGGAGAAGCAAAATAGGAATCTTGTGGGTATGATACCTTTTAATGGCTAACAAAATATAGTTTAAGATATTAGAGGGCGAGCTTTCGAGACTGCTTAAGTCTCTTCATCAGGCTGGTGTAACAAAATATTTGAAGAAACACAATTATATACAGTGAAAAGCACAGGGATGGTGTGATGCATGACATTTAAATAAACAAACACTGAAATAAACAAACACTGAGCTTAAGGCTGGGTCTCACATAACGATACACCAGCGATCCCGACAACGATATGCACTTGTCAGGATCGCTGGTGTATCGCTACATGATCGCTGCTGAGCTGCCAAACAGGCAGCTCAGGCAGCGATCTGGGACAGCGGCACTGCGGGTAACATCGCTTAGTTACCCGCAGTGTACCTTGGATACCAGCGCCCTGATGCAGGGAGCTGGTATCCAAGGTACACAGCGGGTTTCCAAGCGCTGCGCGGTGCCTGGAAACCCGCTGTGTACCTTGGATACCAGCTCCCTGCATCAGGGCACTGGTATCCAAGGTACACAGCGGGTTTCTAGGCACAGCCCCGCGCCTGGAAACCCGCTGTGTACCTTGGTTACCAGCGGATCGCTGGTCTCCCGCCGTCACACGCAGCGATGCGTGCCTGTCAGCGGGAAACCAGCGATCAAAAAAAGGTCCTGACATTTCAGCGACGATCAGCGATACCCGGCAGGGGGGCTGATCGTCGCTGAATGTCACACACAGCGATATCGCTGGTGAGCTCGCTGCTGCGTCACAAAACTAGTGACTCAGCAGGGATCTCGGTAGCGATATCGCTATGTGAGACGGGCCCTTTAAAGAGAGAATCCTTAATTAGGTAAGATTAGATAAGTGGTGTGAAAGTTTTATGGACCCCATATGCATGTGAGATCAAAGGACTGGTGGTGTCTCCATTGTTTTTGGAGGAAATTGCTCAGATTTGGTAATGGGCCATGAATCCTCCTGACAGACTGAGTCCTGTGTGAACAGAATCAAAGATGTTAATGAATTTGCTTTCCCAAACTCTGCGATGTTTTTGCGATTGGAAATTGCCTTTCAAAATGACAATTTTCATATTGTCTATGTTGTGTCCTGGACCACAGAAATGTTTAGCCACTGGTAGATGGTTTTTTTTTGTTTGTAATCGTATGACGATGAGACCTCATCCTTGCTCTCAGTCTCTGTCCTGTTTCTCCAACATAGAGGTCAGCCACAGGACATATATTGCATAGAATTAAATATACCACATTAGAGGAGGAACATGTGAATGTTCCGGGGATCTTATAGTTTTGCTGTGTGCTGGGGACTTGGATCTTGTCGTTGGTCTCTATATGACTGCAAGTTTTGCATCTTCTCCCATTGCAAGGATAGGTCCCTCTTGGTGAATCTGAGGGCATTGAACTTCGGATCATGATGTTTCTTAAATTTGGAGGTTGCCTGTAACACAGCAAGGGGGGGTTTTTTTGTATAATATTTTTAACTGGTCATCCTTGTGTAGTATATGGTGAAGTTTTTTAGCCGTTTTTCTCAGTATTTCAAGCTGTGGGTTGTACAGTTAGGTCCATAAATATTTGGACAGAGACAACATTTATCTAATTTTGGTTCTAGATATTACCACAATGAATTTTAAACAAAACAATTCAGATGCAGTTGAAGTTCAGACTTTCAGCTTTCACTTGAGGGTATCCACAATAAAATTGGATGAAGGGTTTAGGAGTTTCAGCTCCTTAACATGTGCCACCCTGTTTTTAAAGGGACCAAAAGTAATTGGACAATTGACTCCAAGGCTATTTCATGGACAGGTGTGGGCAATCCCTTCATTATATCATTCTCAATTAAGCAGATAAAAGGGCTGGAGTTGATTTGAGGTGTGGTGTTTGCATTTGGAAGGTTTTGCTGTGAAGGAAACATGCGGTCAGAGGAGCTCTCCATGCAGGTGAAACAAGCCATCCTTAAGCTGCAAAAAGAAGAAAAAACCCATCTGAGAAATTGCTACAACATTAGGAGTGGCAAAATCTACAGTTTGGTACATCCTGAGAAAGAAAGAAAGCACTGGTGAACTCATCAATGCAAAAAGACCTGGGAGCCCACAGAAGACAACAGTGGTGGATGATCGCAGAATACTCTCCATGGTGAAGAGAAACCCCTTCACAACAGCCAACCAAGTGAAAAACACTCTCCAGGAGGTAGGCGTATCAATATCCAAATCTACCATAAAGAGAAGACTGCATGAAAGTAAATACAGAGGGTTCACTGCACGGTGCAAGCCACTCATAAGCATCAAGAATAAAAAGGCTAGGCTGGACTTTGCTAAAAAACATCTAAAAAAGCCAGCACAGTTCTGGAAGAACATTCTTTGGACAGATGAAACCAAGATCAACCTCTACCAGAATGATGGAAAGAGAAAAGTATGGCGAAGGTGTGGTACAGCTCATGATCCAAAGCATACCACATCATCTGTAAAACACGGTGGAGGCAGTGTGATGGCTTGGGCATGCATGGCTGCCAGTGGCACTGGGTCACTAGTGTTTATTGATGATGTGACACAGGACAGAAGCAACTGAATGAATTCGGAGGTATTCAGAGCCATACTGTGTGCTCAGATCCAGCCAAATGCAGCCAAACTGATTGGTCGTCGTTTCATACTACAGATGGACAATGACCCAAAACATAAAGCCAAAGCAACCCAGGAGTTTATTAAAGCAAAGAAGTGAAATATTCTTGAATGGCCAAGTCAGTCATCTGATCTCAACCCAATTGAAAATGCATTTCACTTGTTAAAGACTAAACTTCAGACAGAAAGGCCCACAAACCAACAGCAACTGAAAACCACCACAGTGAAGGCCTGGCAGAGCATCAAAAAGGAGGAAACACAGTGTCTGGTGATGTCCATGAGTTCAAGACTTCAGGCAGTCATTGCCAACAAAAGGTTTTCAACCAAATACAAGAAATGAACATTTTATTTACAATTATTTCATCTGTCCAATTACTTTTGGCCCCTTTAAAAACAGGGTGGCAAATGTTAAGGAGCTGAAACTCCTAAACCCTTCATCCAATTTTAATGTGGAGACCCTCAAATGAAAGCTGAAAGTCTGAACTTCAACTGCATCTGAATTGTTTTGTTTCAAATTCATTGTGGTAATGTCTAGAACCAAAATTAGATAAATGTTGTCTCTGTCCAAATATTTATGGACCTAACTGTAGGTCACTACCAGAGGTACACGGTGATTTTCCTCTCTTTTCCTGTATTGAAGTAATTGACTTCATGATTCATGGCCCATTACTAGTGTTGAGCGATACTGCTCGATATCTAAAAATATCGGATCGGAATGGTATCGCCGATATCACTAAATATCGTCGATATCCGATTCCGATACCGGAAGTCCAATGTAAGTCTATGGGAACCAAATATCGACATTAAAAAAAAACATTCTTGCCTTGTTGGTTAATTGTACATGAAGGAAAACAACAAAGACTAATGTAGAATGTATTGGGGGAGGTTGAGGAGACAATAAAGGCATACATGTTTAACCCAATGCATTGGAATAGCATTAATATATATTTTTTTGGAAATACGTTTGGATTGACTAACAAATTGACAATGTTGTTAACCTTTTTTCTTATTTTGGCAAATATGTATGTTTCACACTTCCATGTCTTCTCACCTTTTTAACTTTTGCCAGTGCCACACTTTCTCCTTCTAATCTTCAGCCAAGCATCATTTTTCTCATCAAATTATTCTTATCTTCTCAACCTTCTTATCTTCTTCTTAAACTTCTTGCCATTCATGTTTTTGTTACATTACTCATATTTTATTATTAAACTAATTAATCTTCTTCATATTCAAATTCTTCATTCTTCTTCCAAATCTTCTTACATCATATCTTATTTGTGACAGAGATTCCCTGTACTTGTAATCTGTAAAGTATGATTGTTCATCCTCGTTCTTGCTGTCACAAAAGATTTAAATTACAAGTATTTGCGTGTTCAGTTTAGCTGCGCATCAGGCATTTTCCAGGGCACCACGAGGAGGAACGGACTCACCCCCATACACTGCTTAGTCTTCTTCTGCTTAGAATTTAGAGCATATATTTTGCTCTTCATTTTGGTCTTATACTTCATGTTCTGCTTTTTGATCTTCTGCTTATTGTTCTTCTGTCTCCTGTTCTGTATCTTGTAGTTTGTCTTAACCTTCTTTGTCCTGTTGGTGATCTTCTTCTGGGTAATCTTTTATTTTTTCTTTGTGATGGTGTTCAGGCTGGTTGGCTTCATGCTCGTCGTCCTTGTTGTCGTCATCTTCTTCTGGGTGGTCTTTAAGGTCGTCTAATTTCCGAGAAACAGCTGACGTTACTGGAATCCTGACGGGTATCAGTTGGAGCAAGAGACAATGGAAGTAACGAGGACCAGCTGACTGTGCTGGAACCCGGACGGGTAGCAGAAGGAAAAGAGGCAATGTCACAACCGAGTACCAGCTGACGTTACTGTGACACGGTTACTAAGCAGGAGGTACCTGTGCTCCAAAGCACTACCAAGGACCAGCAGACGTTGGTGGAACTCGGATACGGAGATGGAGGCACCTAGGCCAAAGGCACTGGGGAGAACTTGTTGACGGTACTGGACCCCGGACGGGTAGCAGAAGGAAAAGAGGCAATGTCACAACCGAGTACCAGCTGACGTTACTGTGACACGGTTACTAAGCAGGAGGTACCTGTGCTCCAAAGCACTACCAAGGACCAGCAAACGTTGGTGGAACTCGGATATGGAGATGGAGGCACCTAGGCCAAAGGCACTGGGGAGAAACAGTTGACGGTACTGGCCCCGGACGGGTAGCAGAAGGAAAAGAGGCAATGTCACAACCGAGTACCAGCTGAGTTACTGTGACACGGTTACTAAGCAGGAGGTACCTGTGCTCCAAAGCACTACCAAGGACCAGCAGACGTTGGTGGAACTCGGATATGGAGATGGAGGCACCTAGGCCAAAGGCACTGGGGAGAAACAGTTGACGGTACTGGCCCCGGACGGGTAGCAGAAGGAAAAGAGGCAATGTCACAACCGAGTACCAGCTGACGTTACTGTGACACGGTTACTAAGCAGGAGGTACCTGTGCTCCAAAGCACTACCAAGGACCAGCAGACGTTGGTGGAACTCGGATATGGAGATGGAGGCACCTAGGCCAAAGGCACTGGGGAGAAACAGTTGACGGTACTGGCCCCGGACGGGTAGCAGAAGGAAAAGAGGCAATGTCACAACCGAGTACCAGCTGACGTTACTGTGACACGGTTACTAAGCAGGAGGTACCTGTGCTCCAAAGCACTACCAAGGACCAGCAGACGTTGGTGGAACTCGGATACGGAGATGGAGGCACCTAGGCCAAAGGCACTGGGGAGAACAGTTGACGGTACTGGACCCCGGACGGGTAGCAGAAGGAAAAGAGGCAATGTCACAACCGAGTACCAGCTGACGTTACTGTGACACGGTTACTAAGCAGGAGGTACCTGTGCTCCAAAGCACTACCAAGGACCAGCAGACGTTGGTGGAACTCGGATACGGAGATGGAGGCACCTAGGCCAAAGGCACTGGGGAGAGCCAGTTGACGGTACTGGACCCCGGACGGGTAGCAGAAGGAAAAGAGGCAATGTCACAACCGAGTACCAGCTGACGTTACTGTGACACGGTTACTAAGCAGGAGGTACCTGTGCTCCAAAGCACTACCAAGGACCAGCAGACGTTGGTGGAACTCGGATACGGAGATGGAGGCACCTAGGCCAAAGGCACTGGGGAGAACCAGTTGACGGTACTGGACCCCGGACGGGTAGCAGAAGGAAAAGAGGCAATGTCACAACCGAGTACCAGCTGACGTTACTGTGACACGGTTACTAAGCAGGAGGTACCTGTGCTCCAAAGCACTACCAAGGACCAGCAGACGTTGGTGGAACTCGGATACGGAGATGGAGGCACCTAGGCCAAAGGCACTGGGGAGAACCAGTTGACGGTACTGGACCACGGACGGGTAGCCGAAGGAAAAGAGGCAATGTCACAACCGAGTACCAGCTGACGTTACTGTGACACAGTTACTAAGCAGGAGGTACCTGTGCTCCAAAGCACTACCAAGGACCAGCAGACGTTGGTGGAACTCGGATACGGAGATGGAGGCACCTAGGCCAAAGGCACTGGGGAGAACCAGTTGACGGTACTGGACCCCGGACGGGTAGCAGAAGGAAAAGAGGCAATGTCACAACCGAGTACCAGCTGACGTTACTGTGACACGGTTACTAAGCAGGAGGTACCTGTGCTCCAAAGCACTACCAAGGACCAGCAGACGTTGGTGGAACTCGGATACGGAGATGGAGGCACCTAGGCCAAAGGCACTGGGGAGAACCAGTTGACGGTACTGGACCCCGGACGGGTAGCAGAAGGAAAAGAGGCAATGTCACAACCGAGTACCAGCTGACGTTACTGTGACACGGTTACTAAGCAGGAGGTACCTGTGCTCCAAAGCACTACCAAGGACCAGCAGACGTTGGTGGAATTCAGATACGGAGATGGAGGCACCTAGGCCAAAGGCACTGGGGAGAACCAGTTGACGGTACTGGACCCCGGACGGGTAGCAGAAGGAAAAGAGGCAATGTCACAACCGAGTACCAGCTGACGTTACTGTGACACGGTTACTAAGCAGGAGGTACCTGTGCTCCAAAGCACTACCAAGGACCAGCAGACGTTGGTGGAACTCGGATATGGAGATGGAGGCACCTAGGCCAAAGGCACTGGGGAGAACCAGTTGACGGTACTGGACCCCGGACGGGTAGCAGAAGGAAAAGAGGCAATGTCACAACCGAGTACCAGCTGACGTTACTGTGACACGGTTACTAAGCAGGAGGTACCTGTGCTCCAAAGCACTACCAAGGACCAGCAGACGTTGGTGGAACTCGGATACGGAGATGGAGGCACCTAGGCCAAAGGCACTGGGGAGAACCAGTTGACGGTACTGGACCCCGGACGGGTAGCAGAAGGAAAAGAGGCAATGTCACAACCGAGTACCAGCTGACGTTACTGTGACACGGTTACTAAGCAGGAGGTACCTGTGCTCCAAAGCACTACCAAGGACCAGCAGACGTTGGTGGAACTCGGATAGGAGATGGAGGCACCTAGGCCAAAGGCACTGGGGAGAACCAGTTGACGGTACTGGACCCCGGACGGGTAGAAGAACGCACCCATGAAAATGTAAGTTGACAGGACGCAAGCCGTCCGCAGTTACCGAATCACACAGTCCTACAGTGGGTGCTTGTCCTATTGTCACAATGGAAACCGCCTTTATTTACATATCCCACAGCACACATAGGAATCACCTAAACTGCAGGCATCCATAGAGTCGGCTAACCCGAATGCAACACGACAGCACAACTTATTGGAGGATAATTGACGTTCACACTGCCAGGAAACAGCTGTCGTGCTGTAACCAGGCTGGCCAGGAGTCAGTACCCCTGCCAATTACTTACGAGCAACAAATGGTGGTGTTGTAGCCCAGGGAGTAGAGTTCAGGTGGTAGAAAGATGAACATAACAGGAGACATGGAAAACGTTGCCAAACAGTTATTTAATCTGAAAACGGACAGGCAAATTCAGGTGAGATCCATACCTTGTTCATTTTCAGAAAAGTAAGCCGGTCTACATTCTCTGAGGATAGTCGCATGCGACGGTCTGTTACTACACCACCTGCAGCACTAAAGACACGCTCAGATAATACACTGGCAGCAGGGCAAGCCAGCACCTCCAATGCATACTGGCTAAGCTCTGGCCATGTATCCAACTTAGAGACCCAAAATTTGAAAGGGGAAGAGGCATCTGGAGTACACTTAGAGGGAAAGCCAAGTAGTCTGTCAGCATCTTACGGAAACGTTTCTTCCTGGTGACTGGAGCCGTCTCGGATGGTGTAGACCTTGCTGGCGCTGTCACAAAACTTTGCCACATTTGTAACATACAGCTCTTGCCCTGTGCAGAGGCGCTGCTTCTGCTCCCTCTTGTTGTAGAGGTGTCTACACTGCCTCGACGCACAGAGCTGCTTTGTAAAGCAGTAGCAGCAGCAGCAGCTCTCTCGGCTGGAATGTACAACAGTATGGATTGCACCAGTGTGTCTTGGTACTCCTGCATTTTACGGTCCCGGTTCACCGGTGTGATGAGGGTTTGTAAGTTGTCCCGGTAGCGAGGGTCTAGGAGGGTGTACACCCAATAATCTGACGTGGTGAGAATGTGGGCGATGCGGCGGTCGTTTCTCAGGCACTGAAGCATGAAATCAACCATGTGCTGCAGACTCCCAACTGGCCAACAAAGGCTGTCCTCTGGAAGAGGCGTCATCTCTGCCTCCTCTGTATCACCCCACCCTCGCTCTACATACTGACTAGAGCGTTGTGTACCTCCTCTGTAGGGATTTCTTCCTCCTCCATTGACTCCTCCTCCTCCTCATCCTCCTCACAAAGTGAGCCCTGCCCAGCCCTTTGTGAGGAACCACGTTGCGCTGACTGTCCTGAAGGTAATTGAATTTGTGACTCCTCATCCTCCACCTCTTCCAAAACCTCTTCCTTTAGTGCTTTCAGTGATTTCTGAAGCAGGCAGATAAGGGGGACAGTCATGCTGACTAGTGCATCATCTGCACTCGCCATCCGCGTTGAGACATCAAACGCACGCAAAACGTCGCAGATGTCCTTCATAGAGGCCCACTCAGTAGTGGTGAAGTGTGAACGGCGCAAATTGCGAGTTGATTGCGCCTGTTGCAGCTGATACTCCATTACTGCTGGCTGCTGCTCACACAACCGCTCCAACATATGTAACGTGGAATTCCACCTGGTGGGTACGTCACATATAATGCGATGTTCAGGAAGGCGAAATCTGACTTGCAGAGCTGCAATGCGCGATCTGGCCATGCTGGAACGTCGCAAGTGAGCGCACTCTAGGCGGACCTTGTGCAGCAGTGCATCAAGATCCGGATAGTCCCTCAAAAAACTCTGCACGACCAAGTTGAGCACATGTGCCAGACATGGTATGTGAGTGAGGTTGCCAAGGCCCAGAGCTGCCACCAGATTTCGGCCATTGTCACACACTACCAAGCCTGGCTGGAGATTAGCTGACAAAAACCACACGTCGCTCTCCTGCTTGATGGCATCCCAGAGCTCCTGCGCTGTGTGGCTTCGATTCCCCATGGAAATTAATTTCAGGACGGCCTGTTGACGTTTGGCCACGGCTGTGCTCATATCGGTCGCAACAGGTAAGCGTTCACGGGTCCATGTGGAGGTATACCGTGACGGCTCGTGCAGCGATGATTCTGAGGAACTGGAGTAGGAGGAAGAATCAATGTGTACAGACTGGATTCCTGCAATCCTTGGAGTTGGCAGAACACGTACAGCGCCACTGGCAAGATCTGTACCCGGCTCCACAACATTGACCCAATGGGCAGTGAGGGAAAGGTATCGTCCCTGGCCATGGGTACTGGTCCAAGCATCGGTGGTCAGGTGGACCCTGCTACTGACGGCGTTTAGTAGCGCATGTTTAATGTTTCCCTCGACATGTTTTTGCAGAGCAGGGACAGCTTGCCTGCTGAAATAAAATCGGCTTGGCACATTATATTGTGGGACTGCCAATGCCATAAAGTTCCTGAAACTGTCAGTCTCCACCAGCCTAAATGACAGCATTTCAAGGGACAGGAGTTTTGCAATGCCAGCATTCAGAGCCTGTGCTCGTGGATGGTTTGCCGAGTATGGCCGTCTTTTATCCCATGCCTGTGGTACCGATGGCTGTTTTTTGTTCTGGGAGTGTGACGATGACTGTGAACTTGCTGCTGTGGGTGGAATAACAGTTTGTCTATGGACAACAGTGACCGAGGTTCTTCCATGGAGATCCTGTGAGGAAGCCGAACCAGGTGTGTGTGAGCTGGAGGTAGAGGCTCGAACACGACCTGAAGATGTAGGTGCTGCTGTAGGTTGGCCTACATCTCCAGTGTGTCTTTGTAACTCAGCTACGTGCTTTGTCCGTACATGTTTCCACATATTTGTGGTATTCAGGTTACTGATATTTTTACCTCTTTTAACTTTTTGCTTACACAGCTTGCATTGAACATAGCAAATATCATCTACAAGTCTGTCAAAAAAGGACCACGCAGTGCAAGTCATGGGAGCGCCAATTTTGACATTTCTAAGAGAACTGCTCCCAACAGGTGCCAAACTGGAGGCTACAGGCAAGCGAGTCTGCAGCCTACCTCTCCCTCCTCTTTGTACCGTTGGGACAATCTCTTCATCAGAGCTGCTCCACCACCTTCCTGTTGCTCACGCCATGTTGGGTCTCGGACTTCATCATCTCCACTACCCTCTTCCAACACCTGCTGCTGTTGGATGGTCTGGGCAGCACCATGCTCCACAAAACCTGGCACCTGAGTCTCATCATCATCATAAGATGCGTTCTGCGGTGTGCTGTCCATCGGCACTGGCTCACCGCCTCTTCAGATTGAGAGAGACACAGCTGTTGCGCATCACTGCATACACCCTCTTCTTCAAATTTCAGAATGCTGCTTGCCTGTGCCCGTGTTTGCGAGCCAACAGATTCTGAGAACAGAAGCAGAGACTCAGCTGGCTCCTGTACAGAACTCTCTGACTGCCTGGGCAATTTGACAGGCGGTGAACAGACAGATGGCTGCTCAACAGTGTTGTGTTCCTGAGAGGAGGTGGAAGGAATTGAAGTCGATGCATTGGCTGCCATTCAACCAACAACGGCTTCAATTTGTTCTTCCCGCAGCAGGGGGCACGCCGAGCTCCTACCAAAGTGCGCATAAAGGAACGCTCATGGGTAAAACTGGTGGATGCTGTGTCACTGAGGGCGGCAGCAGCCACAGAATCCCACGTCTCTCCTGCTGAAACTCCACGGCCACGACCACGTGCCTTACTCACTGACTTCTTCATCTTGGTAGATTGATAAAGAAAGTCAGAAAAGTTATAAGGCCTAAGTGTGGTTATTACGCAGAGACTGAAGTGAACACTGAAACACAACTGTTCACAATCTGTGAAAGGCTACTCCTTTGTCTACTTCTATAGTGTTTGCAACCAATGTATTGGATACGGATGGAAGCGCGTCACACTAATAGATTATATTTTAAATGGAATGGAGCAGAACCAATTGGAGATAAATGAAAAGGATGAGGCACTGAGACACGCTCAGCAGAGTACAAGCAGCAGTGCTTGAACAAGTAACTGGAGCGTGATGTGCACTCAAAAAATAAAAAACACAGACTGAAGTGAACACTGAAACACAACTGTTCACAATCTGTGAAAGGCTACTCCTTTGTCTACTTCTATAGTGTTTGCAACCAATGTATTGGATACGGATGGAAGCGCGTCACACTAA
>JARQOD010000005.1:190049612-190065578 GCA_033576555.1 Oophaga sylvatica
GGGGAAAAATTGTGAGCATGGACACAGTGTTAAACAGTTCCTGAACCTTTACTCTGTATTCTGTCATGCTGTGGCTGATAGCCACAGCATGACAGAAAACTGTGCAGCTGCAGCTGTGCTCCAGGCCTCCTACAGCCCGCAGTGCTGCTGCAAATGCAACGTCCCCCCTCCTCCCACCGCCATAGCCAGGAATCGCTTGACTGATCTGGCAAAATGCTAAATGAGTCAAGGTTCTCGCGCCGGGGGCTGGCCAGGAGTGGCTGCGATGCGGCCGCTTTCTGGAATGAAGGCCATGCCCCCTGCAACATCACATGATTCAGCAGACTGCCGCGTCACGTGACGTCGGCTCTTGGCCCGTTCAATGGCTGTGGGTAGGCGGGCTTCTGCGGCGGTGGGCGTTATGCCTAATGACCTGGTTCATCACCAGGTCATTGAAGGTTTCCACTCACCAGATTCACGCGGGGGCAGGGGAGCCCCCGAACGGTGCAGCGGCATTGGGGGACAGATGTCCTGCCGCACATACCTTACTGTCATGCTGTGGCCAGCAGCCATAGCATGACAGAATTAGAAAAAATAAATAAATAAAAAAAAGGTTCCGGTACCCTTTAAACAAAATCTATTTTTTGATGACAGTTCAACTTTACAATGAAATTCCAACCAAAACACTGAGATGTCCATGGTGTATTGGCGATTAAGTAGGATCACTTTCCATGTTACATGCGGTAATGTTTATTTGAAACTATTATTATTATTATTATTATTATTATTTATATAGCGCCATTAATTCCATGGTGCTGTACATGAGAAGGGGTTACATACAAAGTTATAGATATCGTTTACAGTAAACAAATTTACAATGACAGACTGATACAGAGGGGAGAGGACCCTGTCCTTGCGGACTTACATTCTACGGGATAATGGGGAAGAAACAGAAGGTCGGGGGTGCGGCAGCTCTGATGGGGGCAGCAGCTCTGGTGGTGATGAGGCGGAAGCTCGGGTGGTGAGGCGGCAGAATGGTTATTGCAATCTGTAAGCTTTCCTGAAAAGATGGGTTTTCAGGTTCCGTTTGAAGGATCCGAGGGTGGTGGATTATCGGACGTGTTGAGGCATGGCATTCCAGAGGATAGGGGATATTCGGGAGAAATCTTGGAGGCGGTTGTGTGAGGAACGAATAATTGTGGAGGAGAGTAGGAGGTCTTGGGAGGATCGAACAGTATGTGAGGGAAGATATTGGGAGATTAGTTCAGAGATATAGGGAGGGGAAAGGTTGTGGATGGCTTTGTAGGTCAGTGTTAGTAGTTTGAACTGGATTCGTTGGGGAATTGGGAGCCAATGGAGGGATTTGCAGAGGGGAGAGACGGGAGTAGCGAGGAGAGAGATGGATTAGTCGGGCAGCAGAATTGAGGACAGACTGGAGTGGTGCAAGAGAGTTAGCAGGGAGGCCACAGAGGAGGGTGTTGCAGTAGTCAAGGCGGGAGATGATGAGGGCATGTACAATGGTTTTAGTAGACTGAGGACTGAGGAAGGGACAGATTCTGGAAATATTTTTGAGTTGCAGGCGACAGGAGGTGGCAAGGGATTGGACGTGCGGTTTGAAGGACAGGGCAGAGTCGAGAGTTACTCCAAGGCAGCAGATTTCAGGTTTCGGGAGAGAGCATGATGCCATTTACCATAATAGAAAGATCGGGTAGGGAAGATACATGAGATGGAGGAAAGATAATGAGTTCAGTTTTGTCTACGTTGAGTTTTAGGAAGCGAGAGGTGAAAAAGGATTATATGGCTGATAGACATTCTGGACAGCAGAGAGGTGACATCTGGGCCAGAGAGGTAGATCTGAGTGTCGTCCGCATACAGGTGGTACTGGAAGCCATGGGACTTTATGAGTTGTCCTAGGCCAAGAGTATAGTTGGAAAAAAGTAGGGGCCCCAGGACAGAGCCTTGGGGAACTCCAACAGAGAGGGGGCGGGGTTGAGGAGGTAGTATGGGAGTGGGAGACGCTGAATGTGCAGTCAGAAAGGTATGAAGAAATCCAGGATAGGGCAAGGTCTTTGATGCCAAGGGAAGAAAGAATCTGTAGCAGTAGGCAGTGGTCGACTGTGTCAAAGGCAGAGGACAGGTCAAGGAGGTGGAGGATGGAGAACTGTTTGTTAGCTTTGGCTGTGAGTAAGTCATTAGTAATTTTGGTCAGGGCAGTTTCAGTGGAGTGGTGGGGGCGGAAGCCAGATTGCAGGATGTCAAGGAGGGAGTTAGATGAGTGGTGGGAGGAAAGTTGAGCATGGACATGCTGCTCAAGGAGTTTGGAAGCAAACGGGAGCAGTGATATGGGTCGATAGCTGGGAATAGCAGTTGGGTAAAGGTTTGATTTTTTGAGGATGGGTGTTATGGTGGCATGTTTGAAGGCAGAGGGGAAGGTACCAGAAGTTAGGGATAGGTTGAAGAGATGGGTTAGGGCTGGAATGATCATGTTAGTGAGGTTGGGGAGCAGGTGGGAAGGGATGGGATCAAGTGCACAGGTGGTGAGTCGTGATTTGGAAAGGAGATGAGTAAGCTGTCCTTCAGTGATGTTGGAGAGGGAGGTTATTAGGGAGGGGCAGAGGTCTGGTATATGGAGTGGTTGGGGTGGTGGAACAGTAAAGGTTTGCCTTGTTTGGTCGATCTTATTTTTGAAGTAGGTGGCAAAGTCCTCGGCAGAGATGAGGGGAGTTGGAGGTGGCATTGGTGGGCGGAGGAGAGAGTTGAATGTGCTGAACAGTTGTTTTGGGTTGTGGGATAGTGAAGATACAAGGTTTGTGAAATAGGTCTGTTTAGCAGAGGTGAGGGCTGATTTAAAGGCAAGTGTAGCTTGTTTGAAAGTAGTGAAGTCGTCTGGCAGGCGTGTTTTCTTCCAACGCCGCTCCGCGACCCTGGATGATTGTCGAAGTTTTTTGATGAGGTTGTTGTGCCAGGGTTGCCTATTGGTTTGTCGCACTTTAACATGCATGAGAGGAGCGACTGAGTCTATGGCTGATGTGAGGGTGGTATAACCCTAACTAGACATATACCTTTTAATATCTTATTAGTGAGAAGAAAAAAACATACTAGCTTATCCATTTAATTGTTTTCCTATTTTTGTTTTTAGATGCCACGAAAACCCTCTATTGATAGTCAGACATTAAAAAAAACATTAAAATCTTATCCTGGCATTTTCAATGCTAATGGACAGTTAAAGTCAGCCTCTGATCCTATCTGGAGGGAAGTATGTTCTCACCACTCCTTGCAGAAATATAGCTCCTTGATGGAAGAATCAGAAACTTCCTAGGCTATATTTAAACCCAAACAGATACATGACTATGTATTTCAAAATAGGTATGATCTGTAGACGTTCTTACGTATGGAACATAACATCTTGCCTCAATCAAAAGATATAGAAATTAAGGAGTTGTGGCCTGACACAAGCACATCTGATGAAAACTCTTCAGAGGAACACTCTTCAGAAGGTGGCTTTGTGCGCACTCAGGCACAAGAACCAACACTTCTATGGCACGTATTAATCCCTTATGACCAATACTTAGAGATCAAGCCCAAAACAGTGTTCTATAATGAGGGTGACAGCAAAAAGAGGCGCAGGGTGCTCAAAAAACACGCATGGACTTCTATTATAACAGAGGTTCTTTATAAACAGCATGGACTCCCATGTGCCTTCTCCTTTAGGAGGAACAAAGTTCGTATGGGTGAAGACAAAGCAAGAAAGTTCTTAACTGCAAATGGGCATTGCACAGAGTGCAAAGCAGCAGTGTATATTTCTGCAGAAGAGGAACCTAATCTGGGAAACCCTTTAATTCTTCATGTTCGAGCCCCTGACACAAGACCCATACCACACTCCAAAAAAAATCATTTGACAGGTGAGAAGAGAAGGAAACTTGGAGAAGAAATGTTAAAAACTTTACCATCAAATTGGAGACGAGAAACAATTGATTCCGAAATAGCATTTGGAGAAAAGGAACCACCAACCATATCATCACTGAGAATTTGTCAAGATGCTAGGCAAGAAGCTATGGATAGGATGTTTGGTACACCAAAGTGGAAAGATCCAGTTTTATCACTGTCTCAGATGAAGAGTACTCATAAGTAAGCAGGAGATATTCATACTATCTCATATGATGGTTTTTTTGTTCATTATTGGTCAAAGGAACAAATATATATTTTTAAGAAGTATTGTTCAAAGCATTGCTTCCCTCACATTCAAGTAGATGCCACAGGGAGTTTGGTATTAAAAATAAAATGAGAAAATAAATTGTCTGCTCATATTTTTGTATATGAGATTGTTATTAACTTTGAGAATACACAAATGAGTGTATCTCAAATGTTGAGTGAAACTCAAGATCCTCCAACTATAACTTTTTGGCTGGAAAAATGGATAAAGGATGTACAGAAATTGCCTAAAGAATGTGTCTGTGACTTTTCTCATGCATTACTTGGTGCATTGTCACGAGCTCTAAATGACTGTAGCCTTAACACATACTTGAGGACTTGCTTGTTCCTCCTACTTGGCAATAATAGTGAAAAACCGAAATGCTATATACGAGGAGATGTTGCCCACCTGATTAAAACTGTATGTCGGTGGAAGTGCTTTCCAAAAAATGCAAAACTTGTGAGGAAGTTCTATATACGATGTGTTGGACTTCTGGTCAAGTGTGAATCATTTGACATTCTTAAACAGCTTGTTCTCAGTACCTTTATTCTTTGTGTATCTGAGACAACAGGTAACATCAGTGATCGTGGAACATCAATATCAAAGGCATACCTTTGCCATTGCATTGAGACTGGGAATTTGAGAATTATTGATGAGTATATGGAGAATTGTCAGGAGACTGAAATACTCAGTGATGAAAATGAAAAGAACTATAGTGAGCCACTGTCAGGTTGGCTAAATGACATTGTGCAAGAAGCAGAAACTGCAAGTCTAGAACAGGGGGAACAGCCAAACCCTTACTTCTGTCCAGATTTTTCTCATAAACTAGTTCACCTTCTGAAGTATTTTCCTATTTGGACATCTGTGATGCAACCAGTTTTTAAATCACCAAATAAAACAGCCTCTTCTGCATCAGTTGAGGGAGATTTTGTCCTTTTAGAACTCCATTCTTCAGCATATTCAAACTCCAATGCGAGTTGACAAATTTGTTGCATTGCATTTAAGTGCTCTGTGTGGGCGCTCAAAAATAGCAGCTGCTGTACATGTCACAGAAAGTAACAGTTTAGTAACATTGCAAAAGGAAGAGGTTATCGATGAATCTGCCATAGACAAATATGGGCAGCAGGAAAAAAGTAATGAAAAAAAGTGGTTAGTGAACACATAAAGAAACTGACAGACACTCTCCTGCCTCTTCAACAATCTATGAAAGAAAGAAGTGTTTTAGAAAGTAGGAACACAGAACAGAGTATGGTAGAGCTTAGGGAAGAAGAATGTTGGCGGGGTAAAACCAACTCTCAATTGAAAATTGTACATACTCCCATAGCACAAAATGAAGGTGATAAATCGTTGAAGTCCAAAGATTTACTTTCCCCACTGAACATACCTTTCAAGAAGAGACCAACATATTTAACGCCGTATCCAAATATATGTCAAATAATTGATGATCCTTGTTCACGAAAACTTTTAGGTATCCTGCGCAATGGGAATCTCCTGAACACCATTAATATAAATAATAACGTGTATAACAGGGGTGGGGACCCTCAGGCCCCAGGGCCATTTACGGCCCTCGATGACCTTTTATCTGGCCCCCGGGCAGATTGTCAGGACCGCAGTGCTTTGGCAGGGAGCTGTATTTTGATTGCCACCAGCTCATTAATTTCTTCTTGCTCTGTTAGCACTCACACAGTGTTCACTACTGAACACTGAAGGTCATGCAATGAAAGATTACGTCCTGACACCAGTGCCAGAGTCAGGATGTACTTTGTGGGCGGAGTTTGTACGGCCCCCGAAGGATGGTATAAATATCCAAATGGCCCTTGGCAGAAAAGAGATTCCCCGCCCCTGGTGTATAAGGTCAATAATACTTGCCTATTTGACTCTCTGCTGCATAGTTTGTCAACTATGTTTGTTGATTATGACTCATACAGAAACTTCATAACTAACTCAGAAAACCCATTTTTGGGTGTTGTTAAGTATTTTGTTGAATTTGGGGCAAATCCAAACATGTACAGAAAGAGAGCTCAGTTGATACAGGAAGATTACACAAGCCACACACTTCTAGGTGGAATTACCAGTTTGGATGCAGAAGATTACATTGGCCATACAGTAGAATTGTTTTTAAAAGACATCCCCAGTTCAACAGAAATATCTACATGTCAAAATGTCACATGTAAAAACAACAAAGAACGATGCAATATCTTTTGGCCAATCAACACTAATGATGTAAAACATGGTTTTGAGCGTGCTATGCAAATTTCATCTAAGGTCATTAATAAACCATGTACACCCAACTGCAGCCAACGTACTACAATTATCTACAAACCAGGAGCACATCTTGTAATAGAGCCACGTGTTGGTTTACCGAGAAAGCAACGAATCTCTGAATTCCCCACTCAAGTGATCATATCAGATATACAATATACATCAGGAGCCATTATAATGCATGTTCAAGGAAACCATTACATTTCATATTGTAGAAGAAAGGACAGTTGCTGGGAAGTTTACGATGACATGAGCTACTCTGTAAGTACGGTAGACCCAAATAAACTATGTGGAAATGCAGAAGTTGTAATATATGTTAAAATGTAGCTTTTCCTGTTTCCAGGTATAACAAATTAGTAAAGACAACCGCTCTTTAAAGAGTAGCTAAACTTTTAAGCAAGTTTACCTCTATTGTCTCCTCGGGCCTCGTTGTTATGACTTCGCTTAGTCCTGCAGCAGTACAGAGCTCCTGGCCGCTGCATCGCACTCTGTCTCCCCAATGTCCACCAGATATTTCCTCTTGCTGGTGACTACATATGTAGTCACCCAAGATTGCACCAGAACTGATCAGAGCCTTCCTTTCCTTATTGCTAATCAGATTTTACAGGAAAGGAAGCCTCTGATTGGGGCTGATGCCATCTTTGGTGACTACACATGTAGACACTTGCCAGAGAAAATATTGGGTGGATGTCAGGGAGACAGAGCGGGTGTGAATGGCAAGAACCATGGCTGACACCACAGTGTAGGAACACCAAACTAGCTGGACTAAGGTAAGTTATAATGAGGGTGGGGAAGCCAATTGATTTAAACTGGTTTGAAAGTTTATCTATTCTTTAAAACACTTCTTGTAAAGCTAAGGCTGGGGGTCAGGGGGGTTTCATTCAGCTCCTCTGTCAAAAATAAGAGGCTGAATACAACAAAACAAAGACTTTTGCTTCCCCGATAACTTGAATAAGGATACAAGCCTTCTGAACTGCTCGTACTAGAAATGTTAAGGCTGATTTAAGGCTGGGTCTCACATAGCGATACACCAGCGATCCCGACAACGATCAGGATCGCTGGTGTATCGCTACATTATCGCTGCTGAGCTGCCAAACAGGCAGCTCAGGCAGCGATCAGTACAAGCGAAACTGCGGGTAACATCGCTTAGTTACCCGCAGTGTACGTTGGATACCAGCGCCCTGATGCAGGGAGCTGGTAACCAAGGTACACATCGGGTTTCCAGGCGCTGAGCGGTGCCTGGAAACCCACTGTGTACCTTGGTTACCAGCTCCCTGCATCAGGGCACTGGTATCCAAGGTACACAGTGGGTTTCTAGGCACAGCCCCGTGCCAGGAAACCCGCTGTGTACCTTGGTTACCAGCGGATCGCTGGTCTCCCGCCTGTCACACGCAGCGATGCGTGCCTGTCAACGGGAGACCAGCGATCAAAAAAATGTCCTGGCCTTTCAGCGACAATCAGCGATACCCGGCAGGGGGGCTGATCGTCGCTGAATGTCACACACAGCGATATCGCTGGTGAGCTCGCTGCTGCGTCACAAAACTAGTGACTCAGCAGCGATCTCGATAGCGATATCGCTATGTGAGACGGGGGCTTTAAAATATGGGGTAAAAAAAAGGCCTGCATGTAGGAAAAAAAAGGGCTAATATTTTGAGCACTAGTAGTTCAGTAAGTTACTGTCCCCGTTCCAGCAAACAGGGAAGCAAACTATTCTATTTGGTTCTGTCCAGCCTCTCCTTTGGACAGAGAAGCTGAATATAACTATACAATGTCCTTGTGAACTCAGCCTACGCTAAGTGCATTTACAGACCATTTTCATATACTGTAACCGAAACCAAACTAGATTTCAAAATTAGTTATATGTCAAAAGTTATATGTTAATTATTATTGGTATTCTATGAGATTAAACATTTGAATAAATTTATATCTAGTCACATTAGTAATTTTCTGTGTTTTTTGTATATGACAAACACCGATAACTCAGGAACTCCGTCTAGATGTTAAAATGTACATGTTCTATTTATATTACAGGGATTTGCAGTCCTAAACTTTCAGGTTTTCACTGTTAAATATCTATTTCTGTAAGGTATTACTTTTACCTTTGTTTTTCACTGTACTAATAAGTAAAAAAATTTTTTTGATAATTAAATTGATTAAAATGAGACCACATGAGGAGTTTTTGTTTAGTCTATGTACAGGCTTTTTTAACCCCTTGACGACCGTCCATTGACTTTTGCCGACGGGGCTAGCCGGGCCTTATTCCTCCGCCATAGAGTTTTCACATCAGGCAGGGAATGGCAGCCCCAGCTAGCCCCGTCGGCAATCGCGGGATCCCAGCTGTCCTACCATCAGCTGGGATCCCAAACCACAAAAATTAAATATTTTAATATTTATTCCACACGGTAAACGCCATAAAAAATAAAAAAGCCATAATTTCTATTTTTTTCACTGTTTGAGTCACAAAAAAAGGCATAGAACGCGATCAAAAAATTGGATATACCCCAAAATGGTCCGAATAAAAACTACAACTCTTCCCGCAAAAAAGGAGGCATCCCACAGCTATGTAGTCAGACAAATAAAAGCTCTACGGGGCTGCGCATGCGGCGAGACCAAATCCTCTCTCATTATTTAAAAAAATATTTAGACTTGAGAGTCCTTAGTGGTTGATACCTTTTAATGGCTAATTGAAAAGATGGTAACAGTTAGCCATTAAAAGGTATCAACCACTGAGGACTCTCAAGTCTAAATATTTTTCTATCTACTGTCTAACACGGTACGAAGATACACATCTTTCCTATATTTAAAAAAAAACGTTTTACTTTTTAAAAGTAGTAAAAAAAAAAAATTACAAAAATTTGGTATTCGTGTGTCCGACCTGACACGGAGAATAAAGTTATTCTATTGTTTTTACCGCACGGGAAATTAACTAAAAATAAAACTCAAAAAACATTAGCGTAATTAATTTTTTTTTTAATTTTAACTCTCCTAAACAATAAAAGTTATACAAAACATTATATGCACTCCAAAGTGGTGCCAAGGAAAAATACAACTTGCTACGCAATAAACAAGCCCCCAGTACTTTGAAATTCGCCTGTTTTTATATGGATTCTGATAGATACTGTATTCGTTAGATCCGTTTGAGCAGCGGCAACTTCGGCGGGGGCCAGTTGTGGGCAGCATCCGGACTTCATTGGCGAAGTGTCGCGGCGAGGAAGGGGGGCAGTGTGCTGCGATGATTGCGAAGAGGCGGGCCTGTAGGCATCATGGGGGACGAGAATGACTCACTGACCGAACTTTCAGATTGTCCCACTCACTCACCACCTCCTCACTTCACTCTCTCTCTGTTGGTCTCCCCCAAATGGACCCCTCCTCTTCTCCATCTACACCTCAGGAACGATGCTGAAACGGATCTAACGAATAACTTATCAGAATCCATCCAAAAAACGGCAAATTTCAAATTAGGGGGGCTAACCTGTACCTAACCCCCCACCTGACACCCCCAATATCTCGGGAACGAAAGGAGATCTAACGTTAATTTTTGCTGATCAAACCGGATCTAACGAATATCTATCAGAATCCATCCAAAAAATGGCAAATTTCAAATTAGGGGGGCTAACCTGTACCTAATCCCCCACCTGACACCCCCAATATCTCGGGAACGAAAGGAAATCTAACGTTAATTTTTGCTGATCAAACCGGATCTAACGAATATCTATCAGAATCCATCCAAAAAATGGCAAATTTCAAATTAGGGGGACTAACCTATACCTAACCCCCCACCTGACACCCCCAATATCTCGGGAACGAAAGGAAATCTAACGTTAATTTTTGCTGATCAAACCGGATCTAACGAATATCTATCAGAATCCATCCAAAAAACGGCAAATTTCAAATTAGGGGGGCTAACCCCCCACCTGACACCCCACCTGACACCCCCAATATCTCGGGAACGAAAGGAGATCTAACGTTAATTTTTGCTGATCAAACCGGATCTAACGAATATCTATCAGAATCCATCCAAAAAACGGCAAATTTCAAATTAGGGGGCTAACCTGTAACTAACCCCCCACCTGACACCCCCAATATCTCGGGAACGAAAGGAGATCTAACGTTAATTTTTGCTGATCAAACCGGATCTAACGAATATCTATCAGAATCCATCCAAAAAACGGCAAATTTCAAATTTGGGGGGCCAACCCCCCACCTGACACCCCCAATATCTCGGGAACGAAAGGAGATCTAACGTTAGTTTTTGCTGATCAAATCGGATCTAACGAATATCTATCAGAATCCATCCAAAAAACGGCAAATTTCAAAGTTGGGGGGCTAGCTACGGGT
This sequence comes from Oophaga sylvatica, assembly GCA_033576555.1. Lineage (NCBI taxonomy): Eukaryota > Metazoa > Chordata > Amphibia > Anura > Dendrobatidae > Oophaga > Oophaga sylvatica. Next base: position 190,060,384 of record JARQOD010000005.1, read on the forward strand.
TAGCCCCCCCTGGAAAAGATCGTAAATATCTCATTTTGTAGGGGTGATCTAACGTTAGTTTTGGTTGATCAAACCGGATCTAACAAAGATCTAACGAATGTAATCATTTTTTACCCAAATTCTCACTAAGGGGGGCTAACCCGGGGGTAGTGTCTCTATGTGCAGCTTGAGAGCTGTACACCCGGTGATTCCTCTCACCCAGCCTGGATGTGCCTCACCTCTATTGCCTGCAGAGGGTCCCTCAGTGCTAGCTGTGACCGTCCCTGTTGCCTGAACAACTTTATTCTGCTGCACCAGCCGTCCTTTCAAGACTGTGAGTAGTGCCTGGATGTATCCTTCCGCATCTTCAGTAGCACTATGGATAAAAAGTCCCCACCGGTGGTTGCTGCTAATATCTCTGGTGTGCCACATCAGGAAAGGTGCAGGCATCCACCTTAGACCCTGCGGTCCTCACCACACTATTTCAGCAGTGGGATTTCGGCCGCCTTGGCTATATAAACGTCCTGGGAGGTAATGTAGAGAGCCATATCCCTCCGCCTCTACCGTGCTGTTATCCCCTTCACAGAGCAGGCACCTAGTTTATAGCTGTGCCTTACCCCAGAGAGTCCCGGTGAGGTCCTTAAAGCTGGTAATGGTCCTCCAGGCCACTTCTGGCTTCAAAAAAGCCCGCACTGATGCTCCTTTCTCCTCACAAGGAGGCAGGTGATGGGGGATAGTGTCCCTCCACTTCTCCTGCACCACTGTTGTCCACAATTTCAAAGTGCTTTTTCTTCAGTCTCCTTTGGACCAGAATCCCGATTTTAGTCCCAAATTAAGCACCAACGGTTCAGAAAAAGGGTAGGATCTAACGAGGTTATTTTGATGAACCCTATGTCAGCTATTTTTAGTCGCTTTGGGATGTCACTGTGGGAGCTTAGAGCTCTTGCATCCTACATCTCCAGAGCTCACACCACGCCCCATTTTCACTTGTTTTAACCCCTTCGCCCTGTTATGACGGCCTCCACCGAGTATTTCAGGCTGCTTCCTGCGTAGGTAAGTGCATGAATATTGTTAGTGCCTTCTTCATTGCCAGCCCTCATGCTGTCGCTAGCGCTGTGCTATTATCAGGTTCCCGGTTTGCCTTCCTGCGCAATCCCTATTAGTATTTACCCTGCTCTGCTCTTTGTTTTCTAGTGCCTGTCTCCTCTTCGGCTCCTGCCAGTTCCTGGATCCTGCACCTGGATCCTGCTTTGCCTTCCTGATACTGGGTCTACTGTTCCTGACGTAGTATTCCCATCCCTCTCTACCTACCCCACATTCATGTTAGCTCCCAGCCAGTCCTCCTGGCACCTTGTGCCTGCTGTCACCTATTAGGCTTACACTCTTTGTTCCCTAAGAGCTGCCCCTTTGGTGCCGGCTCTTGAGATATTAACCCCTCTGGGCCTGCCCCTGACTCTCCCTGTATAGGGAGTGGCCTCACTAGGCCAGCTCGCTCAGGGGAGCTCTAGTATCCCGACACAGAGGGTCCACTCCAGGTGATGCTTCCATGGTGTGACAAAATAATCAGGCTATGGACCCCGCTGGTGCCTCTGCTGCTGCTCAAAATGAATTGGTATTTTTGCTTGAGAATCAAAGTCGCATTATGTCTTTCATGAACACCATGAAATCTAGTTTTAAAGATGAGCTCGAAGGTCGAGATACCTCAACTTTCCTTGAGGATCTTATCTCTTTTGCTACACTTATTGATCTACGTTTTCAGGAGTGCTCGCGCGAATCTGCTAGAGAGAAGAGACTCCCTCGTCCGTCCTCATTCATCCATAGATCATCCAGTCCACGACCCTCGGTATCTTCCTTGGCTGTTTCACTAGAGCCATTGCAGGTAGACAGGCTCAAAATGGCAGAGCAACGTAGTAAGGAGAAACTAGCACAGGGTCTTTGCTTCTATTGCAGGAGTGCTTCCCACTTGTTCTGCTCCTGACCTGAACATCCGATAAACTCCTCCAACTAGGACAGGTAAGACAGCCCTCCCTAGGTGTTTCTGATTCCTCTCTACCCCTCACCCTGTCCGTTCAATTGATTATGGTCCTAAGCGCTATTCTGAGTAGGCTTATGTGGATTTGGGAGCGGCATGGAAGTTTATTTGGCTTGAGGAAATTACTAAGTATCAGATCTCTGTTAAAATTCTGGAGAATCCTCGTCTAATTGCGTCTGTGGATGGCAATCCTCTGCAGGAGACTATTACTCAGGTAAATGAGGAGGTGGAGTTTCAGGTTGGAGCCCTTCAAGGGAAAAAATAGCTTTCTATGTTCTGACAGGCCTATCTCATCTGTTTCTCCTTGGTCTCCCCTGGCTAAGGGCTCATGAGCCAATCCTCGATTGGCATACTGGTAGTATACTTAGGTGGGGGGTAATCTTGCCAAGAACGGTGTTTGCTGTCGGTACATAATGTAAGTTTGTCTTGGCCATCTTCTGCTCCCGCCGGATTATCCCCTGCCTATTGTTCTTTCGCGGATGTCTTTAACATGAAGGAGGCGGAAATCCTTCCTCCGCATCAACCGTACGACGGCCCAATTGAACTCATTCTGGCGCTACCCCTCCTAGGGGCAGAATCTATCCGCTTTCACCTGCAGAGACCCAAGCTATATCTGAGTACGTCTGGGAGAATCTGGCTCGAGTGTTTATTTGGAAGTCGTCCTCACCTGCTGGTGCGGGATTCTTCTTTGTTAAAAAATAAAGATGTCTCCCTTCGTCCCTGCATAGATTATAGGGGTCTGAATAATATTACAGTCAATAACAAGTATCCCCTGCCACTTATCCCAGAGCTTTTTGACTGGTTTAGGGGAGTATGGTTATTCACCAAACTTGACCTTTGTGGGGTCCATAACCTGGATCGTATTTGCGCCGGTAACGAGTGGAAGACCGCATTCAAATGCGAGATGGACATTATGAATATTTGGTCTTGCCTTTCGGCCTCTGCAATTCCCCCGCAGTATTTCAAAAGTTTGTTAACGACGTCTTTCAGGATCTCCTATATTCCTGCGTTGTGGTGTACCTGGACGACATTGTTGTTTGCTCTCCGGCTCTGCCTTCTCATAGACAGAACGTTTGTCAAGTGTTGCGGGCTAAGAGAGAATCGTCTTTACGCAAAATTCGAGAAACGTATCTTTGAGCACACGTCCTTGACATTCTTTGAGTATATCATCTCGGACTCTGGCATAAGAATGGATCCCGAGAAGGTGTCTGCCATCATCAACTGGCTGCGACCCCTCGGGGTTAAGGCCATCCAACGATTGTTTGGCTTCGCAAACTATTACAGACAATTCATCCCTCATTTTTCTTCATTGTCCAGGCCTATCTTGTCTCTTATCCGTAAAGGAGCTAACCACAATGTTTGGTCTGCGGAGGCTGAAAACTCCTTCCTGACTCTGAAGCAGGCGTTTGCGTCTGCCTCTGCGCTTCACCAACCTGAGGCTAGCAGACCATTTATTCTTGAGTAAACCATGAGCTAGCAGACCATTTATTCCTCCTCCGTGGAAGCCAGAGTTTTCTTCTGGACGGTTAGTCACCTGCAGGTTTTTCTTCAAGGCGTTCTCTTCATCTGAACACAATTACTCCATCGGAGACAGAGAACTTTTAGCTATAATATTGACTTCAGAAGAATGGCATTATCTACTCGAAGGAGCAGTTCATCCTTTTATAATTTTCACCGACCACAAGAATCTGGCTTACATTCAATTTGCTCAAAGACTCAACCTCCGGCAAGCCAGGTGGTCTCTGTTCTTTGCCCATTTCGACTTTGAACTTCACTTCCTGCTGGGCAATAAGAATGTTAAAGCTGATGCGCTGTCAAGGTCCTTCCTGCCAGTTGACGTAGAGGAGAATCCCTCACACATTATTGACCCTTCCAAGATTACCGTGGCTCCTCTAAACATTGCTACCATACCACCGGGTAAGACTTTTGTGCTAGAGAACGACAGGGAGAGAGTGTTGCATTGGGGTCATTCTTCTAAACTTGCCAGTCATGCTGGAACTAAGAAAACCCTCTCTCTTATTTCTTGCCACTATTGGTGGTCCTCTCTCCGTCAAGACGTTAAGGATGTCACAGCGTCTTGTCCATCCTGCACCAAGAACAAGATCCCGAGACAACTACCTTCTGGGTCCCTGCTTCCTCTTCTTGTGCCTTCGGTTTCCTTGGAAGCATATAGCCATGGATTTCATCACGGACCTTCCTCGTTCCTCGAACTTTACAGTTGTTCTGGTGGTCGTGGATCGTTTTTCTAACATGACTAACTTTGTTCCTTTACCTGGTCTACACGGGCAGGTGGAACGAGTGAATCAAGTTCTAATATATTATCTTCGACATTTTTCTAATGCTGACCAGAACAATTGGGCCAGTCTTCTTCCTTCGGCAGAGTTTGCTTACAACAATCATCCTAGCGTGTCTTCTTCCAAGTCCCCTTTTTTCATCGTCTTTGGACAACATCTGGGTATGCCTCTTACTGTTTATCCCATCTCGGGTGTACCGGCAGCCGATCTTCTGTCCGTGGAATTTTCTAAAATTTTGGAGGAGGCTAAGGGGGCGCTTGAAAAGGCTTGTGTCAGGATGAAGCAACATGCAGACAAGAGACGCCTAGACTCCATTCTGTATTGTCCTGGTGACAAGGTCTGGCTCTCCTCCAAATATATCAGACTTAAGAAACCTTCCTATTAATTGAATCCCCGCTACATCGGTCTCTTCAAGGTCCTGGGAAGAGTTAATGACGTCACTTACAAACTAAAGTTATCTGCCTCGCTCCATATTCCCAACACTTTCCATGTATCTATTCTTAAACCCGTGGTACTTAATCACTTTCATTCTTCTCCCGGTCACACTCCTCGACCTATTAGCACCGAGAACGTCTTTGAGGTAAAAATGATACTTGCCATGAAGAAAGTTAGGGGAGAAACGTCTTCTAGATTGATTGGAAGGGGTTTGGTCCAGAGGAGAGGTCGTGGAAACCTCGGGGGAACATCAATGCCCTCATATTTTGGGGAGGTTTATTTCTGGCCTTAAAAAAGAGGTGTGTAAGGGAGTGGATACTGTTAAGCCCTCTGCCCCCTGGAGTACTTACCTGGGCTCCTCTGCCCCTCGGCGTGGCGCTGTTCAGGTCCCGCGGTGCATCTCCCTGGCGCTTCCTGGCCTTTGGAGGACCCGCTGTCTGCACATGCTCTTTAGG
>JARQOD010000005.1:190065678-190113569 GCA_033576555.1 Oophaga sylvatica
GACTTTTCTACTTCTTACAGAACATACCTAAAAATCTCTCCTATAGGTAACAAGAACTCTGATGTCCACGTGGCTCCTAAAGTAATTTTTTCTTGCAGCAGCAAGATAGCTGTCAATCTTAATTTTGTACAATAATCTTATATGTTGTGTAATAAGGTATAAATCAGAATATCAGAAATAAAATGCAAAGAGGATTAAAATAAATATTATATTAAAAAATGTTGCATTTACAAAAAAAAAATCATTGTCCAGGTTTTAGAATGATTTGATTTTTATTTCAGGAGAAAGTGTTCCTGTGACAAAAGTTCTTTACCAAATGTTGATAATGGAATTCCATGGAAATTGCACAGTGGAGAAAATTCTCGAGCGCACATACTGTATTGCGGAACAGAAATTATAAAGACAAACTACCTACTGAGGGTGTTGTTAAAGCTATGGTTTTACAAACAGGTTAGATAACTTTGGTCTGCACAAATATTCTGTTCAGGCATGTTAAATTGACTTATTGCAAAACAAGCCAGTTGCGTCTGCAACTTATGCACATGACTGGTTTCTTGTGCATATACATGTGCTTGCCCAAATTGTGGGGAGATGCCGGGGCTGCCTTTAAGTTTTATGCATAATTTCTAGAATAACCAATATTGTGATTTATTTTTCACACGATCAGTCCATCTTGAATATTGGCCATGTGCACTGGAACACTGACTATAATTGATCCCTATGATCTCGGTGGGTGGTCTATGGCGCACATGGATAGCAAAAGCATTGACTATACACTCCTCTGAATGAACCCTTAAGATGATAGAGACTCTGTAACTGGTTAGTCCGGTTTGTATACTTTTTCATGGCGTGATTCAATGAAGGAAATCACATGTTGCTTTTTTTTCCTCTTTCCCATTCAACTTTGTGTATTTATTCATTTGCATAGGCAGGTAGGACTTCTAGGATTCCTTTCTTCCTGCATTAGAATGAAAGTTCTAAATTGAACAAAGAGATGCCACATTCGGGCTTTTTACTACAGTAAGCAATCTCCACACTGTGGAAAATTCCTGTATGGAAACTGACAGTTTTTAAAATCCGCAGTGTGTTGGTCATATCCATACATAGTAGTCTTCCTTTTAGGTATCTTTCCACTACTATTTTAAGTTTCACCTAATCCCACTGAGCAATCTAAATGCAATACACTAGCAGCATTATTACTTATTTTTTATTATTATAGCACCATTTATTCAATGGCATTTCACATGTCAAAAGGATATACATAATAAAAAACAAGTACAATATTCGGGAGCAAAGCGAGTAACTAACTGGTACAGGAGGGAGAGAGGACCTTGCCTGCAAGGGTTCACAGACTACAAGCGATGATTGGGGATACAGTAGGTGAGTGTAGAGCTAGTTGTGCAGCAGTGTGGTGGAATGAGGGTTACTGCAGGTTCTAGGCTTGTCGGAAGAGGTGGGTTATTGTGTCACATAAGGGAAGAGTTAGATGACAACTCGGATGAGAATTCAAACACAATGCTCGAATGAAACTGAAAGGGAGAAGATACAGATTAGGTATTAGGAAAAATCTTTTCGACAGTGAGGGTTATCAATGAGTGGAACAGGCTGCCATGAGAGGTGTTGAATCCTCCTTCAATGGAACTCTTCAAGCAGAGGCTGGACAGATATCTGTCTGAGATGGTTTAATGAATCCTGCATTTGGGCAGGGGGTTGGACACGATATCGCTGGAGGTCCCTTCCAACTCTACCATTGTTAGGGTTGCGGAATTGCGGAACGCACTGGATAGAGTATTTAATAGAGAGCGTTCGCAACTCTGGGATCACCGTGTAGAGATGGGATACTGCAGCTAATCTGCACAATGGCGAGCTAAGGTAGCAATCCCCTAGTACACACAGGGTTAAACGTCACCCTGTGGAGTAAGCACGGGTCACCTTTTTCTTATTACTTCTCAGACAGGGGAGCACCGGCCAGGGGACCCAACTCGGCACATTTCTGAGTGGTAGCAAAAATAAACACTAACTAAAGCGCACCACGGGATGGCGCAAAACAAGAGCAAAAGCTCAACTGACCGCAGATCGGTACCAAAAGATTTGTGCCAGAGTATGTGGGTTGACTGTGCCCTGTAAACAGCCCGTGCTAACCAGCACACGTGGCCGAGACAGGCGCTAGGTCAAACTGAGTAAAAACCTGCCTCTCTAGGTAACACTAGATGATCATACAAGCCGACAGTGCGTCAGGTTTTTGGCCCAAACACACGTGTGTACACAGAGTGGCAGCATATCCACTCACTCACACATAACACAAATGATCTTAGAGCACTGACGGGCGTGCCAAAGATCCTTTTATAATTTCTGTCAATCAGGCAGGACCTTGCTCACTGGCCAATCAAGAGCCAGACCAGGACCTGAGCATGTGACTGGTGACCACCAATGAGAAGTTGACCCACAAGCATGCTCAGTAGAGCGAAACCTTGACTTAGTTTCAGGAGTGACTACATGCTGCTGAGAATAGACAGTTACTATAGCTGAACCTGAAGAGGCAGCAGTAACCAAGCGTACAGCCCGGTTCAGAGCCAGATGCTGAGACCAACATCTTTGCTCAGTAGCGTTCACTGTGGTCGAGACTGAATGGGAGATCGCAGGAGAAGAAATGAAGAGATGAAATTGCCCTCCTCCCCGGAATCCACACAAACCTCCACCGCATGGGTGGACAGGCCAATGGAGAGTGTTCCCTTAAAAGACAATTTGGAGGAGAACGACGCTGTGTCTAGTGAGCCTCCTCCTATAGCCACTAGATGCAGTTATTTTCCTGACTGCTGAGGACATCTGTTGGCATAATGTCCCGACTGCCAACAGACAAGACAGACCAGGGGTGCATGAGCGGACCGAGAATTAGATCCAACTCAAGAAACCTTTCATGGCCTCTTGAGGCTCTGATGCCTGGACCAGAGATTCCAGAGGCTTGGCAAAGTTAGGAGCTAGCCAAAACCTCTGCCTACACTGGACTCATTCCAACCCTCGCTCGGAGTACCGAGGTCGATGCGAGTGGAGATTGAAATTAGCTCCTCCAGTGTGACCGGAATCGTGGCCAGAGAGTCCTTCACATGGTCAGCCAGTCCCCTCCAAAAGGCAGGGATGAGGATTTTATCTGATCACTCCAGCTCAGATGCAAGAGTCCGGAAATGGACGGCAAAATGGCTGACCATAGAAGAGCCTTGAGTCAATGCCAGCAGCTGGAGCGCAGTATCGTGGGTGACCAGAAGTCCTACAAAGACCTGCTTCAGGTCGCTCAGGAACTCTGCTCTGCACCACTGGATCATTGTGCTCCCACAGCTGCGTAGCCCACTCCAACGCCCTGTCTGACAAGAGTGAGATCATGAACCCACTCTAGCCCACTCTGATGGGAAACGTGCAGCCATCAGCTCTAGATGTATCGCACACTGGTTCACGAATCCCTACAAATCTTACTGTCATCTTCGAACTTATCGGGTAGAGGGAGGCGGGAGAGACGGAACAGAGGTGTCAGTAGACATACGAGTCACAGCTTCAAAGGCTGCCTGAAACGCTACCGCAGTGACATCCACAGCTGAGATCGCATACTCAAGGAGCGGACAACCTACCCTCTAGCTGCTGAATGTACTGCTGTAACTGCTGCTCATTCGCCATTGCTAGCCAGACCCTGGTGCTAAGATACTGTTAGAGTTGCGGAAAGCACTGGATAGAGTATTTAATAGAGAGCGTTCGCAACCCAGTGTCCACCGTGCAGAGATGGGATACTGCAGCTAATCTGTACAATGGCGAACTAAGGTAGCAATCCCTCAGTACACGCGGGGTTAAACATCACCCTGTGGAGTAAGCACGTGTCACTCTGTTCTGATTACTTCTCAGACAGGGGAGCACCTGCCAGGGGATGCAACTCGGTACACTGCTGAGTGGTAGCAAAAATAAACCCTAACTAAAGCGCACACAGGATGGTGAAAAATAAGAGCACAAGCTCAACTGACCGCAGAGCGGTACAAAAGATGTATGCCAGAGCACGTGGGTTGACTGTGCCCTGTAAACAGCACATGTGGCTGAGACAGGCGCTAGGTCAAGCTGAGTGTGAAGGAAACCAGTTCCTCCCACATCAACAATGTGACGTAACTACACAGTCACAGCTCTCTGGTGCCCCCTTTGTCTCTCAGGTCAGTAAGGGAACTGCACCTAGAGCAAATGGCCACCAGGGAGGATGCCCTGTTACCCACTGGGTATTCTAAGATTCGTAATCAGAGTAAAAGCATCAGCCCAAAATTAATTTTATAGTTTAATTGCCTTAAGGGCGCACTAGATAATTACAGAAATATACAGTAAGATATACAACAGAATTACAGTGGATTTGCAGTCAGAGTAAAATATAACAATAATGGTACAAGTCTTAGAGATATTAAGCTGGAGGTCAATTTTACCAGGTTGTAGGTTGCATGTGGATTCCGGGAGCTCTGCAGTCCACAGGTATAAGAATCTTGCTGGACAGTCCCCAAAGCGCGTGCTGCTGCTCCCTTGGCAGATCTGTCCCCTGTTCCTTCTTAGATCATCATTGTCTTGTTCTTCTGTGAGAGAGATTGTCTCTGCCATGGGCTCTCAGTTCTTAAACATGCTGGGTTCCTCGCCCCGGTGTCAGAGGGTGGGCTAATAATCTCCACCATCAGCTCCCTGCAGAATTTATTCCCAATATCTAAGAAAGGGAGTAACTTTCTCCGGGGATGATCGGATCAGGACATGAGAGGTACCAGTGAATGCGGTTTGCTTTGCCTGTCGTGTGGAGAGAAAGGGCCAATCTCCATATCTCAGGTCCCAGAGCCCTCCCTGACTCGGGAGCCGCACTGTCATATGCGCGATTTCCGCAGGGTCACGCGGATATTTTTTATGAGTCTGTACCTCGAAAGGTGTGCTCATAATCCATAATCCTAGGATGGAGTCAGAGTGGCTGGGAGAGACAATGGATGTCTATTTCTGTGTCCAGCTGACAGGTATAATCTAATTGAAGCCCCCAGGCACCTCCAGGCCCCATGCTGGCATGGCTTCTAAAGGTACTGCCACACTAAGCAATCCCGCTAGCGATCTCGTTAGCGTTGCATTACTAATGAGATCGCTAGCGGGATCGTTTCTATATCGCTAAATGCGGCCACATTTAGCGATATAGTTAACGACGCTTATCGCCGTTAGCGATCTTCTTAACGACTTTAGCGGTACAAAAGTACCGCTAAATCGCTAAGAAAAGGTGCCACACAGCGATATAGATACTTACCCAGCGGGAGCGCAGCGATGAAATAGGTCCGGAACGATTCCAGCGACGAGCGAGATCACAGCAGGAAGCTCGTCGCTGGAAGCTGCCGCACTGAACAACATCGCTAACGGGATCGCTAAATAGTGACGTTTTTTAGCGATCTCGTTAGCGATATTGTTTAGTGTGGCATACCCTTTACTCAAGCTTTAAAGTCTTGTTTTGGCCTTATCTCCTTATCATACTAAAAGACCTTGCTATTCAACATTGGAGCACTAAATCCTGTTTTCTTCAATATGCTTACAGGGATGGGGGGGTAGGAGCAGTTAGCTGCCTGTGACTCAGTGAACTCAGACAAAATGGCACCTGGGACAGGCCAAGCTCAAACATGAGGCGAGCATTATGCCCCATATCCAAGATGGCGGCTGTTCCTTCATCACACCGAGTAAAAACCTGCCTCTCTAGTTAACACTAGACAATCATACACACCGACAGTGTGGCAGGTTCTTGGCCCAAACACACGTGCATACACAGAGTGGCAGTGTATCCGCTCACTCACACATAATACAAATGATTTTAGCACACTAATGTGTGAGCCAAAGATCCTTTTATAGCTTTTGTCAATCAGACAGGACGTGCTCACTGGCCAATCCGGAGCCAGACTAGGACGTGAGCACGTGACAGGCGACCACCAATGAAAAGTCGACTCACGAGCATGCTCAGTAGAGCAAAACCTGGACTTAGTCTCAGGAGTGACTGCACTGTGCTAAGAATAGCCAGTTACTGTAGCTGAACCTGGAGAGGCAGCAGTAACCAAGTGTACAGTCCGGCACTGAGCCCGACATCTTTGCTCAGCAGCATTCACAGCGGTCGAGACTGAATTGGAGACCGCAGGAGAAGACAAGGCTTGGGATCCCTCCTGGTGCAGAGGGAAAATCCTGATGCCTAACAAACATTCTATGATTTTATGATTATTTGACTGGCTAGATGCTCTCCCAACCCAAGAGTGACAGTTGCATAGAAATACATGCTGTCACGCTCGGATCCAGAATGCAGACAGCCAGTCTGAGCATTGTGTTGCAATCCTTGCCCGAGTTATACGGCCATCAGAATCTTCCCTTAGGCAATGTTAACAAAAAATTTTATGAATAGGAGTGGGGTTTCTAAAATCCATGTACATGCAGCAGACAGAGACTGATTTAAATGTTTCGAACAAATTTTCAATTAGATATTTCTTCATCAGATTCACCATGTGTGAATTTTCTCTATTCGTTAATAATCATTGGAGTAATATTAGGTGAACCATAGTGTTAATTAACAAGCATTTATCTTCTTTATGGTAAAAATTTTATACAGATTTATCTATTGAAATGTACTATATTTCTAACACACATTCACATTGTTTTAAATCTAGGATTCAACACTGCAAAAGGAGACCTAATACGTTCAATTCTTTACCCAAAACCCATGAATTTTAAACTTCACAGAGAGGTGTTGAATGTCCTCATTGGACTAATATTGCTTTCTTTTATCGGGGTTATTTACACTGTGGTGATTTATTCATTGAGTGGAGTAAGTATTTTTCATAGGATTGCATCCTATCTATCATATACACTTTTATAAAAAATAGTAAGAATCACATAAATCTTTCCAGATTCCATTTCCATTGGCATGAATATCTATTTTGCTTGCCCATTTAATTTTTTTTCAGTAATTACAGTAATTCAGTACATTATGATTATTAATTTACATGATAAATGCACAACGTACAATAAACAATTTACAATTTTCACATATGGCCTTTTGAGTGGTAAGAACTACATATACTTTGATTATATAATTGTGATTTAAAAAATAAACTTTTTTTTTAATTCTCCTCTAGGCATTGAAAAGTTATGAATTTTACTTCATTATTACCTTATTGAGCTTTCTATTCTCCTAAGGACTGTGATGCAGTGTCATTTTAATGCACAGTTCAAGCTCCTTTAGAATTATTTTCACCTGCTGCTCAACAAGATCCACCTATCTAAAGGAAACTTGATGCCTCAGAAAATGCTATATGCCTATATGGAGCAGTATTTTATCAGTATTTGTATGCCAAAACCAGAAGTGTCTCAAAAACATCACTTACATCACCTTTAATTAAACTGTGAGAGGTAGCTATTAGCGATGAGCGAGCATGCTCGGTACTCGCCCGAGTATCGCAGTGCTTGCAATGCTCAACAAGAGCCAAGCATTACCAGGGTTGCTCGGTGGGAGCTTGGGTCCCCGCCCTGCATATATGGCGCTCTTTAGAGCTCCAATCAACATTATCTGCCACGCACTGTAATGCCGCAGCCATGTTGGTTGTTGCATTACAGTTATTGGCTGGCCACAGAGCATCATCAGGTCTATATCAGACCTGGCGCCGCCCTGCTCATCACAGTCAGCTCTGGAATCACCAGTGTAGGGAGAGTTGCTGCAGAGATAGGGACAGAATAGGTGGGGTATCAGTTAGTGTGGGCATACCATTGTTGAATCCACAATTCCAGCTAAACCAACAGTCCTTCTAAGGACTAATTACGGGATATATAGATATCAGTGATAGGTAGGCAGGCAGTGTATGTGTGTATATAGATAACAGTGCCAGGCAGGCAGGCATTGTATGTGGCATGCTTTGCTGCATACAGCAAGAGGGTCCATTCCATTACTGTCTGCTGCCTATTACAGATATTGACCGTATATACATAGCCCCAGGTATCAGTGGCCAGTAATATTTTTTTTTGCATCTGAATCATGATTATTTATTTAAAAGCAATCTAGAGCACACTTTTTTTTCTCCATTTGCTTGTTGGCATTGCAGAATACAGCCAGATTCTTGCCATAGTACAGTGTTAAAATACAGCTATTTTAAATAGGGGTTTGGCTGTCACAGAGATCACATCTGAGTGCACATAAAATTCTGCCATTTTTGTGATACTGTAAAAAATTTTTGGCATGTCTTATACAAGTTCTTGACACAGTTTGCTTTTAAAAATGTTTACTTACAGGGCAGATATTTTACACTGTGTTTTGTCTGCCACACGGATCGCCTATCATTGTGCTAAAAATTGTGCCATTTCAGGGCTCCATTGAATTTATTTTGTTGTGTGTTAGTCAAGTTATTGACACCATTTTGCTGCCAAAAAAACAGGCCAGATTTTTTAAAGTGGGATATCTACATCATAGGCATCCCATATCATTGCGCTCAAAATAGTGCCATTTCAGCCCTCTGTTTAATTTTTTTTGCTGTGTTTTAGCCTACTTACTGACACAATTTTGCTGTAAAAAAATACAGACCAGATAATTTAAGTCTGGTATCTCTGTCACACTCCTCACCTATCTGTGGGCTAAAAAATTGGGGCATTGTTTGGGCTCAATTGAAGTTTTTTTTGCTGTGTCTTGGCCTACTTATTGAAACAAGTTTGGTGTTTAAAATAAAAATACAGGCCAGATATTTGGAAGAAGGGTATCTTCGTCACATGCCTCATCTATCTGTGGGCTAAAAATTGTGCAATTTGAGGGCTCAATTGAATTTTTTTGCTGTGTGTTAGCCTACTTATTGACACAATTTTGCTGTAAAAAAATATACAGGCCAGATATCTGAAAGTAGGGTATCTTCGTCACACGTCTCATCTATCTGTGGGCAAAAAATGTTGCCATTGAGGGCTCAATTGAATTTTTTTGCTGTGTGTTAGCCTACTTATTGACACAATTTTGCTGTAAAAAAATATACAGGCCAGATATCTGAAAGTAGGGTATCTTCGTCACACGTCTCATCTATCTGTGGGCAAAAAATGTTGCCATTTGAGGGCTCAATTGAATTTTTTTGCTGGTGTTAGCCTACTTATTGACACAATTTTGCTGTAAAAAAATATACAGGCCAGATATCTGAAAGTAGGGTATCTTCGTAGGGTATCTATCTGCTCCCAGAGGAGCATTGCGGCTTTAAGTCTCCTCATCTGCATGCTTAGCATGTTGATCTCCGCAAGGAGTGAGATATTTCTTGGACAATGGTCTGACGCCTCTCACACAGCCAAACCGATCTCCGCTTTGCACTGACGAGGGTGCTGAACCCGAAACACAGTGTTGCAAATTGAGATTCTGGTTTGGCTATTATCCTAGGTCATGTGATAAGGCTCGTTAAAGGGTCGACATTGACTTGTAGGATTGCTACCTTCCAAAAGGTGGCACTAGAGTTCTAGCTCTCTTCCTCTCTGAAGAGACAATTTGCATAATTAGCATATTTCCCAGAGGAGCATTGCGGCTTTAAGTCTCCTCATCTGCATGTTAGCATGTTGATCTCCGCAAGGAGTGACGATATTTCTTGGACAATGGTCGACGCCTCTCACACAGCCAAACCAGATCTCGCTTTGCACTGACGAGGGGCTGAACCCCGAAACACAGTGTCTGCAAATTGAGATTTGGTTTGGCTATTATCCTAGGTCATGTGATAAGGCTCGTTAAAGGGTCGACATTGACTTGTAGGATTGCTACCTTCCAAAAGGTGGCACTAGAGTTCTAGCTCTCTTCCTCTCTGAAGAGACAATTTGCATAATTAGCATATTTCCAGAGGAGCATTGGGGGCTTTAAGTCTCCTCATCTGATGCTTAGCATGTTGATCTCCGCAAGGAGTGACGATATTCTTGGACAATGGTCTGACGCCTCTCACACAGCCAAACCAGATCTCCGCTTTGCACGACGAGGGGCTGAACCCCGAAACACAGTGTCTGCAAATTGAGATTTGGTTTGGCTATTTTCCTAGGTCATGTGATAAGGCTCGTTTTTAAAAGGGTCGACATTGACTTGTAGGATTGCTACCTTCCAAAAGGTGGCACTAGAGTTCTAGCTCTCTTCCTCTCTGAAGAGACAATTTGCATAATTAGCCTACTTATTGACACAATTTTGCTGTAAAAAAATACAGGCCAGATAATTAAAGTCTGGTATCTCTGTCACACGCTTCACCTATCTGTGGGCTAAAATTGGGACATACTTTTTGAGCTCCATTGAACTTTTTTTGGGTGTGTCTTAGCAATAATCTCTTGTCAATAAGTAGTATTGACACAAGTTTGCAAATACAGGCCAGATAATTTAATGTCTGGTATCTCCATCACACGTCTCATCTATCTGTGATCTAAAATTTGTGGTATTTGTGGGCTCCATTGAACTGTTTTTTTGCTGTGTCTTTAGCTAGTTATTGACACTATTTTGCTGTTAAAAAAAAAATAAAATACAGGCCAATTTAAAGTGGGTATCTCCTTCACATGACTCACCTACTGTGGGCTAAAATTAGGGCTTTAGAGGGCTCCATGAACTATTTTTGCTGTGTCTTAGTCTAGTTATTGACACCAGTTTGTATAAAAAAAATGTTACGTACAGTCATGGCCAAAAGTTTTGAGAATGACACAAATATAATTTTTACAAAGTCTATGCTTCACATTTTCTAATGGCAATTTGCATATACTCAGAATGTTATAGAGTGATCAGCTTTACAGCAATTACTTGCAAAGTCAATATTTGGTAGAAAATTAACTTTATCCCCAAAACACATTTCAATCATTGCAGCCTGCCTTTAAAAGGCCAGCTACCTCTTTTCAGTGATTGTCGATTAACACGGTGTGGGTGTTGATGAGGACATGGTGGAGATCAATCTGTCATGATTAAGTAAGAATGGACACCACTGGACACTTAAAAGGAGGCTGGTGCTTGGCATCATTGTTTCTCTTCTGTTAACCATGGTTATCTCTAAAGAAACACGTGCAGTCATCATTGCAATGCACAAAAATGGCCTAACAGGGAAGAGTATCGCAGCTAGAAAGATTGCACCTCAGTCAACAATCTATCGCATCATCAAGAACTTCAAAGAGAGGGCTCATTGTTGCCAAAAGCTCCAGGGCACCCAAGAAAGACCAGGAAGTGCCAGGACCATCTCTTAAAGTGTTTCAGTGCGGATCGGGCTACAGCAGTGCAGAGCTTGCTCAGGAATACGCAGGAGGTGTGAGTGCATCTGCATGCACTGTGAGGCGGAGACTCTTGGAGCAAGGCCTGGTCTCAAGGAGGGCAGCAAAGAAGCCACTTTCTCCAGAAAAAACATCATGGACAGACTGATATTCTGCAAAAGGTACAGCAGTGACTGCTGAGGATGGGGTAAAGTTTTTTCTCTGATGAATCCCCTTTTCGATTGTTTTGGGACTCGGGGAAAACGCCCTCATTCGGAGGGAAGACAGGTGAGCGCTACCACCAGTCTTGTCTCATGCCAACTGTTAAGGCATCCTGAAACCATTCATGTGTGGGGTTGCTTCTCAGCCAAGGGAATCGGCTTCTCTCACAGTCTTGCCTAAAAACAAAGCCATGAATAAACAATGGTACCAGAATGTCTCCAAGAGCAACTTCTCCCAACCCTCCAAGAGCAGTTTGGCGATCAACAATGCCTTTTCCAGCTGATGGAGCACCTTGCCATAAAGCAAAGGTGATACTAAATGGCTCAGGGAACAAAACATAGAGATTTTGGGTCCAGGCCCTGGAAATCCCCGATCTAATCCATTGAGAACTTGTGGTCAATCATCAAGAGACGGGTGACAAACAAAAACCTAAAAATTCTGACAAAATGAAAGCATTGATTGTGCAAGATGGACTGCTATCAGTCAGGATTGGTCCAGAAGTGATTGGAGCATGCCAGGGAGAATTGCAGAGGTCCTGAAGAAGAAGGGTCAACCCTGCAAATATTTGACTTGCTGCATTAACTCATTTGTAATGTCAATATAAGCTTTTGTTACTCATATGTTTGCAATTATATTTCTGTCTGTGATAAAAAAAAACATCTGTCAAACACACACATAAAAACCAGAGGGCAGCAGATATGTGAAAATATATATTTGTGTCATTCTCAAACTTTTGGCCATGATATAGGCCAGATATTTTAAACTGTGTTTTCCGTACACGGATCACACTAATTTCACTCCAAATTCAACATATGCAGTGAACGTGGAAAATATTGTAGTACATTAAATGGGCAAGGCACCTGGCAAGGGAGAGGGAAGTAGACATGATGGTGATTGTGCATGCAGAGGGCGAGGACGTGGGCAAGCTGAATTGGGCCCACAACAAACACCCCACATCTTCTCACTCGACATTCCTGTCACAAATACTAGGGGACTGCAGCAGCACACCACTATTGAATTCCATAGCAGTGTCAAAAGTTTGTTGGATGGGATAGGGATAATGCTTCCAGTAGAGATGAGTGACTTTGTCTCGGGAGGGTCGAGTTGGGTTTCGGATACCGACTTTCCCAAAAGTCGAGTCGAACGAAGTCGGCCGACTAACGGAAAAGGTCAAGTCGGAGTCGAAAATCCGACCCCAATGCAAGTCAATGGGGAATAAAAGTTGGCAGGGGGTGGAGGACAGTAAACAACCTACAGTGCCCATTTCAATGCCAACAACACAATTCTTATTACTTAAGCTTGGCAACCTTAATTTACTTTCTAATATAGTAACGCACTGTATAGGGGGTTATTTGGCTAAAGTTGGGGGGGGCAGGGCTGGCTCCAGGTTTTCGTGGGCCCTGGGGAGAAAGAGTCTCAGTGGGCCCCTTTAACACATACCACAATTCATGATGCTCGATACGGCAGAGAAATATAGGTATAGACAATGCCAAATATTCACTTCTTACATTACTTAACTGATATTTATTGTAAATTCTACAATAGCTCAAAAAACGGACAGTATGTCCTCCATACAGTTATGGGCACCACATAGTGTCCTATACAGAATGAGCCCCATATATTGCTCCATTCATATTGGTCCCATATAATGTTCCATACAGTATATGATGAGCTCCACATAATGCTCAGTATATGATTGGGCCCCATGGATGATGCTCCAGGTATGATGGGCCTATATAATGCTCCATATATAATGGGCCCCATATAATGCTCCAGTGTATAATGGGCCCCGTATATGATGCTCCAGTGTTATGATGGGCCCATTTATATGCTTCAGTGGATGATGGGCCCCTATATAATTCTCCAGTGTATAATGTCCTATATATTGCTCCAAACATAAAAAATGAAATATCTCTCCGCGTGGGCACTGATGTACTTGGACTCCTCAGCGTCGCCATCTTCCAGTTCTCTGCACTGTGACTGTTCAGGCAGAGGGCGCACAGACGAGACATCATCGCGCTCTCTGAGCTGAAGTCCTGTCAGGAAACGTGGAAGACGTCACAGCGGTGGAGCAGGAGAGGTAAGTATGTAAGTGCTGGGGCCCTAAGCAAGCAGAGGGCACTGCCCGGGTGCGCCAGGGTGCCTCCCGGGGGGGTACAGCTATTAGGGACATGGAAAACCTGCATATGTTGAGGGTAGGCTGACGTTCAGTAGCTGCAAATGGAGGAATTGGAGCAGTCAGAGGAAGATGAGGACAAACCAAGCCATTTTGCTGGCAACCGAAAGTGGTACAAAATCCTTTGAAACCCAGGCATGGTTCATTTTAATGAAGGTGAGTTCACCAACATTTTGGGTCGACAGCCGTTTGTCCCTTCTTTCCATCAGGATTGACCAGCAGCACTGAAGACTCTTTCTGATAGCACACTACCAGCAGGGCAAGCTAGCTCCTGTAAGGCATATTGTGCCAATTCAGGCCAGGTGTCCAGTTTACAGGCCCATTAGTCAAAGGGGAATGAACTGTGAGGGAGAACATTGATAGGGGGAGAGGTAATTTTGAACCATAGTTGACAACTGCTGTCTCTGTCTGTTGCAATCGATTCTGTATTAACAGTCGTGTGAGCGGAACTTGAGAAATTAGTCCACAACATGGTCATGAAAACCCCTGTCTCCAACGCCACTTTGGCTGTGTGCACCCACGAACACCTCTTCCATGTTGCACAGTGCGGCTCGTGGTAGAACCTGCACCGCTGCTGTGGTGCTGGGAATGCCTCTAACAACGGTCACAGAGTTGCTTGTTTGTTCGCCAATATTAGCTCTAGTTTTCCCTGTGGCATGATGTTCTGTAATTTGCCTTTATAGTGTTGATCGAAGATGCTGGCCAACCAGTAGTTGTCTATCTTCATCATTTTGGCAATGCAGGGGTCCATTTTTAGGATCCGCAAGACATAATCACACATGGGGCCAATGTTCCAGGTGTCAATGATGCACTGCCAGTGGGGTGGGAGGAGCACTTCCTGGCAAATCAACATCCCTACAGTCACGCACAAACCCTGTACCTGACCTTGGCAAGCCCCCATTTTCTCTTGCCCCTGAGAAGCATCCTCCCCAAAATAATCATCCCCCTCATCCTCCCCCCTCTCTTTCTACACCCACCGGACAGTTCCTTGAGCAAACTATAGTGACTGTCCATCAAGGCTTCCCTCCTCCTCCCCTCCTCCACCGCTGCAGACGTTGACCTTATGTGGGTCAAAGTTTGCATGAGCAGACGCATATAGTAGGATGCCTGCTTATGATGACGTCGTTTGCGCTTACCAGCCGTGTGCATTCCTCAAAACACTGAAGGACTTTACAGAGGGTGTCATGTATAGTGTACAGTTCCTATAGGTCTTGTGCTGGGTGCGGAGGAAAACACATGAGACACAGGTTGATATGAAATGACTTGTATTACTTCATACAAGATGCAGAAAGGTCACACAGTTTGCGGAACAGAGGCAGGAGACACAGCAGGCCAGAGTAACTTCAAGCTCTACATAACTCTCCAAAGCAGGTTCAGACTCTTCTCTGCACCGTAATTCTCTTGCAAACATGGATTCACCAGACCAGCAGGTTTCCAGAGTCCAAAAGTGTTCCAAAGTTCCTCAGTAGGAATAGCTGGAGTCCAAAATCCTAGGTTTTCCAGGGAGGTCAGGTCACAGGCTGACTGAAGCTTGTTCAGGAGCACTGATTGTTCAGCTGAGGCTGCTTAAGAAGCAAGAGAGAGAATTCAGGCGGGAACTGAAACTGGAACCTCCCCTTTTAACGAGGGCAAGATAGCCAGCAGACGAAAGCAAAATGGCCGACGGAAAAAACGGTTTCAGGAAAAATGCAAAGGCGAACCTTACATTACCTCCCCCCCTTAGGGACAACCCCGGATGCCTCAGACCAGGTTGTCGGGTACCTCTGAAAATGGGGAGCAGGGGGAGGAGCATTTACATTATGACTGGCTCCCATGATTGCCTCCACGGGTACCCTGCCATTAATCAAATTTGCAATGATTTCTGTACAACCTGGGAAAACTAGAATCCTTTCCCAAAAAATTTCTTCCGACCATCGACCAGCACTGGGTCAGGGCAAGGAGAAGAGGTCCAGGAAACGAGGATGTTGCAGCCTTTAGAGGGATACTGAAGACAGGGTGGATTCCATAGTTCTGGGCGTTGAAGCGGAAGCAAACAGCACTTAAATCTTCTGTCTTATAAGGTCCAATGTACTTAGGTCCCAATTTTACGATGGAACTTTTTTAAGATTTCTGGGACAGCCAGACCAAATCCCACCTTGAAAGCTGGGCAGGTTTACGAAATTTTTCGCTCTTTCGTACCTTTCCTGACCAGTTCTAGACCTTTAGAAACCATTTCTTTGGAAAGAAGTGTTCTTTTACCATGCCGGCAAGGGCGTTCATGGGGAAACAGGAGAATGTTGGAGAAACCAGATTGGGTAAAAAGGAGACTGTTAGTGGAGGCGCTCGAGGTTGTTAAAGGAAACTCACCAGTGGAAGTAGATCACCCATCTCTTGTAGGGGCAATAAACAGCAGGATCCGGGCCCCGGGGCGATTGGTTCGTTCTGGTCGCCATTATTGGGGTGAAAAGCAGAAGAAAGGTTTCTTTAAGTCCAAGGGCACAGAAAAATTTTGCCAAAACTTGAAGTGAATTGCACCCCCGATCCGAAAGGAACCTCCCTCCTATCCATGTAAGCGAAACACATTCTTAATCTTAAGTCTGTGTCTGTTTTGGGGGTTTAAAACCGACACAAGCGGAAAAATAGCTGCCTTTGTTGCGTCAACACCAAAATGGTTTTTCCCTTGTGAGGGGGTAACCCCACAATTGGTCCATAGAAATGGTCCCCAGGGCGGGCGGGGGGTGGGAAGAAAGGGTTTTAACAGACCATTGGTGAGGAGCGGGTGTTTGTCTTGCCAACTTCCAGAGGGACAAGTTTAAAAATCTTTCCTGAAGTGGGCCACCAAAAGAAACGAGAAAGAAATTCTTGTGTCTTTAGAATTCCCCTATGCCCGGCTATCTTGGAATCGTGGATGAGTTGCAATACTCCAATCTGATGTTTCAGGTATATACAGACGTTGTCCCTGAATCCACACACCATTCTTAAAAACAAGACTACGTCCCTTGGGGGTTGAGCCAACAAAGAATCCGCATGGTATGCTTCCTTGATGTCCTTAAGTAGGTCTTGATTATGAATCACTCCCAGGAATCTAGAGTCAGGAAGAATAGTCTTAGAAGGAGTAAGTGGACGTGTCTCTGCTGAATGAATCCTAGAGAGTGCATCAGCCTTTCCATTGCGCGATCCTGGTCTATAAGAAATTACAAGATTAAATTGGTTTAGGAAAAGATTCCAGCGAGCCTGGCGAGGAGTCAGGCACTTAGCCGACCTGATCAATTCAAGGTTACGATGGTCTGTCAGGACGACTATTTGCTGTGCATCTCCCTGAAGAAGGTGTCTCCATTCCTTGAAGGCGGCAATAATGGCCAACAATTCTCTATTGCCACATCGTAGTTCCTCTCAGCCGAAGACAACTGCTGGGAAAAGAAGGCACAGGGATGCAAGACATTCTTCTCACCTGTTCTCTGAGAGAGTTATAGCTCCAACGGCACAGTCTGAAGCATCCACCTCTATTATGAAGGCAAGCTCGGGGTTGGGATGTACTAAGATAGGTGCGGTGGTAAATTTATCCTTTAAACAGGAAAATGCTTCCTTCGCTTGCGGGGTCCAGGAGAACCTAGACTGTTTCCGGGTAAGTTGGGTGATAGGTGACACTACCTCAGAGAAATTCCTAATGAAAACGTCTATAGAAGTTGGCAAACCCGATGAAGCGCTGCACCTCCTTTCTAGGAATTGGCCAATCCTTGATGGCTTGGGTCTTGCTTCCATCCATACTAATCCCTTGCGTAGATAGTACATACCCCAGAAATTGAATTTCGGTCCTATTGGAATTCACACTTTTCAAGTTTGATGTAGAGATGGTTTTGTCTTAGGCGTTCTAAGACCATTCTCACATGTCCATGATGTTCCTCTGTGGAGTTAGAAAAAATTAGAATATCATCCAGATAAATCACCACAAATGTATCTAGGAGATCCCTGAAGATGTCATTCACCAAGTGTTGGAAAGTGGCTGGGGCGGTACTCAGACCAAAAGGCATAACTAGATATTCAAAGTGTCCATAGCGTGACCTGAATGCAGTCTTCCATTCATCCCCAGGTCTAATACGGACCAAGTTATAGGCCCCACGGAGATCCAGTTAGAGAAAATTTTGGCGTGCCGCACTCTCTCCAACAACTCAGGGATTAAAGGCAATGGATAACGGTTTCTAATAGTAACCTTATTGAGTTCCCTATAGTCTATGCAGGGTCTCAGAGATCCATCTTTCTTCTTCACAAAGAAGATGGGTGCACCTGCGGGAGATGAAGAGGGGCGTTATGAAGCCTTTGGCTAGATTTTCATCTATGTAGTCCTTCAAAGCTTTTAGCTCGGGCCCCGCTAGGGGTAGATCTTACCAAAAGGTATTCCGGCTCCAGGCAATAATTTGATTGGACAATCATATGGACGGTGAGGAGGAAGCTGATCAGCGTTCTTCTTGTCACATAAATCCACATAGTCCTGGTATACAGCTGGTAGTTCAGGGACTGACATGGTTCCTTTAGGAACAGAGCAAGCTGAAACTCCTTGACTCATCTGTTTCTCCGGAAAGTGTAATTCCTTGGTCTCCCAGTTAATCGTAGGATTCTGCGCCTGTAGCCATGGTAGCCCTAGAATAATGGGAAAGTGGGGAGAAGAGATAAGCATAAAAGACATTTTCTCCTGATGATCTTTACCCATAAGGACCTCAAAGGCTCTGTTTCCTGATCCACTGGTCCAGAGGTCAGCAGGGAGCCATCCACAGTCTCCATCTGTACTGAAGTAGCCTTCTTCCTGAACGTATCCCCTGTTTCAGAGCAAAGGAGATATCCATAAAATTTCCACTTGCTCCTGAGTCGATCATAGCAGAGCTAGACACCCAGACTGAGTCAACCCAGAGTTTGATGGAAAGGAAGCAATGAGAATTGTTTTTTTACAACTCAACTGGGACACCGCTGAGGAAACTTGAAAAATTGCAGCGTTTATACCGTCATTGTCCCCAGAACTAACAGAGTTTAAGTCCGAAAAAATCAAGATCTCTTGCAGCAGATCTCTCTGGAATCTGAGGCTCGGACATGACAGAGCTCCTCTCGCAACACTCACAGTGAATGACTGCTGCAGTAGTCTTACGAGAACGGCTTGGGGCAGTTTATAATGAAGTGCCCTGACTTACCACAGTAAAAACATAGATTTTCCTTTATACGATGTTCTTTGCGTGCATCACTAACCCGTCTTTGTAAAGAGTCCACCTGCATGGGTTCAGGTTCTGGTTCCCTTGTGATCCTACTCAAAGGTTCCTTAGCTGAGGAGGGAGGTAGGAAAAGGTTAGTGCGATTATTTTCGAACCATCTCTCTTGTCTGCGTTCAGTCAGACGAGCATCAATACGGATACAATAGTTTAATAAAGTCACCTAACTCAGTGGGAGGGTCGGCACGAGCAAGTTCATCCTTAATCAGTGGAGACAACCCTTTCCGAAAAATAGATTTTTTTGGCGGAAGTGTCCCAAGTGGTATCAAGAGCCCATCTCCTGAAATCCAAGGCATATTCGGCTACTGAACGCTTACCTTGGCGCAAAGTTAACATGGCTGCTTCAGCTGTTGCACCTCGATTGGGGTCATCAAACACCTGCCCCATGGCTGAAATAAAAGCATCAAGGTGATTCAAACAATCATCCTCAGTCTCAATCAGAGGGTTTGCCCACATCAAAGCCTTATTGGTAAGCAAATGATTATAGTAAGCACTTTGGATCGTTCAGTGGGAAATTGTGAAGCATGTGCAGAGAAAAATAGATTGCATTGGTTAATAAATCCCCTGAATTTCTCACGTTCACCGCCAAAATGAAAAGGAGGTACATTGGGGATCCCAGAACTCGGGGTTATGGCAGGAGCCTGGACTCGTTCCTCTAGAGCCTCAATCCTGGCTCGTAATTCCTGGGTAGTTTGTCCAAACACTTGCAAATTATGATTAGTGAGGTCCTGTAGGCTTGCAAAACGGGTCTTTATAGTCTGTATATCTGCAAGGATTGTATCAGTCACTCCGCAAAGCTCCTTTATGCGGGCCTCCATCTTCCAGATCTTTTAAGGCAGAAGTGCTGAAAGGAGAAGAGAAAAGGGAAAAAAAACAAAAAACAATAGTGTTTACCTGTGGTAACACTCCAGAGTAACATTTAAGGGAATGCGCTCACCTGGAATGGTTGTGAGAAGTCACAACCACTGTCATCACAGAAGGTATTAAACGGACATCTGATATCCACAGTCACAGCAGACACGGCTTTCCCAGACCCAGCAGACACTAAACATTGGCTCCTGAATCTTGTCATGTATAGTGTACAGTTCCTATAGCGTCTTGTGCTTGGGTGCGAGGAAAACACATGAGACACAGGTTGATATGAAATGACTTGTATTACTTCATACAAGCATGCAGAAAAGGTCACACAGTTTGCAGGAACAGAGGCAGGAGACACAGCAGGCCAGAGTAACTTCAAGCTCTACAATAACTCTCCAAAGCAGGCTCAGGATCTCTTCTCTGTACCGTAATTCCTCTGCAAACATGGATTCACCAGACAGCAGGTTTCCAGAGTCCAAAAGTGTTCCAAAGTTCCTCAGTAGGAAATAGCTGGAGTCCAAAATCCTAGGTTTCCAGGAGTCAGGTCACAGGCTGACTGAAGCTTGATTCAGGAGCACTGATTGTTCAGCTGAGGCTGCTTAAGAAGCAAGAGGAGAGAATCAGGGCGGGAACATGAAAGCTGGAACCTCCATATTAACTGAGGGCAAGATAGCTGCAGCAAGACAGAAAGCAAAATGGCCGACGGAAAACTGAGTTTCAAGGAACATGTCAAAAGAGACAAAGAACCTTACAGAGGGTCTTTCAGCTTTGACCACTGCACACCTGACAACTCCATGTCTGCCCTTAAACTGCCTGCCCGTGTATCCTCCCACAAATGCATTACAGCCTGCCGCTGTTCGCACGGCCTCTCAACCATGTGCATGGAGAAGTTCCACCTTATTGAAACATCTATGATTAGGCGGTGCTTGGGGATGTGGAGCGATCGGTGTAGCCTCTGCATACGACTGAAGTCTATGGGCGAGCGATGGATGTGCGAGCACAGTCTTCGCACCTTGTGGAGCAGGGCTAATAACTCCGGATAATTATTTATGAAGCACTGCACCACCAGGTTCAAGGTGTGAGCCAGGCAAGGTATGTGTCTGAGTTTTGCCAGGGCTATGGCCGCCACAAAATTACGGCCGTTATCACTGACTATCTTGCCTGGCTCAAGATGTAGACTGCCCAGCCATGACTCAGCTTCTCGCTGCAAGTAGTCGGCCAGTACCTCCGCGGTGTGTCTGTTGTCGCCCAAAGACATCATCTTTAAAACAGCCTGCTGACACTTACCGCTAGCTATTCGATAGTGGGACACCTCGTGTGCAACACTGGCAGCTGCGGATGGAGTGCTCGTGCGACTGCGCTCTGTCGACGAGCTTTCGCTTCTGGAGGAGTAGGAGGAGGAGGGCCGTGGGCTAGGCAGCACTGTCCCACCGCCGCTGTCCCCTGTGGACCCTGCATCCACCACATTAACCCAATGTGCAGTGATGGACACGTAACGGCCCTGGCCATGCCTACTGGCCCATGCATCTGTTGTGAGGTGCACTTTTCCATTCACTGATTGTTTGAGTGCATGGACAATGCGGTCTTTCACATGCAGGTGGAGGGCAGGGATAGCTTTTATTGAAAAGAGGTGCCAACTGGGTAGGTCATAGCGTGGGACAGCGTAGGCCATGAGCTCTCGGAACCCTGTGCTTTCAACCAAACGGAAGGGCATCATCTCTAATGAGATCAGTTTGGCAATGTAGGCGTTCAAAGCCAGTGTACATGGATGAGAGGATGTGTAATTTCTTGTCCTACTCAGAGTGTCTGCTAGGGTGAGCTGGACTTGAGAGCTGCATATGGGGGAACTAGCGGTGGACATAGCGGACTGAGAGGGGGTTGGTGATGGTGATGGTGGTGGTGATGGCTAGATTCAGTCTTTTGTTGCAAAAACATTGTGATTCCCTGACTGCTTTGGCCTTGCAAAGACACCTCAACATTTCTTGCTGATTGTGTGCTAACTGGTGGGCTTACAATGGCGTTGCTGGCTACCTTCAGTCGGAGCGGGTGCACGTGTGCTACCTGAGGTATTGTAGTCTGTCCACGCTTGCAAGTGCATGGTGTTTAAATGTCTAAGCATGCAACTGGTATTCAAATTTCTGTGATTTTTACCTCGGCTAAAGGTCCTTCCGCACTTCTTACAGACAACCTTTGCCTCATCAATAGGATTTTGGTCAAAAAAGTGCCACACTGCACTCTTCCTACTATGGGATAAATTTTCAGGGCTTGCACTCTGTGCTAATTTGACCATCTGGCCAAGCTGTCCTGCAACTCTTTGTGTTTTTTTTAACACCTTTTTGGACTGCTACGGGCCTGCCAGGTAACCGCAGCTGCGATATTGATGCCTGCTGCGGATCCTCCTCCTCTACTGAGATATTGCCAGTGGCACCCTCTTCCCCCAATGGATGCCTATCCGGGTCAACAACTGGGTCATCCATCACCTCCTCTTCAATTTCATCTGCACCTTCCTGTGTGTCACCATGTAAGCAATCAATTAAGCTTCCCACACTAATTAGTGTGGGAAGCTTAATTATACTAATTATAATCACTTACAATAACTAATTATAATCACTTCCTATCCTGTCGGCTGGGAGAGGAACTCATTCATTCGGGGGCTTACAGCTGAGCAGCCAGCATTAGCTGTGCTGCTAGCTATAAGCCAGTTAACCCTTTGTGAAGGATTACAGCATGGGACCTGACAGAACACCGGATAGGTATGAATAATGTTGCTTTATTATTTTATTTTTATTACAGGTGAGCAAGGGCTTCGCACGGATTACCTGTAAAATAAGAGATGGTCAAAAACTGTGTGATTATTTCAGTAAAATGATTTTTAAATAAAGTGTGTGTGTTTTATTTTTATTTCATACAATAGGATTAATAATTGATAGTTGTCTAATTGACAGCTCTCAATTATTAACTTGGCTTAAAGTCACCTTTAAATAGCAAGGTGGCTTTAACCCATTATTAACCCATTCGCCACCGCTACAGGGCAATGGGAATAGACGGGCTAAGTGCCAGAAAGGGCGCATCTAATTATAGATTTGCCTTTTCTGGGGTGGCTGGGGCAGCTGTAAAATGATCTGCCCCCACTCGCTGCCTTTCCCTGTCTGGTGTAGAAAATACCGCGGGAGCTCACGCATTTTTTTTTCAACGAATTTACACCTTTAATTAACCCCTACATGTATGAAATTTTGCACACATACACTCATGTAATTGATAGTGAAAACCATATATCAAACTACATGAAATGACATGGTTAACTGTATGTAAACCATGTGTCATTTCATGTCGGGTGGTTCTGTAATTTCACAAAAGCCAGCAATAGAATTAGCGGCTATTATACTATGTAGAAGTGTATTAACTATAAATATATATATATATATATATATATATATATATATACATGTCACAATGACATGTATATATATATATATATATATATATATGTATTCTATGTGTATATATCTAGTGTTTACAAGGAAAGAAAGGTTTTATTTTAATTCCGATATTTCTGTCCCATTGACGATATCCGATACTTTTTGGGTATCGGTCCGATCCAATCCGATCCGATATTTCTTGATATCGAAAAGTATCGCTCAACACTAGTAGTGATGCCCAAATATTTGAGCAGCCACGTTCACATGAAGGCGACGTTGGGAACGTGTCACAAGAGATGGACGATGAGCAGACACAATTGCCGAAAAGTCAGGAGAAGGAACAGGGTGGGGAAGTGGAAGAGGAGGTGGTGGATGATATAGTAACTGACAAAATCTGGCAGGAGGACATGCAGAGAGAGGACAGCAGCACACAGGGGAAGGGAGGAATAGCACTCCAACAGGCAGGATGAAGCAATGTGTTGGCCACAGACAGAAAGTGGGCAAACGTTCCCCGTAACACCAACACGACGGAAGTTCTCAGTACAAATGTTAGGTCTTCCCGAGTCTGGTTGTTTTTTAAAGACTCTGCCGATGACCCCAAACAGGCCATTTGCACCACCTGCCATGCCCGCATCAGCAGGGGTAGCAAAACTACCAGCCTGACCACAACAGATTCAGCAAGTGGAAATTGTTACCCAAATATTAATCAAATTATATGTAGCCAATTGGGGATATTAAAAAATAACCTTTATTAGGATAATTTAAAAATTGCTCATAAAAAGTGCAAAAGTGCTTGTGCAAAATTTGCAAAAATGAAATCACACCATAATATCTATATCGAGCTGCAGGTATCAAACCCTCTCTCTTTCAGGGTTGAAAAGAGCCCAGTCTCCAAAAACTCAACCCCCATATATGGATCAATCAAATTAACATAGTTTCTAAGAGGAGATAATCCTATGTACAGATTGTCATCAAACTATGGTATTCTCATGGATAAGAAAAACAGCATTCGCTGAACAATCAACAATGGGTCAAAATAATCCCACATCATCAAATATCATATAACATGTCCCTCACAATCATTAGCGCTGATAAGAATTCTTAGCGCTCTATGACTCAAAGATAAGGGTCAAACAGAGGTTAAATGGTGGAATCAAAACAGAGCCACTTCTTGCTGATCCCCAGTGTAGGGATGTGTCCTGGTTTGATCCACACTTTTGTAAACAGAAAGGTGTGTGGTATCAAATAGAGACAGTTAGGATTATATGTTCAGGCAGTTCGTTTTGTCACAACAAATAGCAGCACCCCAAATAAGGGATAACTCATTCATAATGATTGCATACTCTGAGGTACAGTGTCTCAATGCCCATTCTTATCTATGCATACCAACGGGGCAGATACCTAAAATCCTCATAATGCGTATATACCATATCATACTAAAGAGATTTATACTCAGCTTTCATGTGTCAAGACTCAAGACTTATTTCATTTATCACCACTTCTGCGTTAGCCGGGTTACTGTCAGTGAACATGCCCCATAGGTGTTCGGCATCGTGCCCCGGATCATTGGTATAAACGTCTGCCAACGCGTTTCATCATGTGAGATTCATCAGGGAGAAATAAACAACTATTTACTCTCTCCTGTCGCTGCTATAAAGCAGCCATCTCCTCTTGTCCTTTTTTAAACCTGCGCGCTGTCACTCCAGGCGCAGCGCTTCCGGTTATTGAACCGCATGCTCCATGTGCCATGTGGACCGCAAGAGCGACTTCCGGTTCATGTCACCTACGTCACTTCCGGTCTCAAGCCGCTGAACATCCAGTACAGTGACATAGGTGATCCTGTGCTTCCATTTATTTACAGGGAGAGTGGAGACTCTCAATTAACCCGTTATTGGGAGCTATAGCGGACTGTAAAAAACCCATCTCACATTCAGGGGCCAGTCCTCTATTATTACTTGAACCAACTAGACCGAGGCAAATTGGTATGCTGTTGGTTATCCACAAAGGAAAAATTGCAGGAGCTATAGCGGACTGTAAAAAACCCATCTCACATTCAGGGGCCAGTCCTCTATTATTACTTGAACCAACTAGACCGAGGCAAAGTGGTATGCTGTTGGTTATCCACAAAGGAAAAATTGCAGGATTCCGAAATCCACATTTATTGCATTATAACCTTAACAAATCAAAAAATACACAGCAGAAAATGAGGAAAATTCTTAGTGAGTCAAGAAAAAATCTTTGGACCAGCAAAAATAAAAAAATAGTATTCAAATAGACCAAGACTTTCGAAAGAATAATGAAAAAAATGATGAAAAATGATGAAAAATGACACAACAGACCTCACCACTGGGAAAAGACAGACACAGAGGTGCACACTAAAGATTTTCCTGATATTATTCCTAACACTAGAAAATCCCTACCTCACGTGGAGGTTGGCACCCTAAAAACCTGCGCAGAGGTGCCCCCACTCAACGGCGGCTGACCCTAACTGACAGACCCTGTTAAACCCTGAGAACTACAGGAAGGAAGAAAAGTTAATTTGGTCATTTAGTCCCTTAGGACTTAAAGTTTGCAGTAAGAAGATCCATTTTGTCTCCTTATTTAGGATCTTTTTGTCCCAATCTCCTCCTCTCGGGGAGTGATAGATTCTATCAATTCCCATAAAGATCATAACCTTGGGGTCACCTTGATGCATGTCGTTCACATGATTGGCCAGGGGAAAGTCCCTTTTATTTATGCAATCCCTGCAATGTTCTCCTATCCTTTTTCTCAGTTCTCGCCGGGTCTTTCCCACATACTCTATTCCACAGATACATGTAGCCTTGTAGACAACACCCCTGGTTTTACAGTTAATAAAGTAGCGGATCTCATATGTTTTCCCGGTGACATTACTCTTGAAAGTCTTTCCTTTTTTTAGGACATCACAATATTTACAACCGCCACATCTGTAACAACCCTTTACCTGTACTTCCAGCCATCCTGTGTTGGCAGGGGATGCAGGGGCAGAAAAATGGCTGTGGACCAATCTATCCTTTAGAGAGCGTACTCTCCTGTATGTGATCTAAAGGGGTCGAGGAGATCTGATCCGCAACCTCATCATCCATTAACAAAATTGTCCAGTGACGCTGCATGATCTTCCTCAACTCCCCAGAATTTTGTTATAAATCTCACACATTGCTTCTCCTCTTTCTTAGTGGTAGGGATAAGTAGGTCCTTTCTATTTTTAATTAGGGAATCTCTATATGCCTCTTTAAGTACATTCTCTGGGTAACCCCGTTCTATGAATCTCTTCTTGAGGTCATCGGCCTATCTCTTGAAACTTCTTGGTCTGAACAGTTTCTCCTAACTCGAAGGTACTGTGCTTTTGGGACTCCTTTTTTGAGGGGCGTAGGGTGGCTTGACTCCCATCTTAGTAGTGAATTCGTAGCTGTAGGTTTTCTGTATGCACTTGTCACAATTTCTCCATCCACCCCTCTTTCAATACATACATCCAAAAATGCCAACTTCAAAGCATTTGTCTCATAAGTGAAAAGGAGGCCAAGATTATTTTCATTCAAATTCCTCACAAATGATCCAAAATCACATTCGTTCCCTCTCCATATGACAAAAACGTCATCTATTTATCGGAGCCATAGGACGATTTTCTCCTCAAACATAGACGTAGTTTCCCCCAAAACATGTGTTTCTTCCCACCAGCCCAGGTGCAAATTTGCATACGAGCGGGCACACGGGCTCCCCAATGCAGTGCCCCTGAGCTGGTGGTAGAATTTATTATATTACAGAAAGTGTGGATCAAACCAGGACACATCCCTACACTGGGGATCAGCAAGAAGTGGCTCTGTTTTGATTCCACCATTTAACCTCTGTTTGACCCTTATCTTTGAGTCATAGAGCGCTAAGAATTCTTATCAGCGCTAATGATTATGAGGGACATGTTATATGATATATGATATTTGATGATATGGGATTATTTTGATCCATTGTTGATTGTTCAGCGAATGCTGTTTTTCTTATCCATGAGAATACCATAGTTTGATGACAATCTGTACATAGGATTATCTCCTCTTAGAAACTATGTTAATTTGATTGATCCATTTATGGGGGTTGAGTTTTTGGAGACTAGGCTCTTTTCAACCCTGAAAGAGAGGGGGTTTGATACCTGCAGCTCGGTATAGATTTTATGGTGTGGTTTCATTTTTGCACATTTTGCACAAGCACTTTTTATGAGCAATTTTTAAACTATCCTAATAAAGGTTGGTTTTTAATATCCCCAATTGGCTACATATAACAGCCTGACCACCACCAGCATGATCAGGCACATGGCAGCAAAGCACCCGACTTTGTGGGCCAAACCCCAGTGTCCAGGAACAGTTTCTGTGGTTGACACCACTGCTTCTTCCGCTGTTGTGCATGCAAGCCAATCCCCTGTCCATGGTGCATGTGAAGATTCCTCCTCCTGCCCTGCACCTGTCATTGCACACACTCAACTAGCACCATCATCATGCACGTCCACGTCCTTTTCCCAGCCAGCGTTCAGTTGTCCATACCCGAGTCCTTGGAACGCAAGCAGAAATACGCTGCCTACGCCCCACAGGCCACACTACTAAATTCACACAGTTCTCGTCTGCTTGTGCTCGAAATGTTGCCTTTTAGGCTCGTGGAAGCTTTCCACAACCTGATGGCGGCAGCCGTCTGAAGGTACTCGGTCCCCAGCCACCACTATTTCTCCCAGTGTGCCATCCCCGCATTACACAAGCACGTGTCCCACAACATTACCTGTGCCCTCAACAATGCTATTACTGGGAAAGTCTACCTAACCACGTACACATGGACAAGTGCTTCTGTGCAGGGACAGTACATATCGCTGAATGCACACTGGGCTAACATAATGGAAGCCGAGACCCAGTCGGATTTTGGGATGGAATACATCCTCCCAACGCCGAGGATTGTGGGCCCTACATCAATCAGGGTTGCCCTCACAGTCTACAGCTCCTGCACCTCAACCTCCTCCTCCTCTTCAGCCTCCATCTCCGAAATGAGCACATCAGTCACAAGCTGAAAGTACTGCAGCACTGCCTCAGCCAAGCAGCAACAGGCTGTGCTGAAGCTAATTATGCTTAGGTAACAAACCGCGCAAAATTTGAAGAATTGTGGACATCTCTGAAAGAGCAGTCAGATCTATGGCTGACACCACTGAACCTACAGCCAGACATGGTAATTTTTTGTCCAATGACCAGAACCTGGTGTTGGTTCTGAGGCGAGGCGAGCTCACACACGTACCATGCCTGGTACATCTGCTTAACCTTGTTGTTCAACGGTTTCTCAAAAGCTACCCGGAGCTACCAGATCTGCTTGAGAAAGTACGCCGCCTGTGTGCCCATTTTAGAAAGTCAGCTACAGCTTCAGCCGTTCTAGCCATGCTTTAGCAGCATTTGCAGCCTCCGGCTCATCGACTATTGTGTGATGTCACCACGCGTTGAAACTCTACAATGCAGATGATGGAAAGTATTTGTGAGCAGAATAGGGCATTTGTTGACTACCAGCATCAACATGATCATGGTTAATCAGTTCAGACTCTACACATAAGACCTCAGGAGTGGGCATAGATGTCAGACATATGTACCATCCTCCAAAACTTTGAGGACCCCACCAAGATGGTGAGCGGCGGTGTCACCATAATTAACATCACCATCCCGCTTCTCTGTGTTCTGTAACGCTCTCTGCTCACAATAAAAGAGGTTGCATTGCAGGTGGAGCATGATGAGATTGAGCAAGGAACCTTACAGGGTGATTACACACAGCCCAGCCTCATCTCATCCCAATGTGGATTGGGTGACAATGAGGATGAGGAGGAGGAAGAACAGGAACAAGTTTCATGCACTATAGATGGTATTACAAGCACAAGTGTCTTACATTCTTTTTAGCATGGATGGCCTGAGGACAGGAAGGAGGAGGAGGAGGAAGAGGAGAATAGCATTGTCGGTCGTCCTCTCGGTGAGGACACAAATTCTTGCCTGTTAGCAGTCTGGCATGCATGGCTCAGTTTATGTTACACTGCCTTTCCCGTGACCCTTGCGTTCTCAGAATTTTGGGTGACAGTCATTACTGGTTGGTAACACTTCTAGACCCACACTACAAGGAGAACTTTCTATCTCTTAATCCAGAGGCAGACAGGTGTACTAAAATAGGGCAATACCAGAGGGCCCTTGTTGCGAAATTATTAAAAAAATTCACATCTGAAAACTCTGGCAGCAGAGGTCACAGTTCATTGGACAACCAAGAAGTACAGGCAAGATAGACAAAACTACAATCCAGCAGAGGCAGGGATGCACTGGAAAAGTTCTGGGAGAGTTTTCTCAGACCCTCCCATCACACAGGCCCTAAGGCGTGGGGTACTCTCACAAGGAGTGCAAAGTTTTGGAAGATGCTGAGGAAGTACCTTGCTGACCATACCAACGTCCTCTGTGATTCCTCTGTGCCTTATAATTATTGGGTATCCAAGCTGGACACGTGGCATGAACTGGCTCTGTAAGTCTTGGAGGCTAGCATTTTGTCAGAGTGGGTATTTAGTGCTGCTGGTGGAATTATAACTGATAAGCGCATCTGCCTGTCAACTGAAAATGTTGACAGGCTGACTCTTATAAAAATGAACAAGGACTGGAGTGGGCAAGACTGTACAAAACCGAATGATAGCAGCGAAAACATAACCTCAAATCCTGTGTCTTTTTGGTGAGATCTGTTCCCATGCACCTCTTCACACCCACACATGGGTATGCACTTCCTGATTTCGCCTTTTTGCTGTTGTCGTCCTCCTCCTTCTCCTTATCCTCATTATCCACCATCAGTAGATCACCATGGTGACCGTGGTACATGATACAACACCCACGTTATTGTTTTTAAGGGTATTTATGATGCCCGTAAATACATTTTTGGACAGTATGTTGCTGTATACTCCGCAGGGGGAAATGTTTGTCAGCCCATACACTTACTACATGCACATTACAAGTATAGGAGAACCGCTCCTTTGTACTGGGAAAAAATTTTTAGTAGGTCCTCCTCCACTTCTCTTCATCCACCACCACTAGATCACAAGGGTGATCGTGGTCCGTGATGAAGCTCCCACGTTATTGTTTTAAGTGGGTTTATGATACCCGTAAATAAATTTTTGGACTGCATCTTGCTGTATACCCCCTAGGAGGAAATGTTTGTCAGTCCATACACTTACTGCATGGGCATTGCAAGTATAGGAGACACACTCCTTTGTAATGGAAAGAGATTTTAGTTGGCCTTCCTCCACGTCTGTTCCAAGGGATATTGGGGTACTTCCAAATTTGGTGCAGACATGCAGACATTGCATTCACTGTATAGGCAAACAGTAGGGGAGACCCATTTCCTAAGGTGAGCTTTGTTGGTCTACTTCAACAATGCAATTCTCCACTGCCAGTTCTTCATCCTGAACACTGCAATTCTCCACTGCTGGTTCTTCAGTCTCAACACTTCAATGCTTCACTGTCGGGTTTGCAGCCTCAACACTGCAATGTAACAATGAAGGTTCTTCGGGCTCAACACTGAAATGCTCCACTGCTGGGTGTTCAGCCTCAACACTGCAATGCTCCACTGCTGAGTCTTCATCCTCGACACTGCAATTCTCCAATGCAGGTTCTTCTGGCTCAACACTGAAATGCTCCACTGCTGGGTGTTCATCCTCAACACTGAAAAGCTCCAATGCCGGGTCTTCATCCTCGACACTGCAATTGTCCGCTGCTGGTTCTTCAGCCTCAACACTGCAATTGTCAACTGCAGGTTCTTCAGGCTCAACACTGAAATTCACCAATGCAGGTTCTTCAGCCTAAACACTGCAATTCTCCACTGCAGTTTCTTCAGCCTCAACAACGAAATTCTCCACTGCATTTTCTTCAGCCTCAACACTGAAATTCTCGACTTCCGGTTCTTCAGCCTCAAGACTGCAAATCTCCACTGCATGTTTTCCAGCTTCAACACTGACATTCTCCACTGCTTGGTCTTTGTTCTCAACACTGCAATTCTCCAATGCCTGTTATTCATGTGTAAGCAGGTTGCGGGATGCAGTGGTGGACAGGAGGCAGAGCAAGGGTAACAATTTTAACAGTTTTAATTATACTAGGGTTAACTCCTTGCAAGGAGATGAATGGTTTAAAGGGTAGATGATAAGAACAATAAATGCAGAATAATAACAGTTCAGTTCGTAAACTTATTGTGTCCTTTATGCTCCTCCACCTCAGATGATCACACAAGGGATTCAGCACTGGCAACAGCCGGAAAGATGTCCACAGAAGGGTTCCTTTAAGCGATGATCCGTCTTCTGGTGCCACAGTTTCAAAGTCCAATGTGAACTGGCTTTCTCTCCTCCGCACGTGCGCTGTACTCACAGCCACGGAGCGCATGGCGCCTCGCTCTCTGGCGGTCACTGGGCACATGGCACCTCGCTGTCTGGCTGTCACTGGGCACAGTCCTTCACGGCACCGGTGCTCTAAGGATGGAGCATGCTGCTCAGCCTCCTGCACGCTGCTTGTCCTCGCCAAAACTATCTGCTGTCGCGCGCACTTTCTCATAGCCGCCCACCTGCCTCTAGGTCACAGGATCTGTCTGCTGCAGTCCTTGCTGCTCACAGGCTGATGGCACGTCATTCACTACCATTTAGCGTGCTTTTTTCCGCAGGTCCCATCGGGGTTCCTTGTCTAAACACGCCCCCTCTTCCAGGGGCATGGGGCCTGTCTGGTGTTAGGGTCTGCGGAACGCACCAAATATAAGATGTGGAGAGGTGCGTTCACAGCCCGGGGTCCACCATGCAGGCGGAGCCTGCTGCTAGTAAAATGGCGTAAGAAGCAAACTCTATTATCCCGCAGAGTCGCCAACATAAACGCCGTAACGCGCTGTGGCAATAAGTGCGAACTCTGTTACTCCACAGAGCCGCTAGAAGGAGAGCCGCAGCGCTATATGGCGATGTGTGCGAACTCACTAAACACAACTGAGTCACAAAGAAAACACGCTAGGGCGCTGTCTAGCGTTGAAAGCGAACCCTGTTATGCCACAGGGCCGCTGAGAAAAAGTGCTGTGTCCTGTCAGGCTCTCAGGTACACAGTTAAGTGCTAAGCGTACATAAAGCGTGATCATGTGC
The DNA here is from genome assembly GCA_033576555.1 of Oophaga sylvatica. Taxonomy (NCBI): domain Eukaryota; kingdom Metazoa; phylum Chordata; class Amphibia; order Anura; family Dendrobatidae; genus Oophaga; species Oophaga sylvatica. Next base: position 190,097,965 of record JARQOD010000005.1, read on the forward strand.
TAATGTCCTCGCGGGAGTCACCCGCAATCTATGGCGTCTGAACGCCAGACCCTGAATACGGCAATCAAAACTCCTCACCGGTTATGCCGGTAATCTAGGGCATCTAGGACGCCGACCCTGAACAGCTAGCACACCAAACTCCTCACCGATTAAGTCGGTATTCTAGTGGCTTATTTCAGCCAGGTCCCTAACCACACACACATATGACCACACTGGCGCATAGCATACAATGGTTGATATTAGCGCATGGCGGCCCAGCCATGCTACCCTTTTATAGTAACAGCTACAGGACCTGCCAGAAACAAGGACCAATGAAGCTTGTTCCAGAACAACAGTAGTCACAGGACCTTCCTGGCAGACCAATAGGAGCTGCTGCAGTACCTGAGCATGTGACCCCTGATCTCCAATGAGAGATCTCACTCTGGGCATGCTCAGAAGGGAAAATGCAGGACTTTGTCCCAAAGACGTCTGCTCCAGCACTGGCTATAATAGCAGATCCAGGAAAGGCAGCAGCAAGTCACTGCACAGTACTGGAGTGGGCAAGACGCTTGGACCGACGTCTCTGCAGAGCAGGCTCCACTGCGGCCGGAGATGAATGGGAGACCGCAGCGGGGCTGGTTCGAGACTCCCCTTGTGCAGCAGCGGGAACTCGAACCCTAACATTACCCCCCCTCCTAGGGCCCCCCCTTCTTTGGGCCTCGCTGCGCTCAAAGGCAGCGATGAGCTGCGGAGCGTGAACATGCTCGGCAGGCTCCCAGGACCTATCCTCAGGCCCATAACCCCTCCAATCCACCAAATAAAATTTTTTGCCTCGTACCACCTTGTACCCAACAATGGCGTTCACCTCATGATCATCGGTAGATGAACCCGACGTCCCGGCAGATGACTCGGAAAACCGGGAAATGGCCACGGGTTTCAGGAGGGACAAGTGAAAGGTGTCAGTGATACCAAGGCGAGGCAAAAGGGCTAGGCGGTAAACCACCGGGTTCACCTGCTCAAGAACTTTAAAGGGGCCCAAAAAGCGAGGTGCCAACTTGGTGGACTCTACACGTAGCCTGATGTTTCGGGCAGAAAGCCACACTAGGTCACCCGGAGCAAATGTAGGAGCGGGGCGCCGATGGGCATCGGCCGAAGACCTCATCCTCTCTTTGGAGGCCTGAATGGCATCCTGTGTGCGGTCCCAAATGTCCCGTGACTCCACAGCCCAGTCTGCCACCCTGGAATCGGCGGAAGACACGGGCATGGGCACTGGTACCCACGGATGCTGACCGTAGATCAGTAGGAATGAGGTCTGTCCGGTGGAGTCAGTCACAGCATTATTTAGAGCGAACTCAGCCCACGGTAGCAAGGACAAAATGTCGCAAGTATGTGACCAAGGTCTGGTTGGCCCTCTCTACCAACCCATTAGTCTCAGGATGGTATGCAGAGGAGAGATTCAACTCAATGCTGAGTAAACGACACAGCTCTCTCCAGAACCGAGACGCAAACTAGGGACCTCGATCACTGACAATTTTGTCTGGCATACCGTGAAGGCGGAAAATATGCCTAATGAATAATGCTGCCAAGGCCCGTGCAGACGGTAACCGTGGTAACGGCACTAAGTGCACCATTTTGGAGAAGTGGTCGGTTATCACCCAGATGATGGTGCAGCCCCGAGACTTGGGTAAGCCCACCACAAAATCCATCCCGACCATCTCCCAAGGCCTGTCTGCCACCGGTAAAGGGAAAAGTAACCCAGCTGGCCGTTGTCGAGGGGACTTATTCTTGGCGCAGGAGACGCACGCCTGAACGTATTCCCTGACGTCACGGGCCATCTGTGGCCACCAGTATGTTCTCGCCAGCAACTCAGAAGTCCTTTTTGTCCCAAAATGTCCACCCACCCTGGACGAATGTGCCCAAGAGAGTACTTCTGGTCGCAAATTGATGGGCACAAAAGTCTTGCCCGGAGGCACAGACTCAAGCGAAACCGGAGCCACCGTTCTTAGGCTTTCTGTGGGGACAATAAGCCGAGGCTCCTCCTCCACCTCCTCAGAGGACACCACGGAGCGGGATAGAGTGTCTGCGCGAATGTTCTTCTCACCGGAGAGGAAATGGAGGGTGAAATGGAACCGGGAGAAAAACAAGGACCATCTGGCCTGACGGGAATTTAGCCGCTGGGCTGTCTGCAAATACACCAAGTTCTTGTGGTCCATGAATACTTGGAAGGGGAAACGAGCCCCCTCCAGAAGATGTCTCCACTCGGAGAAGGCCAACTTCATAGCCAGTAACTCCCTGTCCCCGATGGAATAATTGCTCTCTGCTGGTGTAAAGGTCTTGGAAAAGAAGAAGCAGGGATGCTTCCGACCCTGGGCATCATTTTGAAAGAGGACTGCTCCAGCACCAACAGAAGAGGCATCCACCTCTAAGATAAACGGTTTATCGACATCGGGGCGATGTAAGATGGGAGCACTGGCGAAATGCGACTTGATGGAGGAGAACGCCTTTGTGACCTCCTCTGACCACAACTTGAGATTAGCTCCCTTCTTGGTGAGGGCTACCAAGGGAGCTACCAAAGTAGAGAAGTGGGGAATGAATTGGCGATAGTAGTTAATGAACCCCATAAAGCGCTGCACCGCCTTAAGGGAGTGGGGTTCTTGCCAATCCATCACAGCCTGTAGTTTGGTAGGATCCATAGCCAATCCCTGGGTGGAGATGATATAGCCCAGGAAAGGTAGAGACTCCTGCTCAAACATGCACTTCTCCAACTTCGCATATAGGGAATTTGCTCGCAAGAGGTCGAAGACCTTGCAGACATCTCTCCGGTGGGAGGCCATATCTGGAGAAAAGATGAGAATGTCATTCAGATAGACTACCACCGAGGTGGTCAACATATCCCGGAAGATGTCATTCACAAAGTCTTGGAAGACAGCTGGGGCGTTACAGAGCCCAAAGGGCATTACCAGACATTCATAATGCCCATCCCTGGTGTTAAATGCAGTCTTCCATTCGTCCCCCTCACGGATGCGAATCAGGTTATACGCACCCCGCAGGTCTAACTTAGTAAATACCCTTGCTCCCCGAAGCCTGTCAAAGAGCTCAGAGATTAGCGGCAAAGGATATTTATTTTTCACGGTGATAGCGTTGAGACCCCTATAATCAATGCACGGACGTAATTCTCCGTTCTTCTTCTGCACAAAGAAGAACCCCGCTCCCGCTGGTGACACCGACTTCCTAATGAATCCCCTTGCCAAGTTCTCCTGAATATATTGGGACATGGCCTCTGTCTCAGGAAGAGAGAGGGATAAACCCTTCCTCTAGGAGGCTCAGCTCCAGGCAAGAGGTCGATAGGACAGTCATAGGGGCGATGAGGCGGAAGAGTCTCCGCAGCCTTCTTCGAGAAAACGTCGGCATAAGACCAATAGACCTTGGGAAGAGGAGAGAGGTCTATGGGTATCTCAGTGGTGTTGACCTGCACGCTGTCCCTAATGCATCTGCCTTTACATAAATTACCCCAACCCAGAATTCTCCCTGAAGACCACTCAATATGGGGAGTGGTGGCGGAGCCAGGGTAATCCCAACAAAACCTCATCTATACCCTCAGGGAGGATAAAAAATGATATATTCTCCTGATGGGAAGGAGACATAGACAAGGTGAGTGGGACAGACTGATGGGTGATTTGTGAGGGCAGAATTGCTCCGTTCAACACCCGTACCGATACTGGTTCAACCAGCAACACCAAAGGCATGGTGTGGCGAGAAGCAAAGGAGGATGACATAAAATTCCCCTCTGCCCCAGAATCCACACACAGCTTGACGGGTAGGGTGGTAGAACCGTGGGTAATTATCCCCTTGAGGAGCACTTTAGGGGCAAAACTCATGGCGTCCAGTGACCCTGTTCCTACGGTCACCGGGCGCGACCGTCCATTCAGCCGCTGTGGACATCGGGTTGGCAAAATGTCCCTGCTGCTGGCAAATATAACAAATCGGGGATGGACGAGTGACCCGAGATTTAGATCCTGCAGGAGCAACCTCCTGAAGGTCGGGCGCCTGAACGGGCGACTCCAGAGGGGTGGTGAAGGTTGGAGCCAACCGAACCCTCTGCCTACACTGGGCACTTTCCAGCCTCCGCTCGTGGAAACGGAGGTCGACGCGGGTGGAAATAGCGATAAGCTTCTCCAGTGTGGCAGGAATCTCTCTGGTAGCCAAGGCGTCTTTCACATGACCCGCCAGTCCTCTCCAGAACACGGGAATTAGGACTTTATCTGGCCACTCTAATTCCGAGGCCAGAGTCCGAAATTGGACAGCAAACTGGCTGACCAAAGCCGAACCCTGGGTACTTGCCAGCAGTTTGAGCGCCGTATCGTGGGTGATCTGAGGTCCTAGAAAAACCTTTTTCAGAGCCTCCAGAAAACGAGAAGCACTCCGCACCACACGGTCGTCGCGCTCCCACAGCGGCGTTGCCCACTCCAACGCTCTGCCCGACAGAAGAGCTATCACAAAGCCCACTTGTGCCCGTTCCGTGGGGAAACGTGCAGCCAGAAGCTCGAGGTGTATGGAGCACTGACTCACGAATCCCCGACATTGCTTGCTGTCACCAGCAAACTTGTCTGGAAGCGGGAGGTGGGACAATGTAGGGACAGAGGTGGCAGAGGACAAACTGGCTGCAGCTACGCTAGCAGCCTGAACAGCGACTGCGGTAACATCCACAGCTGAGGTTGTGCGCTCAAGAGCCGCCAACCTACCCTCCAGCTGCTGGATGTACAGCTGTAAACGCTGTTCATCCGCCATTTTACTAGCCAGACCCTGACGCTAATATTATGTTAGGGTCTGCGGAACGCACCAAATATAAGATGTGGCGAGGTGCGTTCGCAGCCCGGGGTCCACCGTGCAGGCGGAGTCTGCTGCTAGTAAAATGGCGTAAGAAGCAAACTCTATTATCCCGCAGAGTCGCCAACATAAACGCCGTAACGCGCTGTGGCAATAAGTGCGAACTCTGTTACTCCACAGAGCCGCTAGAAGGAGAGCCGCAGCGCTATATGGCGATGTGTGCGAACTCACTAAACACAACTGAGTCGCAAAGAAAACACGCTAGGGCGCTGTCTAGCGTTGAAAGCGAACCCTGTTACGCCACAGGGCCGCTGAGAAAAAGTGCTGTGTCCTGTCAGGCTCTCAGGTACACAGTTAAGTGCTAAGCGTACATAAAGCGTGATCATGTGCTAATGTCCTCGCAGGAGTCACCCGCAATCTATGGCCTCTGAACGCCAGACCCTGAATACGGCAATCAAAACTCCTCACCGGTTATGCCGGTAATCTAGGGCATCTAGGACGCCGACCCTGACCAGCTAGCACACCAAACTCCTCACCGATTAAGTCGGTATTCTAGTGGCTTATTTCAGCCAGGTCCCTAACCACACACACATATGACCACACTGGCACATAGCATACAATGGTTGATATTAGCGCATGGCGGCCCAGCCATGCTACCCTTTTATAGTAACAGCTACAGGACCTGCCAGAAACAAGGACCAATGAAGCTTGTTCCAGAACAACAGTAGTCACAGGACCTTCCTGGCAGACCAATAGGAGCTGCTGCAGTACCTGAGCATGTGACCCCTGATCTCCAATAAGAGATCTCACTCTGGGCATGCTCAGAAGAGAAAACGCAGGACTTTGTCCCAAAGACGTCTGCTCCAGCACTGGCTATAATAGCAGATCCAGGAAAGGCAGCAGCAAGTCACTGCACAGTACTGGAGTGGGCAAGACGCTTGGACCGACGTCTCTGCAGAGCAGGCTCCACTGCGGCCGGAGATGAATGGGAGACCGCAGCGGGGCTGGTTCGAGACTCCCCTTGTGCAGCAGCGGGAACTCGAACCCTAACATTTGGTCCCTATTCCTTCCCCCAGGAAACAGGGGACACAGCCTCGACAGTTCCGGACCCGGCGCAGCACAGGTACCCACAGCCTATTCTTCCTCCTTACACATGCTCAACGCTGCAATGATCCACTGCCGGGTGTTCAGCCTCAACATTGCAATGCTCCAATGCCGTGTCTTCATCCTCAACACTGACATTCTCCAATGCAGGTTCTTCTGTTCTTCTGCCTCACCAATTCACAGCATAGCCAAACAGTATGGGAGTACCAAATTAAAAATAATGGGAACAATGCTTTCAAGTGGCCATCCGGTACGTTGGTTCAAAGGGTTATTGGGATGCGTCCAAATTTGGAGTAGGCCTTGCATTCACTTCATGGGCTAACTTTATAGGAGTAAACAAAATCATAATAGTGGGAACTTTGGTTTCATGGGGGTGTCCAGGACGTCTGTTTTTTGGATTATTGGGGTGCGTCCAAATTTGGACCAGGCCTTGCATTCACTTTATGGGCAAACTTTATGTGAGTACAAAAGTCATAATAATGGGAACTTTGGTTTCATGTGGCCATCAAGAACATCTGTTCAAAGGATTTTTGGGGGGCGTTTAACTTGGGGGCAGAGCAGAGCATGTCTTGCATTAGATGCATAGGCAAATAGTTTGGGAGTATCAAATTTGTAATAATGGGAACTTTTGTTTTATGTGGCCATCCAGGACGTCTGTTCAATGAGTTATTGGGGTGCATCCAAATTTGGGGCAGGCTTTGCATTTAATGCACAGGCAATAACAGTATAGGATACACACTGTTTAATAATGGGAACAACAAAGCATAGCCGGCTGATGGCTCTCTAAGAATAGTGACGACAAACTGCTGTCCCTTTCAGAATATTAAAGTCCGCCTGATGGCCCTCATCCTTTTACAGTTCCTCCTTCATAAATGAAACAGGATGTGTCTGATGATGTGTCACACACCACATGGCCAGCTAAGGTTGTAAAATGTTAAAATGACATTTCCTAGTGAATTCATTTCTCTTAGTTGAAAACAATGCTAAAGTTGAAAAACGCATCAAAAGCGCTACGTGAGAACATAACCCAAATGTTGGAGGAACATTTTTGTTTTGGGTTATTTATTTTGCCTTACATACAAATCATTACCCTGAAAGGATGTTCCTTAACATATTTCTCAGGAAAATCCTTTTTGGTTTCATTTTTATATGTTTTATTGTGCGCCTGGAAAAGTGGCGTAAGACTCTGACAACATTGTTCACAGCAGTAATCTGGGAGTCAGTAAAGCTTCCCGGGGTCTTACCCATGATGTTACCATGTCACTTGAGCACTATTCCCATCGATTTCCGATGTTTTCAGACCCTTAAAAGACTCCTGGGAAGTTGTGGCAAAAATGCTCGGGTTTTCCATAGACTTACATTGGGCTCGTTGCTCGGGTCGAGCACCTGAGCATTTTAATATGCTCGACCCGAGCAACGAGCACCTGAGCATTTTAGTGCTCGCCCATCACTAGTAGCTATAAGCTCAGCTCAGCACTCTCATAGACAGCTGGCTCTGTACAGATGCGCCGCAAAGCGAGCTGTCAATTAGACTGCCAGGGCGTGCATACGATCCCTGATGTTAGTATAATGCAAGCAATGACTGTAGGCATTTTGTGCATGCTCCCATGACTGAAAATCAGCAATTACATGGTGGAAATAAGCAAAATTTCTCCAAGTACCATACTTTTAATAAGTCGGCCAGACAGCATTGGAATGCCATTTACCTGCGGGTGAAGTCTATATGTCACGATCCATTTTTGGATATGTGGCAGATTTTGCTTTCATATTAAAACTTTTTTCCTTTCAGGCCATCGGGGGTTAATGTCAGTCTTTTTCCCCGGTTGCGCTGGTGTAATTACATTGCTGCTGAGTTGGCTGGTGCAGGTGGTGACCACTCCCACCATCCTTGAAAAGGTCACCTGATGCGTCAACTGACTGTTGGTGATACACTTCCTCTTTGGAGACCAACCTAGCTGGAGTCAGGAGCTTTTCTGATGATGCAGCTGTATACTGTGTTCTGTGCGGTGCTTTGCAGCAGAGAAAGCTAAGTTTTGTTTTTTAGTTGATTTAACCCCTAGGTGTTTGTCTATTCTTTCCTTTCGGTTATATTGGTGCAGTTCACTTTATTCCCTGTCTCACCTCCTGGGGAGGGGGTTGGGGAGTTTAGCTCAGGGCTAAACAGGAGATAGGGACATGTCGGTGACTTGGGCCTCACTACCTTCAAGTGTACCCCCAAGTTAAGGAAACACAGGGCACCCCCTTAGCCTGAGGGGCAGTTCGGGGGCCCAGGTTCCTCGTCCCCTGTTTTCCCATTACTGCCCCATGACATTATCACCAAGTGACAAATTGTTTCTGGTGAGCCATGGCCCAAATGCAGGCCTTTGCCCAACTGCTTCAGACCCTCACCGATGAGCTTAAGGTGCTGCGGGGTGAGGTGGTGCAGAAGTTGCAGCAGTTGGTGTGGTTCTGGGCCTCAGCACAGTTGCAGGCTCAACCAGAACCTAAGACAAAAAGGCGGGAGGGCACCACTATGTAATTTGAAAAGGGGTTCACCAAAGGCAAAAAAACCTAAGAGACCACAGAGAAAAGTATGCCACAAAGATGGGAACACCCATAAAAATATATTTTATTAACAGGTACCAAACATCAATGAAAAAGACACTAGTATATTTAAAAACATTAAAACAGATGAACTAGATATGTCATGAAATAATGGCCATATCTACCCACACCTAACCAAAATACAGCATAGAAAATAACATCATGAAATTGTTATATAAACAGAAACAACATGAGCTATCTGAGACAAAGATTCAAAATGCGTAATCATGGACTAACCCCCCTAGTAATTCACAGCACCATATGAGTGATACCAAAAAAAACACATTAGATTGAATGTCAAATAAATGTTAGTGGGAATAAACCCTCTGAAGTGCAAGGAAAGGTATACCAAGACCTGACAGGTGCTGGATACTGGGTCAGAGAAGAAAGCCAAAATCCTCAGACTCGTGCAGCATGTTGACCTGTGTGAGCTGAAGCAATTAGAGGAAAAGGTAGGGTGGGAAAGGGAGGAACCCCACGCGTATCGCCACACAACGAGGTGGCTTTCTCAGGGGAAATAACATGTCTCATTTACGAATGTTTGGAATATATATACCTGAATCTTAATTAGTAAATTGAATACTGACCGCTCGGGTGTGCATGTGGAAAACATCGCAGCCATCTTGTCAGCATTGCAATAAAGTTGTTACAAAAAGAAAGAGCAACAAGCAAAAAGATGTATGCGCAGGCGCCGTGGTGATTAGCCATCCACGGCGTATGCACAGGTGCCGGGGCGATAAGCCGTCCACGATGCATGCGCGTGCGTCTGGAGGATGTAAAGCCAGACATACATACAGGAAAAATCTTACCGCATACCTAAATGACATAAAAAAGTGGATGTGACTCAGTCACTACCCAGTGACAATATCAGATCAAAGATGTAAAAAACATTAAAGCATAGATGCAAGCGCTAAAGTAAAGCAACTTTAGCGATGCCTGCATAAAGGTCTAAAGATGTAGAAATATATATTGAAATAAGTCAGATGTTTCAGTAGCAGACAAAATGGGAGTAACTTAGCTACTGCCTGATAGTAGAAAATCTGTATGAACCCATAAATGCCAATAACAATGGGCAACAAATTTATATATAGCGCATACATATTAGTCCATATAAATAACCTAGAAAAGGTCACACTCCGTGTCAAGGATATGAATACAAAGACCTTCTAAAAATAGGAAGGCACAGGAGTGTATAAAAAGAATTTTTATTGAGAAAACACTCACATTAGACACAACATTTATAAAAGGATGCCTCTTATCCAAAAAATGGCACAACGGTCTCAATTACATAATTGTCAATTAGAAAATCTATATAACTGCAGAGAAAAAATATTCCTGTATATCTACAAAGAATATCCAAAGTGGTTCAGATATATTTTACAATCATATATGGATACATCAAATCCTAGCAGTGCATTAAATACAGGAATAATTCTTGTTAAGTGGCAGGACAATATAGTGTAACAAAAATGGCATAATATAAGGTGCTGAACTAGTGCCACATTAAGTGAGGATATTTATATCCCTGAAAGGAGGACAGAACCATGGCTGCTGCATATCACTTTAATAGTAAGTAAGCGCCAGCTGAACATCCCTAGCAGTGATTCCAAACTCACTAAGCACCCATAGCCCTAACAAGCCAATAAGTATTGCCCATGTTCTAAAGATAAAGTATTGACATGGTACTAAAATGCTGCCATGATATTACCTTAGTGGTGTAGACAAGAGACGCTGTGCCACCTAAATCCAACGCACGTTTCAAATGCTCTTCAAGAGCATTTGAAACGTGCGTTGGGGTTAGGTGGCACAGCGTCTCTTGTCTACACCACTAAGGTAATATCATGGCAGCATTTTAGTACCATGTCAATACTTTATCTTTAGAACATGGGCAATACTTATTGGCTTGTTAGGGCTATGGGTGCTTAGTGAGTTTGGAATCACTGCTAGGGATGTTCAGCTGGCGCTTACTTACTATTAAAGTGATATGCAGCAGCCATGGTTCTGTCCTCCTTTCAGGGATATAAATATCCTCACTTAATGTGGCACTAGTTCAGCACCTTATATTATGCCATTTTTGTTACACTATATTGTCCTGCCACTTAACAAGAATTATTCCTGTATTTAATGCACTGCTAGGATTTGATGTATCCATATATGATTGTAAAATATATCTGAACCACTTTGGATATTCTTTGTAGATATACAAGAATATTTTTTCTCTGCAGTTATATAGATTTTCTAATTGACAATTATGTAATTGAGACCGTTGTGCCATTTTTCTGGATAAGAGGCATCCTTTTATAAATGTTGTGTCTAATGTGAGTGTTTTCTCAATAAAAATTCTTTTTATACACTCCTGTGCCTTCCTATTTTAGAAGGTCTTTGTATTCAAATTTATATATAGGCAATATTAGCGATACAATACATACTGACATAAGTCCGTGACTATGTCATTATCTAACAGGGTCGTCGTACCAAAAATGCCTATTCGCAAGCACCAAAAAGAAGCACCGTGCACGGCGCATGTGCATAGGCCAAAGAATATAAAAGCAAATAAATGAGACATGTTATTTCCCCTGAGGAAGCCACCTTGTTGTGTGGCGATACACGTGGGGTTCCTCCCTTTCCCACCCTACCTTTTCCTCTAATTGCTTCAGCTCACACAGGTCAACATGCTGCACGAGTCTGAGGATTTTGGCTTTCTTCTCTGACCCAGTATCCAGCACCTGTCAGGTCTTGGTATACCTTTCCTTGCACTTCAGAGGGTTTATTCCCCCTAACATTTATTTGACATTCAATCTAATGTGTTATTTTTAGTATCACTCATATGGTGCTGTGAATTACTAGGGGGTTAGTCCATGATTACGCATTTTATATCTTTGTCTCAGATAGCTCATGTTGTTTCTGTTTGTATAACAATTTCATGATGTTATTTTCTTTGCTGTATTTTGGTTAGGTGTGGGTAGATATGGCCATTATTTCATGACATATCTAGCTCATCTGTTTTAATGTTTTTAAATATACTAGTGTCTTTTTCATTGATGTTTGGTACCTGTTAATAAAATATCATATTTTTATGGGTGTTCCCATCTTTGTGGCATACTTTTCTCTATGATCTCTCAACCAGAACCTAAGATATCTCTCCCTGACTGGTTTCCTGGAGGGAGAGATACATTTCTGTTTTTTCCGGAGGCCTGTAAATTATACTTCAGGCTCCGCCCCGTTCATCAGGGAGTGAGGAACAGCGTGTGGGGATTATTGTCTCCCTTCTCAAGGGTGATCCCCAATCCTGGGCCTTCTCCCTGACGACAGATTCACCATCTTTAGGGTCGGTGGACGGGATTTTTGTGGCTCTGGCGCTGGTGAATGAAGATCCTGATGGCATCTCCCTGGCGGAATCCTGACTCTGTAAAATCAAGCAGGCAGGCCGGCCGGCTGAGGAGTACTGCTCTGAGTTCAGGAGGTGGGCCACTGACACTCAGTGGAATGACCCTGCCCTTAGGAGTCATATTTTGCAGGGTCTGTCCCCAAGGTTGCAGGATGCTCTGGGGCAGTACGCTGCCCCCAGGTCATTGGAGGCCGCCATGTCCCTTGCCATCCAGAGGAGGACACACCTGAGCAGGCGGACGAACCCATGCAGGTGGGAGGAGTTGGTTCCCTAACGGGGTTGCCTGCAGTTCGCCATGGTGTGGTGGCATGATTTTACTGTGAGCAAACTGGTCATTTCATCGGAGTCTGCCCAGCACGCACCAAAATACCAGTACCGTCTAAGAAGCCGTGACCCCCTGGTCGTGTGGAGGGAGGTGACTAGGGAGTGTATATTTCCTCTATTTCTTCCCCTCGGTGTACCCTGTCTGCGGAAGTGGTGGTTGGCGGGGTAACTGAGGGAATATCGATGCTTTTGGGCAGTGGAGCAGGAGTCAATTTGGTGGATGCTCACTTTGTCCAGGCCCATGGCCTGAGGTGTAGGACACTAGCAAAACCACCAGGCGTCCAGGCCATTGACTCTGTCCCACTCAGCCAAGGGAGGGTGACCCAGGTCGTAAATGATATACACCTGCGTATAGGGACTCATCATGAAGAGTCCCTGTCGTGCTGCATCTTGGGGGAATGCCAACACCCATCATCTTAGGCCTCCCTTGGTTGAAAAGACACAAATTGGTCATAGATTAGCGGTCCAGGAAAGTAGTCACCTGAGATCAGTCGTGTGAGAACTGTTGCCCCGGGGCTACTGTCTCAGCCGTCTTTCTACAACCGCCCCCTTCTTCTCCAGTGGGGGCAGAAGAGGGGCTGCCAGGGAGTAAGGGCAAGTCTCAACAACCACCACTAGCTAACCCTGAGAGTCGGAGCAGGGGTCAGGGGAGGGTAGTGGTTCCCTCTGTGAGTGTGGTGACACAGGGGGACGCCTCTGTTGTTGATTCCTCGAAGAGTTCACCATCTTGTGGCAAATATGTGTGTAGCAGTAAACGATCAGGTCCGGACCTGTGTGTGAATGAGTACATATGGGCGTCCACCAAAAACATCCGGTGGAAGTGTGCTGCTGGGGCCTGGAGTTCTCGGGTAATTGGGCCATATCAGGTGTCGGAAATTCTCAGCCCGGGGACTTACCAGCTGGAGTTACCCCCAGTAATACCCGTACACAACTCATTCCTCAGGTCGGCGCTCTGGGATTTGTGGTACCTCCGGAGCATAAGTTATTGTCACTTCCATCAGTCCGCATTTGACATAAACCATACCTCCCAATCGTCCCGGATTGACCGGCACAGTCCCGATTTAGACCCTCCCACCCGCTGTCCCGGCCGGGATGGTATGTGTCCCGCAGTGAGAGGCCGCCATGCACCCCATGCACCCCTTCTTTGCCTTTCCTGCGCTCCACTACAGCTTCTGACAGCAGAGCAAGTACTTTGCTGGCTGTCTTTCATATGTGCATACAGGACCTGTGATGAGGTCACAGGAGGGGAGGAGTTAGTGTCACACGGTCAGGCTACTCTGTGTGCAGGACGGTCTCTGGCTCTCTGCTGTACTGGTTGTCAGGTTCTCGATGAGGGTAAGTTTATGTGAGGGGTCAGGAGGCATTTACAGTGTGGATGTAGCAGTGCTGTACTGTGTACGAGGTGTAGGGAGCAGAGCCGTCTGTGTACGAGGTGTACGGAGCGGAGCCGTGTGTGTACGAGGTGCACAGAGCGGAGCCGTGTGTGTACGAGGTGTACAGAGCAGAGCCGTATGTGTACGAGGTGCACAGAGTGGAGCCGTGTGTGTACGAGGTGTACGGAACAGATCCGTGTGTGTATGAGGTGCACAGAGCGGAGCCGCATGTGTACGAGGTGGACCGAGCGGAGCCTTGTGTGTACGAGGTGTACGGAGCGGAGCTGTGTATGTACGAGGTATACGGAGCGGAGCCGCATGTGTACGAGGTGCACAGAGCGGAGCCGCGTGTGTACGAGGTGCACAGAGCGGAGCCGCGTGTGTACGAGGTGTACAGAGCGGAGCCGCGTGTGTACGAGGTGTATGGAGCAGAGCCGTGTGTGTACTAGGTGTACGGAGCGGAGCCGCATGTGTACGAGGTGTACGGAGCGGAGCCGCGTGTGTACGAGGTGTATGGAGCAGAGCCGTGTGTGTACTAGGTGTACGGAGTGGAGCCGTGTGTGTGTGCGAGGTGGACGGAGCGGAGCCATGTGTGTACGAGATATACGGAGCGGAGCCGCGTGTGTACGAGTGTACGGAGCGGAGCCGCGTGTGAGCGAGGTGTACGGAGCGGAGCCGCATGTGTGGTAGATATACGTAGCAGGGCAGTGTGTGAACGAGGTGTACAGAGTGGAGCCGTGTGTGTGTACGGAGCGGATCCATGTGTGTACGAGGTGAGCGGAGCCGTGTGTGTACGAGGTGGCTGTAGCAGTGCTGTATGTGTACGGGGCGTACGAAACAGCCCTGTGTGTAAGAAGTGTACGGAGCTGAGCCACTTATCTCCGTACACTTTGTACACACAGGGCTTCGTGATTGAGCTGTGTGTGTACGGAGCGGAACAGAGCCGTGTGTGTACGGAGTGTACAGAGTGGAGCCGCGTGTGTACAAGGTGTACGGAGCGGAACCGCATGTGTACGAGGTGTATGGTGCAAAGCCGCATGTGTATAAGATTTACGGAGCGTGGCTGCGTATGTACGAGGTTTATGGAGTGAAGCCGTGTGTGTACTGAGTGGAGCCGTGTGTGTGCGAGGTGTGCGGAGCGGAACCGTGTGTGTATGAGGTATGCGAAGCTGTGCGTGTACAAGGTGTATGGTGGGGAGCATTCATACCTCCCAACTGTCCCAGATCCAGCGGGACAGTCCAGATTTTGATAGTCTGCCCCGCTGTCCCAGCCGGAGCTTACTTTTCCCCTGGACGCAGGAGTACACGGCGGAGCCCGAGGAGCACTTTAAAACTCGCACGTGATGTTCCACCTGAAGTGATGTGCTGGAAGCTGACCGGAAATTAGGTAATTTTAGGAGGAGATTGTGACGGAACCGTGGAGGCACTTCAGGGAATGCTTCAGAACCATCACCGTGTCCTCCTCCGACAGCGCGGACAGCGGGGTTGCCTTGGAATCGGGGATGTCGGTCATGTGAGTGGATCATGATATGTCCTGCTTCGGGAGGCTCAGGTGGGCACTACAATGGCAGCCGAGCTGCTATACTACGTTTATAGAATCTTTCTTTCTCTCTCTCTGTTCTTTCTCTCTCTCTGTTCTTTCTCTCTCTGCTTTCTTTCTCTCTGTTCTTTCTCTCATTAATCCTTTTTTCTCTCTCTCTGTTCTTTCCTCTCTGTTCTTTCTTTCTCTCTGTTCTTTTTCTTTCTTTCTCTTTCTATCTGTTCTTTCTTTCTCTCTGTTCTTTTTCTTTCCCCTTTCTTTCTCTCTGTTCTTTCTCTCTCTCTCTCTCGTTCTTTTTCTTTCTTTCTCTCTGTTCTTTATTTCCCCTCTTTCTTTCTATCTCTCTGTTCTTTTTCTTTCTTGCTCTCTGTTCTCTTTCTTTCCCCTCTTGCTTTCTCTCTGTTCTTTCTTTCTTACTATCTATGTTCTTTCTTTCCCATCTTTCTTTGTTTCCCCTCTTTCTTTTTTTCTATCTCTGTGTTCTTTT